>SJYA01000421.1:8590-72165 GCA_006410615.1 Neotragus moschatus | reverse complement strand
GGGGTGGCAAAGAGTCGGACACGACTGAGCGACTGAACTGAACTGAAGGTTGAAGAACCTTGAGCATGGTTGCTGGCAGACCAGAGGTCCAGTCAACCCATCAAGAATCCCTCAAGGATGGGAAGTTGGCTCGATGGTATCCTTGAGTAACTAGGGCTCTTTATGAGAAATTTCCTCGTACAGGGAGGAATAAGCATGTAGTCTTTTCATTCCTATAGATATGCTAAAATGTTTTTCTTGGAATCATCCACACCCTGAGATAGCTCTTTATCCAGCTTATTATTTTGACCCCACATAGACATGCTTTTGCTGATTTGTGTTTAGTTATTGTAGTGCTGACTGGCATTGAAAAACTTGACATATGAAGTCATATGAGGTTCAAGGATGTATGTCTCATGCTGATCATGATTTTATGAAGTATCTGCAGTATGAGTACCTGATGGAGAAGTTTTTCTGAGTGTCACTAGCTAACAATAGACAAAGTAAGTCATGAAACTCATTGAGTTTTCCATATGGGTAGATAGCTTGTTATTGTTCAGTCACCAACTCATGACCAACTCTTTGTGACCCCACAGACTAAAGCACTCTAGGCTTTCCTGTCTCTCACCATCTCCTGGAATTTGCCCAAGTTCNAAGTTTTTCTGAGTGTCACTAGCTAACAATAGACAAAGTAAGTCATGAAACTCATTGAGTTTCCCATATGGGTAGATAGCTTGTTATTGTTCAGTCACCAACTCATGACCAACTCTTTGTGACCCCACAGACTAAAGCACTCTAGGCTTTCCTGTCTCTCACCATCTCCTGGAATTTGCCCAAGTTCATGTACATTGAATTGGTAATACTATCCAGCCATCTCATCATCTGTTGCCCCCTTCTCTTTCTTCCTTCAATCTTTCCTGAATCAGGGTCTTTTCCAATGAGTTAGCTGTTTGCATCAGGTGACCAAAGTATTGGTGCTTCAGCTTCAGCATCTGCCCTTCTGATATACCTTGGTGTTTCAGGGTTGATTTCCTCTAAGATTGACTGGTTTGATTTCCTTGCTTTCCAAGGGACTCGCAAGAGTATTCTCCAGCACCACAGTTTGAAAACATCAATTTTTCGGCACTCTGCTTTCTTTACTGTCTAACTCTCACATCCATACATGACTACTGGAAAGACCTTAGCTTTGACCATATGGACCTTTGTTGGCCAAGTGCTGTCTTTGCTTTTTAATGCACAGTCTAGATTTGTCTCAACTTTCCTACTAAGAAGCAATCATTTTCTAAGTTCACGGCTGCAGTTACCATCTGTAGAGCCCAATAAGAGGAAATCTGTCACTACTTTCCCTTTTCCCCTTCTATTTGCCATGAAGTGAAGGGACTGGATGCCATGATCTTAGTTTTTTAAGCTAGGAAGGGTAGCTTGGAAACTCAAAACTAAGAGTGAGCCCACTTCTTACATAAGACTATGGAATCATAAATTATGCCTTTGTGAATTAATTTTTCTTTAATATCTTTATACTTCTTTCTTGTCATCTTTCTATATATACTTTGTTTTGTTGAAATGTATGTAGTTTTATAAACTACTTTAAATCTTCTTTGAAACAAGATGAATTATAAACAAATTAATGTTGGCTAAGACTAACTTTATAGAAATTAAATAATCTACTCAAAGTTATTAACTTGTAAATAATGTGCATTTAAACCTAGATGTAGCCTCAATAAATTTTTTTTTTGCATATAATAGAACAAAGGATCTCATTGTCCTAATCCAACTTTTCATTTGCAGGTTACACTAGTTTTGTTCATGTATAATTTTCTATAGTTGAGGTTTTATTTATCATCACCTTTCTCCACTGGCTGCACAAGCAGAGAATCTGGAGTCATCCTTGACACTCTTTTACGAGCAAATGAAGTTGGTCATTACTATTGATCCTGATAGTATCTACTTTTCTTTACTTCCACTGTATATAATTCAGCACTCCTCATTTCTAGAAAGGATTAGAACTACCTGTACATTAAAAGGTCTCTTTGCATAAGGCCTAAATCATCTCTTATTTTTCACAGTACTGCAGATATGCTACTACCAACATGCATGTTTGATCATTTCACAGTCCTAAAGTAATGGCCCTCCATCACCTCTACCCAGGACAAAAGTCGAAATTCCACGCCAAGGCATATCAGACTCTCTAGAATCTGACCCATCAGAACCTCTCCTGCTTCATCTTTTCCACACCCATCCTGAACGTAATGACCCACCATTCTATTACTAGGGGCCACACACATTCTCTTATGCTTCCTCTGCCTTTGTGATGTTGCATGTGTGTGTGTTGTGTGTGTATAATGCTGAAAATTCCTATTTATCCTTCAAACTTCAGCACAATGTCACTACTGTGTTAAACTTTCATCCCCATCTTCCCCTTTGACACTCGCTACAAAAACAGTTAAACTTTTCCTCTTTGCTTCCCCCATTACATCTTCCACTTAGGTCTATTTGTCTTCCTGTATTGATTTACGGAGAAAGATTTAAAGTGTAGAGTTTATTTGTCCATCTGCCTTCTCAGTTCTCCAGGGGGTCTTTAGTCTTACCTTTGCCCTGAAGCAAAAGGAACCAAAAGCCTGACAGGAAATCTGTCACTGGCTTAACATCCCAGGGTCAAAGTGTCACTGTAGCTTACCCCACCTCCCATTATCCTGGTAATATTATTAGGGAAGTGTGTGTTTCAGGCATGAGAGAACAGTGCCCTGTGGCCAAGTAAGTCTGCTAGAAACTGTTCTTTCCTAGGCCTGCTTCCAATCTTCCTGTGTCTTGGATTAATTTTCCTGAAGCAAACCTGGCTCTCTGTAAGTTGTCACCTGTCTGGAGTTGGTCTTGAGTTTTATGGGATTGCACCAAAGGGTTGCCATGTGTCTGTTGTTGTGCTTTCCTGTAGGTTTCTTCGTAACTACCTACCACTAGACTATGAACACCTTGAGAGTCCTGATTGTGTGATATTTATCCTTTAATCTAAAATGTCTAGTCTAATTCTGGATATATTATGGAAATCTATGGACAGAGGAGCCTGGCAGGCTACAAGTCCAGTTCAGTTCAGTTTGGTTACTCAGTTGTGTCCGACTCTTTGTGACCCCATGGACTGCAGCACACCCGGCTTTCCTGTCCATCACCAACTCCCAGAGCTTGCTCAAACTCATGTCCATTGAGTTGATGACACCATCCAACGATCTCATCCTCTGTCATCCCTGTCTCCTCCTGCCCTCAATCTTTTCCAGCATCACGGTCTTTTCCAATGAGTCAGTTCTTCACATCAGGTGGCCAAAGTACTGGAGCTTCTAACTATCTCCCTCAAAATATTGGAGGGAGGAAAGAGAAAATATCTTTTTAGATACCTCCCTCCTTGCCTCCCTCCTTCCTTTCTTTTGTTATAAGTATTTTCTAATTTCGGGTCATTCTTGTTTAACAAAAAGGAATTTATTAAAAATTATTTCATTAAAGACTGCAGATAGTAATATCAAATTAATTTTAAGAGTTGACAAATGAATATATATATTTGTGTTAACTTTATATGTCTCACTTTAAAATTGGGGGCAAAATATTATACATTGAAAACCCAAGTTGATTCTTATATTGTTATGAAAATTGTGAGTTTAATAATCTTTTTTACTAAAATGATTTAAAAGGAAACGGTACCATAGCCTCTTTCCCTATTTCTGTTGCATTGCTAATTTTCTTCCAAGGTATAGCACCTTTATAATTGTTAACGCAGTAATCTTCACGAGGTAGGGAAGGTCTGCAGGTGTAATTTTTCCCATTTCTAAAATCAAGGCAGCATGGAGTTTTTGTTGCTTACTGTCAAATTACACATCACTCTATCATTATATTATAACTTTTTGGCGGTGCTGCACAGCTTGTGGGATCTCAGTTCCCTGTCCAGAGATTGAACCTGGACCAGGGCAGTGAAAGCGCCGAACCCTAACTACTTGACTACCAGGGAATTTGGATTTCATTGTAATTTTGAATGTCATTTTAAATTTGAATTATGAACACTTTTAAAAAGTTGACCTGTCAACTTTTACAGGTTTTTCAATAATAATGTAAAATCTTTTGTACAACTTTTACAATAATAATGAAATATTATTAAGATTGGAATTCAGCTTTTCTGTTGGTCTTATTATTATTTTTGTAGGCAGTTAGATATTATGCTAAAGTCAGGAAAATCTCTATCTTTTAACATTTCATTTGGAGACTGTAATGACCTTTGGATCTGGCTTAGAAGACTCTGCTGCTGCTACTGCTGTTAAGTCGCTTCAGTTGTGTCCGACTCTGTGCGACCCCATAGACGGCAGCCCACCAGGCTCCCCCGTCCCTGGGATTCTCCAGGCAAGAACACTGGAGTGGGTTGCCATTTCCTTCTCCAATGCATGAAAGTGAAAAGTGAAAGTGAAGTCGCTCAGTCGTGTCCGACTCTTAGTGACCCCATGGACTGTGGCCCACCAGGCTCCTCCGTCCATTGGATTTTCCAGGCAAGAGTGCTAGAGTGGGGTGCCATTGCCTTCTCCATGCAAGACTCTACTCCTATGTTTAAACATGTTCTTTTTTTTTTCCCTTTTGGAACTTTACCTTTTCATTTCAATTTTTCCAAAGCTGATCTATTTCCATTTATGATGTCAGTTTTTCTTTTAATATTGATTGTAAAATCCATGTGATGAGTTCAGGTTTTTTTTTTAATGTAACTTGAAATAATCGTCAATATAAAAGTCTAAAATACTGATAGTTTCCAACCAACTTCTGATTAGCAAGCTGTGGTATGTACTTAGAAGTCATTAGAGTCAAAACTATGAGTTAAAACCCTACATTATCTATGCTAAAAGTGGGAAAGATTTTAGAAATGGTTTAGCTTAGTTCCTTTTGAAGAACTTAGGCTTGGGCTTGCCAGGCTCAGAGGTAAAGAATCCACCTGCCAAACAGGAGATTTGGGTTCCATCCCTGGGTCGGGAAGATCCCCTGGAGAAGGAAATGGCAACCCACTGCAGTTTCTTGCCTGAAGAATCCCCATGGACAAAGGGAGCCTGGTGGGCTACAGTCCATGTGATTACAAAGAGTTGAACACGACTTAGCAATTAAATAGCAGCAGCAATAGCAGCAGCAAATTTAGGCTCAGGGAAATTAAAATTACTTTTCCAAAGTTACACAGTTAGAACTTGGGCAAGCTTGGATTGAAATTCAGATCTGAGTTTTAGTCCAATGTGGCTTTTCACCACATGCTCTGAAATTGGCTGTATTGTCTATGGATGATGTGGCAGATGGAGCAACAGAGGTCTTCCAATTATGACCTGGAATTAGAGTATTGAGTCAGAGTGTGCACACACATGTGCAGTTCCTTCAAACTCAGTGTCAACAGAAGAAAAGTGCTTTCACTTATCTTAATTCAGTTCAGTTTAGTTGCTCAGTGGTGTCTGATTCTTTGTGACCCCATGGACTTCAGCACGACAGGCCTCCCTGCCCATTTTACTCAAACTCATGTCCATTGAGTCGGTGATGCTATCCAACTGTCTCATCCTATGTCATCCCCTTCTCCTCCTGCCTTCAATCTTTCCCAACATCAGAGTCTTTTCTAATGAGTCAGTTCTTTGCATCAAGTGGACAAAGTGTTGGAGTTTCAGCTTCAGCATCAGTCCTTCCAATGAATATTTAGGACTGATCTCCTTTAGGATGGATTGGTTGGATCTCTTTGCAGTCCAAGGGACTCTCAAGAGTCTTCTCCAACACCACAGTTCAAAAGCATCAATTCTTCTTTGCTCAGCTTTCTTTATAGTCCAACTCTTACAGCCATACATGACTACCAGAAAAACCATAGCTTTAATTAGATGGACCCTTGTTGGCAAAGTATTGTCTTTGCTTTTTAACATGCTGTCTAGGTTGGTCATAACTTTCCTTCCAAGGAGTAAGCGTCTTTTAATTTCAGGGCTGCAATCACCATCTGCAGTGATTTTGGAGCCCCAAAACATAAAGTCTGTCACTGTTTCCACTGTTTCCCCATCTATTTGCCATTAAGTGATGGGACTAGATGCCATGATCTTTGTTTTCTGAACGTTGAGCTTTAAGCCAACTTTTTCGCTCTCCTCTTTCACTTTCATCAGGAAGCTCTTTAGTTCTTCTTCAGCTTCTGCCATAAGGATGGTGTCATCATATCTGAGGTTATTGATATTTCTCCCAGCAATCTTGACTCCAGCTCATGCACCTTCTAGTCCACCATTTCTCATGATAGACCGTGCATATAAGTTAAATAAGCAGGGTGAGAGTATACAGCCTTGACTTACTCCTTTCCCTATTTGGAACTAGTCTGTTGTTCCATGTACAGTTCTAACTGTTGCTTCCTGACCTGTATACAGATTTCTCAGGAGGCAGGTCAGGTGGTCTGGTATTCCCATCTCTTTCAGAATTTTCCACAGTTTGTTATGATCCACACAGCCAAAGCCTTTGGCATAGTCGATAAAGCAGAAGTAGATGTTTTTCTGGAACTCTCTTGCCTTTTCCGTGATCCAACAGATGTTGGCAATTTGATCTCTGGTTTCTCTGCCTTTTCTAAAACCAGCTTGAACATCTGGAGGTTCACGGTTCACGTACCACTGAAGCCTGGCTTGGAGAATTTTAAGCATTACTTTGCCAGTGTGTGAGATGAGTGCAATTGTGTGGTAGTTTGAGCATTCTTTGGCATTGCCTTTCTTTGGGATTGGAATGAAAACTGACCTTTTCCAGTCCTGTGGCCTCTGCTGAGTTTTCCAAATTTGCTGGCATATTGAGTGCAGCACTTTCATAGCATCATCTTTTAGGATTTGAAGTAGCTCAACTGGAATTCCATCACCTCCACTAGCTTTGTTTGTAATGATGCTTCCTAAAGCCCACTTGACTTAGCATTCTTGCATGTCTGGCTCTAGGTGAGTGATCACACCACCATGATTATTGGATCAGGAAGATCTTTTTTGTATAGTTCTGTGTATTCTTGCCACCTCTTCTTAATATCTTCTGCTTCTTTTAGGTCCATACTATTTCTGTCCTTTATTGAGCCCATCTTTGCATGAAAATTTCCCTTTGTATCTCTAATTTTCTTGAAGAGATCTCTAGTCTTTCCCAGTTTATTGTTTTCCTCTGTTTCTTTGCATTGATCACTGATGAAGGCTTTCTTTTCTCTCTTTGCTATTCTTTGGAACTCTGCATTCAGATGGATATATCTTTCATTTTCTCCTTTGCTTTTTGCTGCTGTTCTTTTCATAGCTGTTTCTAAGGCCTCCTCAGACAACCATTTTGCCTTTTTGCATTTCTTTTTCTTGGGAATGGCCTTGATCACTTCCTCCTGTACAGTGTCATGGACTTTTCTTACTCATGCCTCAAGTGTCAACTTGAAACTGTGTATGACAGACCTCCTTGTCAATACTTATGTGTTCTTATACCTCTTTGGGGTTTCACTTGCTATAGCATTTATCAAATTGTACTTTAATTGCATGTATACTTGTCTTTCTTCCCTGTTGTTTTTTAGTCATTAACTCGTTCGACTCTTTTGCGACCCCATGGACTGTAGCCCTCCAGGCTGCTCTGTTTGAGGGATTTCCCAGGCAAGAATACTGGAGTGAATAGCCATTCCCTTCTCCAGGGGATCTTCCTGACCCAGAAATTGAACCCATGTCTCCTGCATTGGCTGGCAAATCCTTTACCACTGAGCCACCTGGGAAGCCCCATTCTTCCCTGCTGCTTTCTTCCCTACTAGGCTGTAAATAGCATGCGCTGTTCATAGGTGTACCTTTGATAGCAAATAGCACAGTGCCTCACTCACAAAAGGAATAATTATTACACAACTTAAGAAAGGAATACATTATGGAGTAGGTGTAGGGATTGGGTATCTTATTGTGGAACATGTAGCCTCATATGTCAGTTCAGTTTCCTATCATGCCTGATCACATGTTCACAGAATGAATTTTCTTAACATTTTAACCATTATCTTTCCAGAGGATGCCCCCCTTTATTCCTGGACTTTGAGATCATATATGTGTGTTCAGTTATTTCTGAGAACTCTGCCTCTCTGTACAACAGTGCTGAATCAAATCTCAGAGACAGTTTTTGGTGAATTAGAAAAGGATAGTTTTATTACTTTGTCAGGGAAGGGGGGAATGCAGCTGGCTCCCGCTTCTAAAAACTAAGTGTTCCAACTCAGAGGATTTGATGAGGGGTTTTGTAACAATGGTTCAGAGTTGGGGTCTCTGACAAGACTAAGGTGTGAGCAGGGTTTTCAGCCCTTAATCTGACTCAGGTGGTTGGTCTAATCTTGACAGGTTTCTCTGGTCCCTGCAATCTTGCCTCAGGTTTTGGTTGCTTCTCCTTTGATTAGCAATTGTTTGAATCTGCCTCTGGAACTCAGGGGAAGGTTTGGAGGCTGGAGTCTTGGCTACAAGAAATGGGGAACAGGAAGGCCTCTGTACCTGGGAGCCCCACAGAGTCCTGCTTGGTTTCAGAATCCCAGCTCTGTGATCCTGGGCAAGTTACTTAACATTTTTGAACTTCACTTTCCTTATCTGAGAATTGGAGACAATATCTTGTGATACAGATAAAACTAAGTACCTTACAGGACTACTGTGAGGGTTAAATAACATAACAAATGACAGCGTATCAATATATTGCATCCTGTGTGTAGCAGATATGGAATAAATGCTTATTTCAGTCTCCTTTCTCTTTTCTGTCTTCACTTTCCCCTTCCTTCCCCTCCTCGCTCCTTGCTTCCTTTTGTCCTCCTTTGTCTTTTCTGGAAATGAGAACTATAGACAATTAGAAGCATGGTCAAAGCTAGCTTTTTCTTACAGCAAATGTGCTCTACCCCGTAAATTATCCTCACCCTCAAGCTTGCCTCCAGATCAGCCTCTGTTTTCTCATACTTCCTTTTCTCTGCCACATTCATATCTATAGCTGATAAAGTTTACCTTCTATTTCCCCCACTGGCTTGCCTGAAATCCAGTTATTCTTCTGCCATGTGCCTGATGGTTAACATGTGTTCTGTACAAGGCAGCGGAAAAAAGAGTGGTTGTGAACTGGGAAATCTGGAAGTACCCAAGGTAGTAAAAACAAGAATGTGCTGGTTGCAGATGGTTCTAGGAGCAAGAGTCTTTGGAATGACATTCAAGGCTTATTTAAAAAGAAGGGCGAAGGTCATGGTTGTTTATTTTTCTTGCTCCTGGCTGTTAAGGATGCTGTTTCATTATCTTCCCATCAGGTTATGTTGCAAAATGCTTCTAACCAAGATTAAAATTAATATTTAAACAGGCCTAGTCCGACAAAGAAGAGCATGTAACTGAATGAAGGGGAATAATAAAGAGGAGTTAAATCATTATCAAAACAGCATCTGAAAGAAAGAGTTCTCCTGCCACAGGCAGTCCTGCTGAGGCACTGAAAGTGAGCTATCATGAGCAATTAGTGGTTGAATAGCTACTGGTCATGTTCAGATTAGATTAATGGATCAGCTGGCCCAGAATTAAGAAAGTCTTCAAGAATGTTTGGTTTAGAATGAGACTAGTTTATTTCTAAACTAACTAGCTATGTGACCTGCAGCCCCAGGTTGCAGAATGCTATCAGTAAAATAGTTATATACTTGTAATTTGTTGGCAGTTGATATTTTTCTTTGGTTTTAGGTCAAACTTTTTTTAGGAGGCTGGTGGAAGAATTTAGGACCCATACTCGATTAGCTCACTTGGGTTCCTCTAATGCTGAGTTTCTCAACGTAGTCACTTGACAGTTTGGACTGGATATTTCTTTGTTATGGGGACTGTCCTGGGCGTTGTAGGATGTTTAGCAGCATCCCCAGTAAATGCTTAGTAGGGCCCTCTCCAGTTGTGATAGACAAAAATGTCTCCTAACACAGCTAGATGTCTTCTGGACATACTTCCTCCCTGCTTTTGAGAACCATGGTTCTGATGGAGAGAGGAAAGGGAGATGATTGTCTCTATACCTTTAGACTTTCCCATGAAAGTCCGTGGAGTTACCATAAGAGTCAGAAAAAATAACAAAAGTTTTTTTTTTTTTTGCTGTTGTTTAGTTGCTAAGTCGTGTCCAACTCTTTGCAATCTCATGGACTATAGCCCGTGAGGCTCTTCTGTCCATGAGATTTCCCAGGCAAGAATACTGGAGGGGGTTGCCCATTTTCTTTTTTAGGGGATCTTCCCACCCAGGGATCAAACCCGCATCTCCTGCATTGCCCAGTGGATTCTTCAGCACTGAGCCACCAGGGAAGCACATAACAAAATTGACTCTGTCCAAACTGAGATTTCAATCATTCATTAATTGCTTTGTTGAATGCTTACCAGCACTGTGCTAGGCTCTGCGGGTATGTAGATAAGCATGACTTGATCTCTTACATTCAGGGTGCTTCAGTTCAATTCAGTTCAGTTGCTCAGTTGTGTCCGACTCTTTGTGACCCCATGGACTGCAGCATGCCAGGCCTCCCTGTCCATCACCAACTCCAAGAGTTTACTCAAAACTTAATGCCTTACCAGTTCATTTCCATACAAAGCTGTTAAGTGCAGTGATACATCTCAAGTCAATATAAGGTATAATGGGACTACACATTCCCATCCTCGCTTCTCTCAGGGGAACGGTATCAGGTAAGGCTTCACTGAGTACCATATGAAACTGTATTTAAAGTCATCCAACAAAATTGATCTTACTGACATTTAAACTCTAAAATTTTAGTACTGTATTTTCTGCCTATTGTTTGCTCTTATAAAAAATATCATTAGTATTCACTTGCCAGTGCAGGAGACACAAGAATTGTGGGTTTAATCACTGGGTCGGGAAGATCTCCTGGAGAAGGAAATGGCAACCCACTCCAGTATTCTTGCCTGGATAATTGCATGGACAGAGGAATCTGGCAGGCTACAGTCCCTGGAGTTACAAACAGTTGGATACAACTGAGTGACTGATCATCAAACACACACAGTATTTCTCTAATCCAGTGGTTTTATCCTTGGAGCAGCAGCAGTACATTACCTGGGAACTTGTTAGAAATGCAAATTCTTAGTCTCTATTTCAGACCTTTAGTTCAGTTCAGTCGCTCAGTCGTGTCCGACTCTTTGTGACCCCATGAATAGCAGCACACCAGGCCTCTTTCCATCACCAGCTCCCGGAGTTTACCCAAACTCATGTCCATTGAGTCAGTGATGCCATCCAGCCATCTCATCCTCTGTCGTCCCCTTCTCCTCCTGCCCCCAAACCCTCCCAGCATCAGGGTCTTTTCTGAGTCAACTCTTCACATGAGGTGGCCAAAGTACTGGAGTTTCAGCTTCAGCATCAGTCTTTCTAATGAACACCTAGGACTGATCTCCTTTAGTATGGACTGGTTGGACCTCCTTGCAGTCCAAGGGACTCTCAAGAGTCTTCTCCAACACCACGGTTCAAAATCATCAGTTCTTCGGGGCTCAGCTTCCTTCACAGTCCAACTCTCACATCCATACATGACTACTGGAAAAACCATAACCTTGACTAGATGGACCTTTGTTGGCAAAGTAATGTCTCTGCTTTTTAATGTGCTATCTAGGTTGGTCATAACTTTCCTTCAAAGGAGTAGGCGTTTTTTAATTTCATGGCTGCAATCACCATCTGCAATGATTTTGGAGCCCCCAAAATAAAGTTTGACACTGTTTCCACTGTTTTCCCATCTATTTCCCATGAAGTGATGGGACCAAATGCCATGATCTTCGTTTTCTGAATGTTGAGCTTTAAGCCAGCTTTTTCACTCTCCTCTTTCACTTTCCTCAAGAGGCTTTTTAGTTCCTCTTCACTTTCTGCCATAAGGATGGTGTCACCTGCATATCTGAGGTTATTGATATTTCTCCCGGAAATCTTGATTCCAGCCTGTGCCTTTTCCAGCCCAGTGTTTCTCATGATGTACTCTGCATAGAAGTTAAATAAGCAGGGTGACAATATACAGCCTTGATGTACTCCTTTTCTTGTTTGGAACCAGTCTGTTGTTCCATGTCCAGCTCTAACTGTTGCTTCCTGACCTGCATATAGGTTTCTCAAGAGGCAGATCAGGGGGTCTGGTATTCCCATCTCTTTCAGAATTTTCCACAGTTTATTGAGATCCACACAGTCAAAGGCTTTGGCATAGTCAATAAAGCTTAAATAGATGTTTTTCTGGAACTCTCTTGCTCTTTCAATGATACAGCTGATTTATAATTCTGGGGATAGGGCCCAGCAATTTGTTTGTACAATTTTTTCCTACTCCTCATTAAAATCATGCTGAAGTTTGAGAACCACCACTTTAATAATTAATTGATTACAGTATTTCTTAAATGGTCCTTATGAAATAATTTTCATAAATATATATAATATTTAAAAAGGAGAATATAATCTGCATTTTGTTATTCAGTGGTTAGATTGTGTCTGACTCTTTGTGACTCCATGGACTGCAGCACACCAGGCTTCTCTGTCCTCAGCTATCTCCTAAAGTTTGCTCAAACGCATGTCATCTGGTCAGTGATGCCATCCAAGCATCTCATCCTCTGTTGTCCCCTTCTCCTCTTGACCTCAATCTTTCCCAGCATCAGGGTCTTTTCTGGTGAGTGGGCTTCTTCATATCAGGTGGCCAAAGTGGAGCTTCAGCTTCAGCATCAGTCTTTCAATGAATATTCAGGACTGATTTCCTTTAGGATTGACTGGTTTGATATCCTTGCAGTCCAAGGGACTCTCAAGAGTCTTCTCCAGCACCACAATTTGAAAACATCATTTCTTCGTCACTCAGCCTTCTTTATGGCCCAACTCTCACATCTTTACATGACTACTGGAAATACCATAGCTTTGGATAATCTTCATACCTATTTGAATTAAGCATGTTCTCACTATATGTGTACATGATCTCATTTAATCCCTAAAAGGTATCTTAGTGGTTCTCAGTCCTGGTTTAGCTTCCAAATACCTGTGAAGCTTAAGTGCAGCTCTAAGGATTGAGGCAAAAAAGCATTTAATGAAGCTTAATTACCTAGTGAATCAGAAACCACAGTGTTTCTAATATGTACTGTGATCAAGAATCACTTAAGGTAGATATTTGTATATTTTACATACATGACTAGGAGTTCTCACATAGAAAGAGGCTGAACAAATATTTTATTATTTGCTCGGCAAATAGTTATTGACATTGAATGATTACCGAGGCTGTCTGACTTCAAGGACTGTGTTCCTAATCATTTAGGTGAATTCTATTTATGGGATCTATCAGAAAAAAATGCCTTTTTAAAGTGAGAGAAAGCTAATATTTGCAAAGTGATTTATAATCCCTTTACAAAGAATGACAACTTCACTATGTTATTATCATTGCTATTTTACAAATTAGGAAACCAAGGATAAGTAAGATTAAGTGATTTGCCAAAAATTACCTAGCTAGTGAGACCTAGGGCCAAGAATATGAATCTAGGTTTTCTGACTCTGGTCTTAGCTTTTTCCTATGACTTATATTAACTGTATAGTCATGAACAGAATTAGAATAATGAAAGTAGTTATGTGACATCATAGGATTAATTATCTTCCTAATAATTAAATTTATTTAGAAAGTGTGAAAAAATAAAACTATCATAGTATCTATGGTTGCATTTTATTAAGTCTTAAAGAGTCAACAAATTATCTATCTTATAGAAATGAGGACTCTACCTTTTCCATTAAGTAATAAATATACTAATAGTTGCCTGATTCATTCCTAATTGAGAATACATTGGCTGATATTATTATGATACAGGATTTATATTCTGGTGTGATATGGTCCTTGGACTAGTTTGCTAGTAGAGTGACTGAAGCAGATGGATTTATTTGCACCAGGAAGAATGCAATTAGGCTAATGTGCTGCTCTGGCTGTCATAACCCTTTTAATTACCTTTGCTTATGCCCTTTCCATCTAGGCTGGACCACAGGCAAAGCTCAATAAAATGACAGTTTCATTCTAAAGAGACAGAGCCATTAGGGTAAGGAGCTTCAGCTCTTTATTTTGGATTTCTCCTCTAGGGTAGTTGGATGACAATTCAGAAAGACAAATTCTCATTAAAATTGCTTAATTCAAAAGTCACGTTATATCTGTAACAGTATATGGAATCAAGGATATCTTGCCTTAAAACCTGAGACCTCAAAGCTTAGGACATTGGGTGACAATTACGTCCGTGCCTCAAAGAGAGGTGCTAGACATAGCTCCACAGTTTTACTGTAAGTTGGTCAGATCACCAGTGCTGTCCTCTGCTTCTCGTCTATTTAGAAGAGATTCAATTAAGATTTTTTGAAAGAAGTTCATAGGAGTAGAAAACAGTGTGGCTTTTCTTTGTTATCTTTTACAGGGAGGGAAGAGAGGTGCTCCCCTTACCCTCAAATCAAGTCTTGGGGAGCTCACGAGTACTGCTTATAAAAGTTAGAATTGTCTATGAAATGGCAAATTGGCATCTCAGCCCATGGCCAGTTGCTTGCAAAATTTTAGAATTTTAGAATCTAGTGGTCTTTTTCCATGCCTCTCCCCAAGCCCAATATGAGCATTTTCTCGAGAGAACCTGATGGGCTGACCCCCCCTAATTTGGAGCAAAGTGTGATAATAACCCATCTCTGCTGCTCCTCTGGGGAAAACTGACCAAAAAAAAAACAAAAAACAACCAGTTAAGTAGAAGTGCCTTTGACTGCAGAGCAAGGAAGAGATGGGTCAGCAGTTTGTCAGGCTGCACTTTCACTGTAATTCCTTGGAACCACGGGGACCCTATCCAAGAGGGCTGTCTACTAGAGCAAACCAGAGAGCCAGTGGTGATGATTATAATGGGGGGTTGGAGTTTTCTGTCCATTGTAGAAAAAAACATACAGACAATAAGACCTTACTGAAGGTCTCCTCCCATCTCCTCACAGAGATGTCTTGTGAGATCTACTATTTGGAAGCCTGCGTGTAGAGTGCATTTAATAGTCAAATGAGAATTATAAACAAGACTTATATATATATTTTTTATCCCTGCCATTTCCTAGGCTCCAGAAATGCAAAGGACAAATATGGGGGTGGGGAGGGAAGGAAGAAGCATAAAAGAACAAAGCGGGGCCTTCCTCCTTATCTTCTCACCGCTTCTCTTCTTCCCACACACCAGGAGTCATTCCTGAGGTGGTGCGAGGGGAGAAGCTCTAAATCAAATGCAAGACTAATGCTTTGATTTAGAGGAGACTTAACTCTTTAATACCTGATGGCAAAACTATTGTGAAAAGAAATCTGAAAGAGATGCTGTCAAGGATAGAGGAGGGGAGACCTGACAGATGTTTCACGCAGTGATAGGTGAAAAATGAGGCTCTTTCCTGATTGTTACTGAGTCCAGTTCATGTGGTAATAAATAATGACGCCCACTGTTTCTTTAACAGATAAATTGTAGGGAAAAGAAAAAGATAGAAGCAGATTCTGCTTTCTGAATTTTAAACAATTTAGAAAACTACAGAAATGTTTTTTTTTTTTTGACTGAGAGGCTAAATTAGATAATTGTTATGATACTTTCAAACTTCAAAAATCTATACCGTTTTGGGGGTGTTTGTGTGTGTGTATGACCTTTTAGTAAGTTGTGGACAAGAATAATTTGTCAGCTCTCGGTATGCTTTTGTACATAACTAGGGCTCAAAGATTATTTTTGGAATACTGTCTACCTTTCCCACACTACTGTATCCCATATATATCATTTTTATAAGTTTATTATAGAAGAGTTTCATTATAATTCTGAAATTACATTCTTCACTGCTGACAATGTAGCTTTTAAATCATTGGTCCTAATAGTGGTATTAACTTGCTGCATTTTTATTATTTTATGCCAATAGGCCAAGCCTTTTGAATGTAGGCCAGTTCAGTTAGCTAGCTACATCATTTCTTTAAAGCCAAGATACAGCTTGGAACAATTTTAACAGACCGCAAATTAAAAAAACTTTGGTTTTGTAAAAAGCTCAATTATATATTATAAATGCTAGATCTCTTGCCATTTCTGTTTATTTATTTAATTTTAAAAAATCTTATATTTGAGCACAGTTGATTTACAATGTTGTGTTAGTTTCAGGTGTATAGCAAAGTGATTTCTCCCACCATCTTTAAAAACTAGTTAAAAAATTGGCATATAATTGCTTTACGATGCTGTTAGTTTCTACCATACAACACCATGAATCAGCCATAAGTATACATATATTCCCTCCTTAAGTTCTCCTTCCACCGCCCCCCCATCCTGCCCCTCTAGGTCCTCTCACCAGTTTTAAGAAAAGCTTTTGCCTATTCAATGCTAATGGTCCTTGACTCTCTTTAGGTAATGAAAGAAGTATCACTGGAGTTGTTATATGTTGAAGTTGGCTGTTTTCATGAGTTTTAAATGGGCAGATTTAAATAATGCCATTTGTTGAAGAAACTTTCAATGCCTTAGGCTATTTCTAACTTTGTGCCAATTATCAATACTTCCCAGGTGGCGCAGTTGTAAAGAATTCTCCTGCCAGTGCGGGAGATGCAAGAGATACAGGTTTGGTCCCTAGGTTGGGAAGAGCCTTTGGAGGAGGAACAATGGGTTGAACTGGAGTGACAACCCACTCCAGTATTCTTGCTTGGAGAATCCCATGGACAGAGTACCCTGGTGGGCTACATGGGGTCACAAAGAGTCGGACACAACTGAGTGCGGGGGCACACACGCACAATACATGTAGCAGGGCAGCATGGATAGTAGGTATCTGAGAAAGATTCTTTCTTCTTCGCAAGCACTAATCCTATCTAGTAGGTTTTGGTTTTAAACAAAATTCTTTATGCAAGTGTACTGGTCCTAACTCATTATTCTCTCTAAGTTCTACAAACCCTTCAGCAGAAAATAACTTTAGAGGGTCATAGCCCCTCCTGATAATAAGTCTGGTTATCTAGAGCTTAGTCTATTTCTTTTTCATGAACAAGGGACTATGCACTGTGTGGTTGAGACAAGATAAGAAAACACAAATATTTGCATATGACCCTGAAATCACAAGTTTGAGGGCTAGTCATAAGAGAAGCTCGCCCTCTTTGTTTTAGAGTGTGACAATTCACTATTCAAGATGCTGCAAATTTTGCTTCTTACTGCATAGGTTCAGAGAGCCTATAACTGTCCATAAGTATTCTTTAAAATTTAACTTAGGATTTTGCCATTTTATTTTATATTTTTTGCTTCTTTTAATACTAGTGTTATAGCTGAGACATAGAATTGCATTTTTTGACCCTAGAAATGTTATCTTTTTACTTTATGAAATAGATGATTTTGTTTTGTGAAGTGTCTAAATAAGAGACTCCCTGCTTTTATTGTTTTACTGATAGAATGTGAGCTTATATAATGTGAGTACAGGCATAGAAATGTTCTCACTACACTGTTTCCAATTTTCAACCAATAGAAAATTTTTTTTTGCATTTAAAAATTTTTATTGTTTATTTTTATTCTAAAATTCACTGGTAATATAAGAAAAGCAAAGATTTGGGGAAATATGCTTTACCTGGCTATGTTCAGTGCTAGAGTATTGTTCATGTACTATTTTAACTGAAATATAGTTGATTTACATTGTTTCAGGTGTATAGCAAAGTAATTCAGTTATATATACATAATTGAATATTATTCTTAGATATATAATCTTTTTCAGATTCTTTTACATTGTAGGTTAACCAGAAAAGATAAATATGCAAGAATATACATGCTATACTCCCTCCTTACAAAGTGAAATATTAAAACCTAGAAAAGCTTGTCTTGAAATCTTAAAAGCTAGGCTTTTGTGTCATCTCCCTAAGTTCCTCTCATTTCTGCCCCCTTCTTCGTTGGCAGATTGAGATAGGTTGACTACTCATTTGTGTGTGTGTGTGTGTGTGTGTGTGTGTGTGTGTGTGTGTAGATAATTGAATTTGGGCTTTTCAAAAACTTCTCTCTTTGTTAAAGGAAAGTCTATAGAGTCATTTCAGATTTGTTCTTATATATTCTGCCTTCTCCAAGCCCTATCTGTTGAGAAAGTATTTTTATCTTGTGATTTCAAAAGTATTCCTAGGTCTTAACCCTCTGCAAGACTCTTGACAAGAAGTATAATTAGTAGAAATGACATCTCTTAAATGCACTGGGTCAATGAAAAAAGGGTTATCCATTTAGAATTCATAATGAAGAGGAATGTATTAGTGTAGGGAAGAGAGTGAAGGAGGTTCTTTTAAAACATTTGCTTAGTGACCTAGAATTTATTCTTATTCTGTAGTCTCTGACTTAAATTTATGTATTCTGGCCAAATCCAGATGATTATTGAAGTCTTTCACTTTACTCTGGTTTGTCTTCAGTAGTCATCTAAATGTAACACTTTCTGGATTGCAAGCAACTCTTTTTCCTGGTATATTAATTATTATAATTCAGAGTCCATTTCATTTCCTGACCAAAATCCCTACCTTCAAGAAATTAAACTGTGTACTTTAGTTTTTTGGTTTAAAATGAGCATTCTAAGCCCAAAGGTCCCACTTTTTAATCAATATTATTTTCGTCAGTTAGAATATTTATAATAATATATACAACTTTAGTTCATATGATAGATTTTGTATGCTAATATTTTTATATTTTAAGTGCTGAAATTTGGCAACATGGCTGATTTTTTTTTAATCTTGGAAACCTAAAGTACTATACAAAAACAGATGTGGTATAATATGCCTCAGTAGAAGAATGAGGCATTTGGTAAAGAAAATATTTGTGTTAATTGAAGATTATCATATATACATTATAAAATGATTTAGCAAAGATTATAATACAATAAAATGCCTATAACACTAAAAACATGGAAAACAATCAAAGCTTTTTAATAGTGAGTCAGAATAATTACTATAAACATTTGCTACTATTGTGCCATAGATATAGAGAAGTGCTAATTAAGAGAGCCCTAGTTATGTTGGATTCAGGGAGCCACCTGAGTACTGTTTGTATTCTTATGAACCTATTATGTATGGAATTTAAAAAGAGGTGAAGAAAATGATAGCGGAACCTCATAGTATGCTAGATTTTTTCTTTTCCATCTCAGCAATTAATTACAAGCTTGACTAAAATGGTCTTTATTGATTGTTTAAACTCATTTAGCTTATAACCTTTAAGAAACTGTAGAAAATGAATATATACAAATTATCTATCACTAGAAATTTTTACAATTCTCACTTAAAATGCACATAGGGAAAATGTATTTAGGGACTGTTTAAAGACTATAAAAATACGTATTTAAAAGCTATTAAAAGCTAGTTTGTAACGGATCATCCTTGTTGAGAATGTCTTTGGAGCTTTATGATCTTGAGTTTTTAATGTCTGATTGCATATGGAACACAAAACAAAAGCAAAACATTAAAAAACAATGGACTATTTTAAAGTTAATATAATCCATCATTAAAGTATAAATTGAGAAGACTTAAAAAACTAGAAATGATTACATAAACTAATACTCTGAATAAGCAATAGCTAATTCTTATTGTACACTTAGTGTGTGTCAGACACATTTAAAGATGTTTTATACTTATTAACTTATTGATAAGTTATTGATAAGTTGATAAGTTATACTTATTAACTTATTGATCGGTTACTTAACAAATACTTACTATGTACCTCCTCAGTGATGTGTCTATATAACTGAATAATAAACAGTTATTATTATAAACAGTTATTCCCTGAGGGCAAATTCCCTTTGCCCTCAGGGAATTTATATTCCAGTGGAAGACCCACAGTAATCAATATTAACACCCATATTGTTAGGAGCACAACACAGTGTGTTTTATGGTAGTAAATTTTATGATGAAATAAAGGAGTAAAGAAAGGAAGGGTGTGTGAGTGAATGTGGGGATCCAGTGGTTAAGAATCCAGGCTTCCTATGCAGGGGATGTGGGTTTGATCCCTGGTCAGGGAACTGAGATATCCCACATGCCCCTTGGTGTGGGGGGTGGGGAGGGAAGTCTGTGACATTGGAGCAAAGACCTGAAGTAGGTTCTAAAGACCTGGATATCTGGAAAAAGAAAGGCCCAGAAAGAAGGAATACATGCCAAGGCCCCAAGGTGGAAGATGTTTCACACATTAATTCCTGGGCAGAGGAGCCCATGCAGCAGGATCCAGCGAGTTAGAGGAGAGTAGCAGGAGAAGGCAATCGCACCCCACTCCAGTACTCCTGCCTGGAAAATCCCATGGATGGAGGAGCCTGGTAGGCTGCAGTCCATGGGATCGCAAAGAGTTGGACACAACTGAGCGACTTAACTTTCACTTTTCACTTTCATGCATTGGAGAAGGAAATGGCAACCCATTCCAGTGTTCTTGCCTGAAGAATCCCAGGGATAGGGGAGCCTGATGGGCTGCTGTCTATGGGGTCATACAGAGTCGGATATGACTGAAGCGACTTAGCAGCAGCAGCAGCAGGAGAAGATGAGGTCAAGGAGATAATGAGGGATCTGATCATGTAGACCTAGGCTTTTATTCTAAGGAAAGTGCAAAGCAAACTAAGATTTTGAGTAGAGAAGTGACACCATATGANTAGGGGAGCCTGATGGGCTGCTGTCTATGGGGTCATACAGAGTCGGATATGACTGAAGCGACTTAGCAGCAGCAGCAGCAGGAGAAGATGAGGTCAAGGAGATAATGAGGGATCTGATCATGTAGACCTAGGCTTTTATTCTAAGGAAAGTGCAAAGCAAACTAAGATTTTGAGTAGAGAAGTGACACCATATGACTTACATTCTAACAGGATTCCTTGAACTGCTGTGCTGAGAATAGACTGTGCTGGGCATCAATTGGGAAGCTGTTGGAATGGTCAAAGCAGAGATTATGGTTCTTGGAGAAGGGTTGTGTACTGGTAGAGTGTAGTGAGAAGTGGTTGGATTTTGTTTGTGTTTGGAAGGTAGAGCCAATAGGTAGAGGAAGAGAAGAATTAATTATGACTCAAAGCTTTTGCCCTGAACGATGGAAAGAGGAAATTCATGATGGATTTGTGAAGACTGTGGGAAGAATAGGTTTGGAAGGGGAAGGTCAGAAATTCAGTTTTGGACATTTTGAGTTTGAGATGCTTGTTAGGTAGTGGAGATGAATTTGCTCTACAACTCTACGAGGTGGTTACTATTATTGTCCCTCTTGTGCAGTATGGAAAGATTAATTTCTGTTTATTTACTCAGGAAGCAACAGAAGCAGGATTCGAACACAGACTGGTGCCACAGCACCTGATTTTAGACACTGAGGGGTCTATAAGGAATTTATAAATGGATATGATCATATTGAGTTATATAGAATTATAACATGGAAAAGTCCAAGTAACCACAAGATCTAAGATACCTGGCAGCTTAGACTAAAATGGCTGTTTTAAAAAGACCATTTATAAAAATTTAAGTGGTTTGGACAATGTCCATGCCCTTTCTATCTCTATGTCTCTCTCTGTCCCCCTTTACCTTTCTCCTCTGCTTCTCCATACTTGCCTGGCTGGAGTGGGAGAGTTTTCCATACTACAAGCTCTATGTAGCTATGGAAATGGTTCCTAGTTTGATCACTACAAACTTCTGGTGCTCTTTTATTTAGGCATTTTAGTCTCAATCTCTCTAGTGTCTTAGGTTCAAAGAAGCTCTTGTGGTTTCTGGTTACTTCCTGAATGGGGAACCAAAGTCCTAGTTTCCTAGGAACCCATAACTTATGGTATCGTTCTGGGTTAGTACATCTTTATAGTTCTATTTGGTTCAGTGTACTTATAATTGACTTACCACATGGCAGCTGTTTAGGTGTCCTTTTGTCAATCACTTTACACATACAAGCCCAGCCCAGATAACTTGTGTTGCATTGTAAAGCATATAATTTAGCAAAACAAATTCTTACAGTTTAAATATGCATTTTCTGTATTAATAGCATTAATGTGGATTCCTTTATATAGTTCATCCAAACAGTTGTGTACTTAAATTTATTTTTTAAAGAATTAGGACTTGAGCTAAGTTTCCTACTAGCTCATAGAAAATGTTTTATATCTCGGCATGCCATCTCAAGAAATATGTATTTGTAAATGAATAGCTGACATACCATTAACTATTCAGCAACACAGTCAGCAAATCAATACAAATGTAGTGCACAGTCAATTGTATGATTCATTTGTCACTTGGCAGTTTGTCCCATCAGAGTAAGCACAGTATTATAAAAAGCTAAATTTCCCCCTTCCTTTATTATATGTTCTGTTACTGCATGATTAAACCAAAGTGTTAAAGTCTGAACTCATTATATTTTGTACTTACAAATAATAATACATGTGGCTGGAAGCATTCAGTGAAACAATATAATTTGTTGAGGGAATTTAATCTTAGAGTACATTGAAACAATGTATAACTTAGCGTTAAGAAGCTTGATTAACTCTTAAAACTGTGGAGGATGTAGAAATTAAGCAGTTTTAGGAATAGAAAATGAATTTGGGGTTTTTACCTGTGTAAACTTTAGTAAGAATTTTAATGTGTTATAAGTTTTCTCTAGAAAATAGAAGTGAGGTCATCCCTCTTCTCTGAACTATGCTTGTCAGAATATCCCTCCCCAGCACTTGCTCATTCTTCACTGGCCTTGTTTATGACTTTAAAGAAATGTACAGAACTACTATTCACTTAAAGACCCAGCAGGCTCTTTCATATTCTGTTAGTTCTTAAGCATGTCACATGCAAATGTTCATAAACACATAATCAATTTTCTCCTTCTGTATATTTCATTGTTTAAATAATTCTCGTGTATTACTTATTCCCACAATATGGTCTTACTGCTTCTGCTAATAACTGGACCTAGAAGAGGACAGACACATCCAGGAAGGATATATTTTGTAAGGTAGAAATAGCATTGTGCTGAACTTGAAGGATTCAGGTCTTGGATGATGGGGTGCTTACAGGAGTGAAGCTCCAGTAGAGATGGGTCACTGAAGGTTACTTACTCCACAGTTTTGACTAAGAGCTCTCAGGCTCTTATAGTATTAAGCAGTTTGCTTTATCAGCACTGCTGGCTTATAGTTTAGTATCAGGAATATTTATTATTTTAAATATTTCATCAAGATTTAGCTGTTATTTGAAACTGCATAAATTTTAGCTGACAGAAGAAAAGGTCTCAAGTTTAGTGACAGATAATAATTTACAATTTGGGTATTCTTGCTTAACTCAGACTGAAGCCAAGTGGAACTATTTAGATCATTTACTAAACAATAGCAATGTATATTTTCTGGGCAGGCTTCCTTGAGTTTAGATTGCTGCAGTGTCTACCTGGAACGGCTTTGGAAAATGCAACTTAGAAAATGAGAGAGGCCTGATAAACCACAGGGAGGCCGTTGTTTTTGTCCTCTAGTTCCACAGGTACAATTCAAGGTGCTGGCTTTGGTATATTCTGCTTTCTTGGCATGTTATCTTTTTCCAAATGCTACCTCTTGAAGCTTATGCAGCTGAGACTGAAATGAGTTGAGACTTTTGCTGACAGTCTCTAAGCCATATTTGCTGATGCACTGGACGCAGCCATGCATGGGGTGTATGATTATCTTTACCACAAACATTGGACCCAGGTAGAGGATGCAAGTCTTGTATTTGAACCTCAGTGTGGTCACAATGTGCTACTCTAATGGCAGAAAGCAAAGAGAAGCTAAAGAGCCTCTTGATGAACATGAAGGAGGAAGGTGAAAGAGCTAGTTTAAATATTAAAAAAACTAAAATCNTGTATGATTATCTTTACCACAAACATTGGACCCAGGTAGAGGATGCAAGTCTTGTATTTGAACCTCAGTGTGGTCACAATGTGCTACTCTAATGGCAGAAAGCAAAGAGAAGCTAAAGAGCCTCTTGATGAACATGAAGGAGGAAGGTGAAAGAGCTAGTTTAAATATTAAAAAAACTAAAATCATGTTCCTTCTCCAATCATGAAAGTGAAAAGTGAAAGTGAAATCGCTCAGTCGTGTCTGACTCTTAGCGACCCCATGCACTGCAGCCTACCAGGCTTCTTCGCCCATGGGATTTTCCAGGCGAGAGTACTGGAGTAGGGTGCCATTGCCTTATCCACATCCGGCCCTATTACTTCATGGCAAATAGAGGGGGAAAAGGTGGAAGTAGTAACAGATTTCCTCTTTTTGGTNGTGAAATCGCTCAGTCGTGTCTGACTCTTAGCGACCCCATGCACTGCAGCCTACCAGGCTTCTTCGCCCATGGGATTTTCCAGGCGAGAGTACTGGAGTAGGGTGCCATTGCCTTATCCACATCCGGCCCTATTACTTCATGGCAAATAGAGGGGGAAAAGGTGGAAGTAGTAACAGATTTCCTCTTTTTGGTCTCTAAAATCACTGCAGATGGTGACTGCAACAATAAAATTAGAAGACGTTTGCTTCTTCACAAGAAAGCTATGGCAAACCTAGTTAGTGTGTTGAAAAGCAGAGACATTACTCTGCCAACAAAAGTCTGCATAGTCAAGGCTATAGTCTTCCCAGTGGTCATGTATGGTTGTGAGAGCTAGACCATCAAGAAGGTGGAGCACTGAAGAATTGATGCCTTCGAACGATGGTGCTGGAGAAGACTCCTGAGAGTCCCTTGAACGGCAAGGAGATCAAACCAGTCAATCTTAAGGGAAATCAACCCTGAGTACTCGTTGGAAAGACTGATGCTGAAGTTGAAATTCCAGTATTTTGGTTATCTGATGTGAATACCTGACTCATTGGAAAAGTCCCTGATCCTGGGAAAGATTGAGGGCATAAGGACAAGAGGGTGTCAGATGCTGAGATGGCTGGATGGCATCACTGAAACAATGGACATGAACTTGGGCAAACTTTGGGAGATGGTGAGGGACCTGCTGTGCTGCAGTCCATGGGGTTGAAAGAGTTGGACATGACTGGGTGAATGAACAACATGATGAAAACACTGTGCATATTTCTCAAAGCAGGCAAGCACTCTCATATGAAGAGGAAGGAAACATTTTTTTTTTTTCTGGCTTCATTACATGAATTGTTCTCCATTTAATTCTTGTGCTTATTTACGTGATACTTATTAGAGCAACTTCTATTTATTTCGTAAAATAAACCTGCATCATTTTGTGGCTGGAGTCACTTCTGTTACATATAATGACTGTCACCTTTAGGAGTCAGAATCAGGTTCAGCAGCATTTAAGCACATTACCTGTGATGGGGATATGCTAAGAAGTATTTTCATTTATCCATGCGTTGATGAATATTAGATATTATTGAAATAATAAATTCATGTGGTTAAAAAAGTCTAGCAATACAGAAGAATTTATAGTAAAAGCTGCAATATCTTAGAGATAACAGCAGTAACTAACAGAAGAATCAAAACAGAAACTGTTAAAAGTTGGTCACCTCTGTGGGTGGGGAGGGCTTCCTCGATGGCTCAGGGGTGAAGAAACCACCTGCAGTGCAGGAGACGTGGGTTCAGTCTCCTGGAGAAAGACATGGCCACCCACTCCAGTATTCTTGCTGAAAAATTCCACAGACTAACCTGGTGGGCTACAGTCCACAGGGTTTCAGAGAGTTGCACATGACTGAGCCAGCAAGCTAGGGAGGGGGTAGGGAAGTATGTGGCTGGATCTTGTAACTATATATACACACACACCACTATATCTTGATTTATTTAATTAAAAAATTAATTTCCTTCTTGATATGCTGGGTTAGGACTGAATTTATTTGTATCATTGTTTATGTTCTCATTCCCATTTTGTTCTTCTTTGTTGTTCAGTAGCTCAGTCGTGTCTGACTCTTTGCGACTCCATGGACTGCAGCACAGCAGGCTTCCCTGTTCTTTACTATCTCCTGAAATTTGCTCAAACTCCTGTCCATCTACATTTAATTATATCAGTACATTCTGCCCTCTCTATGCCATTGTCCATAAGGGACTTGAGTTTCCATGGTTGTTGGTGACCCAGGGGTCCCAGAACCAACACCCTGTGGATACTGAGGGACAACTACAGTCTGTTTCCATACAGAGTACTGTTTTTTTTTTTTTTTTAATTACCTTTGGTACTTGAAAAACATAATTAAATCTTCATTTCTTATTCTATTAAACATGGATAGTACTCTTAACTTCCCACTTTATAAAATGAACATGTTATAACTATTAATTCTTTCTTCCTTTTTATCCTAATCCTCAATCTTCCAAGTCAATAAACAACATTTCCATTTATATTTACTGCAGAGCTGTAGGTAGTGTATTGGTGTGGTACTTCCTTCTCTGTGGATCTAATGTTAGGACTTCTCTGTCACTCAGTGAAGAATGTTCCTAGCTTCAAACTGTAGTGGGTTCTTTATTTAAAATTCCACCAATAGGCTTTATCATATTCTTCTTTCAGATTTCTCAATCTATTCAGTCTCCCTGCCTTTTGTCCCTCTTGGGGACCTTTCTCCTGGGACACTGCATTCCCTGGCTTCAGGGCTTTTACAAAGCTATTCTGAGACTTACTCTCTTCTGAACAGCAATTTCTGTTTCTTGGATCGTATGTGTTTTTTTCCTAACACACCTTCACGTTAACTTCCTAAACAAGGATGTGGAGGAGGAAAACATCTTATAAACCAGAACTATCTTGACTCTACACTTACACTTAATTAATCCATTCATTTAGCTGGAAATAGAATCCTTGGTTGAAAATCATTTGCTTTCAGAACTTTGAAGACATTGCTTTAGTGTTTTCTAGCACTTAGCTTTGTGGATGAAAAAAATCTGATGTCAGACTAATTTTGTTCATTGATTATCTGTTTTTTTTTTTATTTCATTTATATTTTGGCTGGGGCTTCATTGTTGTGTGGGCTTTTCTCCAGTTGCAGGGAGTGGGGGCCACTCTCTAGTTGCGATGTGTGGGCTTCTCATTGTGATGGCTTTTCTTGCGGAGCACAGGCAGGGCATGTGGGCTTCAGTAAGTGCAGCGTGTGGGGTCAGGAGCTGCAGGCCCCCCGCCCTAGAGCACAGGCTCAGGTACATGTGCGTAGTTGTGGTACATGTGCGTAGCTGCTCTCTGGCATGTGGAATCTTCCCAGATCAGAGAAGGAACCCGTCTCCAGCATTGGTAGGCAGATTCTTTACCGTTGAGCCACCAGGGAAGTCCCTGATACCTATTTTTTTTTCCTCCTCTCTGGCATCTTTCAGGCTCTTTTCTTTATTCTTTGTGTTTCAAACACTTTACATATATATATGTATTTACTTTTAATGTGAAGGTATTTTCTTATATTATTTCTTTGATAATCTTCTCCCTTCTATGTACCCTCTCCCAGTTTCTCCAGAATTCATTAGTGGATATTGAATATTCTGGATTTATCCTCTTTGTTTTTTTATTCCATATTTTCTGTTTCTTTGTCCTATTGTTCTATGTCCTGAGATATTTACCTGGTTTTATCTTCTAATACGTCTCTTGAATTACATTATTCATCTAAGGCACTTTCTTGTTTACTTAAAAAAAATGATATTGTATTCTTGTCTAAATTTTCTAGAATTTCTGACAATAATATTTTGAGGTTTTAAAAAATTCTCTTAGATCCCCCTGGATTATCACTGCTTTTTGTGGGGTCATTTTCCCCCTGCTAGTTCATTTTTATCTTTTTTTAATATTATAGGCTTTACTCAAATATCTGGGGATTTTGGTGGACTGTTTACATGGAAGAATGAAACTGACTGGGGCTCTGGGTATGTGAGGTGGTTTACTGAGTGGCATCCTCTGCTTTTTGTTCATGGTTGGGGTACCAGCCATTAAGCTTGGGAATCCCTAATAATTAGGCCAAGGAATGCTTTAATCAACACTCTAACACTTATGGCAACCCACTCCAGCATTCTTGCCTGGAAAATCCTATGGACAGAGGAGCCTGGTGGGCTACAGTCCTTGGGATCACAGAGTCGGACACGACTGAGTGACTGAGCATACTAAGACTTGCTGCTTTACTTTTTTCGAATATGATCAGAGACGATAGCTCAGATTTTTGGGCTAATTACCTGCCTGGCCTCAGATAGTCTTACTTACTTCCTGGAACTGGGGAGAGGCTTGTATAACTGTTGACTCTTCTATAAACCAAGGATCAGTAAATGTTTTCTGTAAAGGTGTGATAGTAATATTTAGAATTTGTGGGTCACATGCAGTTTCTATCACATAGTCTTTTTTTTTTTTTTTAAACAAACAAACAAACAAAAACCAATGCTTTAAAATGTAAAAACCATCCTTAGATAACTGGGTGTGGAAAAACAAGTGGTGGACAGCAGTTTGCCACACTCTTGCAAAACAGACCTGCAGTTTGTCCCTGTTTTCAGCCCTGTGTTTCACTCTCAGCTTCTGAGTCTCAGTCCTATGTGGGATCGGGACTTTATAAAGCAGCTCCCCTGAGTTCTGCCCTGCCTCCTGAATTTCAGCCTTTCTTCACTTGTATTCTGGGCTGTTTCTTTCTTCTCTGATTTCTTGGTCACTAGATTTACATCTGCTTGCTTTCTTACAAGAGTCTGTTGAAAATTCATGTCCACTATGGCTCCCTCACTGTTGTTTTTTGTTATTATGGTAGATGCTCTTGGTTCCTATAGGTTCTCATCGCTTCCAAATTCCCAGTACCATCTGTTGCCAGCACCTGCATCTGAGTGTGAGAGTTGTGTCTCACTGTAGGAGCTTGCTCTGCGTGCCTTTGGGAAGAGCCAGGGAATCTCTCCTCCCACCAGCCCTCACCATTAGCTAACAGGAGTTGAGAAATAAATACCCCAGCTTCCTAGCTCCTCTGTTGAAGTATCTCTGAGGTACATGTTGTCTTTGGGCTCCAGAATTGCTAAGCAGGATTGACTCCAGGTGCTAATAGTATGTTGTTTGCTAATGAACCCTTGATTGGCCCTCCCTGGTTCTGTGACTCACTCTCTCTCCTCTGCTAAAGATTCCTGGATTCCTTCTCCCTTGAATTGCTTGAATTCAAATCCTTGTGGAGAGTCTGCTGGTGCTGAGAAACCAAAATGGAGGCTAACCATGGAGACCATGGGTTAGTTTTTTTCCTTTATTATAATTTTAATTAAATCTCAGGTAGAAGGAATAGATAGCCTTGAGTACTACTTTTATTATATTGAATCTGAATCTGATTATTCAATATTATTGATACAGTGAGTATTTACTATGGACCAGTCATTGTCTGTGGGGGACAGAATCATGAATTAGCCTTGACTTCTAACCTGCAAGGAACTTGCATTCTGCAGAGCAGATAATCCACACAATAAAATGTTTGAAGTATTGTTGAGAAGTTGAGATGGATGTGTCATGGGGCTCAGCGGGCATGAGAAGTAATTTGAAGATGGGTGACCAGGGATGGCTTCAGGAGGGGATGTGGGCTGTGTAAAGGAGAAATCAGTTTGAAAACAGAATGATGGAGCTGGGCATTCCTAGGGGAGAAAATGGAACCAACACAAACCCTCCTCAAGAGGCATGTGATGAGGAATGGTTGACTTGAGAGAAGATTTCTATCTCTAAAAGAGGAAAAAATGATGTAAAACAAGCATGTTGTTGTTGTTTAGTGGCTAAGTCGTGTCTGACTCTTTTGTGACCCTTTGGACTGTGGTCCACCAAGGTCTTTTGTCCGTGGGATTTTTCCAGGCAAGAATGCTGGAGTGGGTTGCCATTTTCTCCTCCAGAGGATCTTGCCCATCCAGGGACTGAACCCATGTCTCCTGCACTGCAGGCAGATTCTTTACCACTAAGTCACCTGTAAGTCCCCAAAACAAGGATTCAGTCAGTTCAGTTCACTTAAGTTGCTCAGTCGTGTCCAACTCTTTGCGACCTCATGAATCTCAGCATGCCAGGCCTCCCAAGGGACTCTCAAGAGTCTTCTCCAACACCACAGTTCAAAAGCATCAATTCTTGGCGCTCAGCTTTCTTCACAGTCCAACTCTCACATTCATACATGACCACAGGAAAAACCATAGCCTTGATGAGATGGACCTTTGTTGGCAAAGTAATGTCTCTGCTTTTCAATATGCTATCTAGGATGATCATAACTTTTCTTCCAAGGAGTAAGCGCCTTTTAATTTAATGGCTGCAGGCACCATCTGCAGTGATTTTGGAGCCCCCCAAGATAAAGTCTGACACTCTTTCCACTGTTTCCCGATCTATTTCCCATGAAGTGATGGGGCCAGATGCCATGATCTTCATTTTCTGAATGCTGAGATTTAAGCCAACTTTTTCATTCTCAACTTTTACTTTCATCAAGAGGCTTTTTAGTTCCTCTTCACTTTCTGCCATAATGATGGTGTCACCTGCATATCTGAGGTTATTGATATTTCTCCCGGCACTCTTGATTCCAGCTTGTGCTTCTTCCAGCCCAGCGTTTCTCATGAGGTACTCTGCATAGAAGTTAAATAAGCAGGGTGACAATATACAGCCTTGACGTACTCCTTTTCCTATTTGGAACCAGTCTGTTGTTCCATGTCCAGTTCTAACTGTTCCTTCCTGACCTGTGTATAGCATTGCTGCTACTGCCAAGTCACTTCAGTTGTGTCCGACTCTGTGTGACCCCATAGACAGCAGCCCACCAGGCTCCCTTGTCCCTGGGATTCTCCAGGCAAGAACACTGGAGTGGGTTGCCATTTCCTTCTCCAATGCATGAAAGTGAAAAGTGAAAGTGAAGTTGCTCAGTCATGTCTGACTCTGAGTGACCCCATGGACTGCAGCCTACCAAGCTCCTCCATCCATGGGACTTTCCAGGCAAGAGTACTGGAGCGGGGTTCCATTGCCTTCTCCAGTACATATGAAAACACAGATGTGTGTGTATGTGTGTGTGTGTGAATTCATTAATTCAAATTGTAAGGAGATAGTCACATAAATATTGATGGAGGTTGCTAATAATTGACTTATATAATTAAGAGTTTGGAATTGAAGTAGGAAAGAAATGGAAGCCATCTGATTCCTCTGGGAAGGGAAATTAAAAACATATTTAAGGGAGAATTAGTGACTAAGGATATTTTATTTTGTGAAGGATAGATTGAACAGAGAAGAGGAGGAAGCCATTGCAGGTGAGTATAGTTTTTCAGTCTGCATCATTGTGGGAGACTACAGGATTGGGAATCTTACGACTAATTTGAGAAGTATGGAAGAAAAAGCTGAATAGCTAAAGGAGGAAAAAGCTGATAGTGGTATGGAGACTGGGAAGCAAGGGGAAGAATTCTAAGAAAGAGGTCAAGCTCTTAGGAATCTCTCAAAGTAAGAAGGACACTGGGGAAAGTGAAAAACGAGATAGGTTTGTGTCCGGACTAGTTAGAATTGAGAGGGTGAGCTGGTAGGTTGTTGGGAAGAACTCTGCTTTATTTTCTATTTGTCTTGTCCCTATTTCTGATGATTTGTGCCCTTCAGAAGAGTTGGTGCGTAAAACTAACATTGAAAGTTAAGCTTTGGATTTATTTTGAAAAAGACATTTTTTTTTTCTGGGTACCTGTACTTAAAGGGGTTTTAATGAGAATACTTAAACAGAAAATATATCCTTCATTGATAATAAAGTCTTGTGCTTAAGTGAATGACTCTTAGAGCCTTCAAACTGTACATTAGAATTTCTATTTAAATTGATTGACTGCTGTAGCCACAATGGTTGTTTTGCTGACTTCCCTGTGAAGACTTCCTGTATGGAGAAAAAGCGCAAAACAGAATTTACTGCATTCCCACAATGTCAATTTCTTAGGCACTGATCCATAAATTAGCATTATTAGTGGGGAAGGACACCTTGTGTCTAGCTACATGTATTTAACTATATGCTGAAAAGACGATGTTCATTACTGCAACTGTAAGGTAGCTGTAGCCACACATTAATAAGTTATGAGCTACTATTTCAGAGAAATTGCTCTACCAATAATAAGTAGTCTATGTTCTATTTTTCTTCTCACTTGGATATCTGTATAGGGTATAATTATTCAGAAAACAATCTCAGAGAAATGGGAAAGCTTAAATTATAACCTGCCTTTGCCCCTGCATCCTCACCCTTATTAAAAAGCATTTAGAATTATTCTAGCTTATTAGTTGCTCTTTCAGACCCTAAATCTTAAGCTCTTTTTTTTTTTTTTTTTAAATTTCATAATCCTTTCAAGGTCACCTCCCACTGTCTTTTCTGTTAGCAACTGCTGTAAGTGGTATCATGCTTTTAAGTTTTCTACATTTTTATGTGTAAGTCATTTACTCTAAAGGTTCTTTTGCCAGCCAACATCATGGAAGCAGTTTACTCTATAGGAATTCTACCGTCCTCTTAGGATTTTAGCCTGAACAATTCTTCAAAAACTCTCAGGTACACTGAGAACTCTTTTCTTCTAATCTCACCCATTCTTTGTTGCTGTTGAATTAGTGGGCTATTTTAATCTCTAGACTAGTCTCCTGTTGTCTGTAGTTGAAGTAACAGAGCCATCTCCATTTAGCATAAGCAGGAAGCGAGAAGATAGCAGCAGCACACGAGACTATCTGTACATGATTGACTGGCCACGAACTAATTTTGGAATCTTGGTACCACGTTGGTACCATATGTGCATTACCCATCTCCTGGTCCAGGAAGGATAACCAGCAATGCTCAGGGATCACAGAAGTGGCTTGAAGGACAGGGTTCTACTTGAGAGCCATCCAAGAGAAGCAGCCATGCTCCTGGCTCACCAGACTTGGCCGCCAAACTCAGTAGGTTAACACTAGACAAGGAACCGTGGAGAATACAAGTTAGAGGAGACGCCTACTTCCTCCTGGACCGCCTCCTAACCCCCATCTTTCTCCCCATTTTCTACTCTATTCTTGAGGAGAAATGAGGAAAAATTGTCAGCCCATGGGTGTGATTGGTTCTCGCTTCCCTCCCCACCAAGCCTGGAAATGAAACGCTAGTGCAGTTCCTACCTGGGAGATGGCCCCACCCTGCCCTTCAGGTTCTTCCTGACCTTCTATCGGACGGGGGGAGGGGCAGCAGACCAGCACACTGTCGTCATTCTTTTCCTTCCACACCCACATCCAGCTGATGGTCACTCATTCTTTTAAACCGATATATTAATATCATTGCTTATAACCTACAGGAATATAATTAGAATACCTATGCTTTGTTACTTTCAGATATTTCTGCTTAGCAAATTTTATGAATGGTCCTAATTCCAGGATAAGGGAGTTCATCTTCTGGGGAAATTCTGATGTTATTATATATGGGATAGAGCACATTTTCTTTCCACGTCTAGCTTTGGAAAAAAGTGTTAGAAATGATAAAAATATTGACCTTTTGGCAGGATGGTTTATTTTCATGCTGATACTGGAACTTTGGGACAATGCTATTTTGCATGGCTATTTAAAATTACAGTAAGAAAGTAAAAACATATTCTACTTTAACCATAATTGGAATTGATATTTTTGAAAATAGACCCAATCTCAGACCTTCGAAAAATGAAAGCATTTTTTTTGCTAATTTGGTTCTATGAAGATGACTTCTGAATCTCATAGAAGAACTTTAGTTGTTACAAGTAGACTCAGAGTGACAATCATGTGTATTTTTATCATAATAGTACAGATATCAAATTGCCAACATCTGATGGATCATTGAAAAAGCAAGAGAGTTCCAGGAAAACATCTATTTCTGCTTTATTGACTATGCCAAAGATTTTGACTGTNAAAGGTTCATCTAGTCAAGGCTATGGTTTTTCCTGTGATCATGTATCTATGTGAGAGTTGGACTATAAAGAAAGCTGAGTGCCAAAGAATTGATGCTTTTGAACTGTGGTATTGGAAAAGACTCTTGAGAGTCTCTTGGACAGCAAGGAGATCCAACCAGTCCATCCTAAAGGAGATCAGTTCTGGGTGTCCATTGGATGGACTGATGTTGGGGTTGAGGCTCCAATACTTTGGTCACATGATGCAAAGAGCTGACTCATTGGAAAAGACCCTGATTCTCCTCCTGATTCAGGAAGAGAGAGGGATGACAGAGGATGAGATGGTTGGATGGTATTATTGACTCAATCGACATGAGTTTGAGTGGACTCTGGGAGTTGGTGATGGACAAGGAGGCTTGGCGTGCTGCAGTTCATGGGGTTTCAAAGAGTTGGACACGACTGAGTGACTGAACTGAACTGAACTATGATAAACTTCAGGCCCAGTATAAATTGGGACTCTAATTATCAGGCACTGAGTCTCAATAACTTCTGATGCTGTGGCATTCTGTTTTCTCCCAGTCTCACAGGGTTCAAACACTGATTTCAAAAATGCCTCATTACTGCATAATGTTCCCAGTTCATTGTCATGAGCAGAGAGCCAGAAGTAGAATGTTTTAAGGTAGTTATTTGAAGAGCAAAGCTTTTTTCTTTTCCAGTTTTTTTTACAGTAGAATAATTCCTTAGTATGAAAAATAACAACTTCAGTATTGTTTTGGAAGCCAAATTTTAATTGCATGAAATTTCATAAGTTTGTCTCTCAAATGTTACTTTACTGCACATAAAGCTCTGTCTATATCAGGTGGGAAAAGCACCTCATACTTTTCCAGTGCCAGGCACTTCAGATAAACTGTGTTATTAATTCTCATAACTGTTTCTGGAGGTAGGAATTATTACCCACATTTTATAGAGGAGGAAACTGAGAGTCAAAGAAGTAAAATGATTTGCAGAACTCGTAAGTACAAAGCAAGGACTTGAACCTGGATCTGACTCCAAACACTAACTTTCCACTCTACTGCCTGGAGTGAAGAGAAAGAAATGTGTCTAGTTAAACAGAAATGGATGGGGCCATCTGGAAGGGTTGTACTGCCAAGTTCTAATAGGAAAAGTGCTGGACCTCTTTATAACTAACATTAATGTAAAGTTGAATCCCTGTACTGAATGATCACACTCTTATAAAACACTCTGATATGCATTTTAGATCTGAGTTCCCATACACGAGTACAGCATTGGCCATAATTGCTACTGCTGTAACTTTGTACATTATTGGCAATTTTTTGAGGCAAGGTGAATTTTCCTGTTTAGCAGGAGCTTGATTCTTCTCTCTAGACTTCCCTTAATCTCCTGCTGAGATCTTGCTAAACATTTTGAGGATGAACTAATCAGTGTTTTGTATCCTTTCAAAAATGTGAATGCTTTGTTTTTAAGCATAATTTAATGTGAGGCTATTCAGATGGAAATAGATTGAAAGACTCCCTTGCCAGTCATGGTTTCTGAAAGTGGGTTGGCTTAGTGATGCTGATGGGTAGACAACCTCATTAAGGTTTAACCTGAAGTAGAAACCTCCGATAAATGTTTCTAAATGGGCAACAATTTATAAACAACTTTGAATTGTTTATTCTTTCATTCTCAGAATTGTTCCAAGTCATTTGCAGATACTGAAATTCCTTCTGCAGGTATTATGAAAGTGAGGTAATCTGTTCAGAAATCCTCAGAGCCAAATTGATAAGCTTTTAATTCTTATGCTTTAATGCCTATTGATCCTATTGATTGATGCTTGAAAATCAAATTTGTTTTTCCCTCACCCTAGTGAATCACTTCAGCATAAAATTAAGATGCTTAATTTGAAATTAATTCTCCCAAAGCAGAAGCAGCTCTAATTTTCCTGTAAAGGCCATCAGTGCTGCTTCTTTGGGTTTAGTGTTAGATGACAGTACTTTTCATGTCCTTTCTGGATCAAGATAGTTCATTGACATATTCAAACTTTTAATAAGCCAGAGTGTATTTGGATACTATGCTGATTAGCGAGGTGAAAATGTTGTGATGGCTTTGGTAAGAATATTTCAATATAATTTCACATCATGTAAGTGTGTAGAGACATGGAAATAAACCAGTCTCTCTCTTTTCTGTTTGCTGCTAGGTACAGATTTTAAATCTCAGCAGCATAATCCAGACTTTTGCTTTATGTACTTCATTAGTAATCTGTGCATTTTCTGATTAAACTTTTTAAGGAAAGGCTTTTCCTGGTAGCTCAGCTGGTAAAGAACCCGCCTGCAATGCAGGAGACCTTGGTTTGATTCCTGGGTCAGGAAGAGCCCCTGAAGAAGGGATAGGCTATGCACTCCGGTATTCTTGGGCTTTCCTGGTGGCTGAGATGGTAAAGAATCCACTTGCAATGCGGGAGACCTAGATTTGATCCCTGGGTTGGGCAGATCCCCTGGAGATGAGCATGGCAACCCACTTTAGTATTTTTGCCTGGAGAATCCCCATGGACAGAGGAGCCTGACAGGCTACAGTCTATGGGGTTGTACAGTCGGATACATTTGAAGCAGAGTTGGATATCATACACTGCATGTGTAATTTTCAGACACCTTTGTGAAAACTGAAACAGTCAAATTACCTCCGTATCTGATGCAATGGAACAATGTGTTATTTTCAGTTATATGGTTTAGGATGATGAGTTCACATAAATATAACTTTTTCTTACATTTGATACCAAGACCATGACCCTGGATTGTCTTATGAAGAGTCAAAGCATATTCTAAGTTATTTCTCTATATATAATTTATCTTACAATATTGGTTCAGTTATTCTTTAATTCTTTTGGCTATCATTTGTAATATAAAAATAACTTTCCAAATAGTATTAAAGATAGTATTTGAATGAGATGGTAGGGAAGAAAATTTGAAGATTTTAGAGCTCAGAGTAGACACAACAGATAAACTTCTTATATAGAATGTTTTCTGAATGAGGCCCTTTCTTATTTAGGTGTGTCATTAAAATACAAATGAATATTTTAAAAATATTAACTTCACGCTTACCATCATCTTCTACTTCAGTGTTTGTATTTGTCTTAAATTGTTAACATCAGCAATTGCTTGACTTAGTTTTGCATCTCCCACAAAAACTATCTCTGAGGTTTTACTGTAAAACTCTACCTACATCCAAAATCCTTTTATTTTCCCACCAAAGTGGGGATTATTTCATTTGCATACTTTTTTCTTCCAGTTTTATTGAGGTATAATTGGTGGATAGCACTGTCTAAGTTTAAGGTGTACAGTATAATGGTTTGACTTACATACATCATGAAATATTACCGCAGTTTTAGGGGCTATCCATCATCTCATACAGATCCAAAATAGAAGGAAAAGAAAAAGAAATATTCCTTGATGAGAACTCTATATAACATACAGCAATGTTAATGACCTTGTTATCGACTATATTCTAGAAACTGTGCATTTGTTCTCCTGACTGACTTGTTTTGCAACTTGAAGTTTATCCCTTTTAATTTCCCTCATCTATTTCATTCATCCTCACATTCCCTGCCCCTCTAATAATCACCTGTATGTTCTCTGTATCTATGACTGTTTCTGTTTTCTTTCTTTTTTTTCAGATTTGACATATGAATAAAATACAATATATGTCTTTCTCTATTTGACTAACCCGCTTAGCATAATTCCGCTAGGCCCATCCTAGTGGATGTGTTGTCATAAGTGGCAAGATTTCATTCTTTTTAATGGCTGTGTAATGTTCTTATGTGTATGTGTGCATGTCCATGCCTTATCTTTATCCTTTGAACACTTAGATTGCTTCTATTCTGTATCTTGGCTGTTGTGAATAATGATATTTTCAAACTTTTATGAAATGTTCTTGTATAAAACTATACTATGTTAAACCAAACTTTACTATCTTAGTGATATTTATGTGTAATCTGTGTTTAAAATGCCACAGAACCTATTATCAATCAAAGAGAAAAAAATAACAAACAGAAATTTCAGTAGTTGAAAGGAATGTTAAACAATTTCAAAACAGACAAANTCTTTTTTTTCAGATTTGACATATGAATAAAATACAATATATGTCTTTCTCTATTTGACTAACCCGCTTAGCATAATTCCGCTAGGCCCATCCTAGTGGATGTGTTGTCATAAGTGGCAAGATTTCATTCTTTTTAATGGCTGTGTAATGTTCTTATGTGTATGTGTGCATGTCCATGCCTTATCTTTATCCTTTGAACACTTAGATTGCTTCTATTCTGTATCTTGGCTGTTGTGAATAATGATATTTTCAAACTTTTATGAAATGTTCTTGTATAAAACTATACTATGTTAAACCAAACTTTACTATCTTAGTGATATTTATGTGTAATCTGTGTTTAAAATGCCACAGAACCTATTATCAATCAAAGAGAAAAAAATAACAAACAGAAATTTCAGTAGTTGAAAGGAATGTTAAACAATTTCAAAACAGACAAAAGTTTTTAAATATAATAGACAAATATATCTGAGAAAACTTCACAGTGTTTTCTTGCAAGCTATTTCTTGCGTTTCACATTTTTAAAAAATTAATTAATTTTTTTTATTAAAGGATAATTGCTTTATAGAATTTTGTTGTTTTCTGTCAAACCTAAACATGAATCAGCTGTAGGTATACATATATCTCCTCCCTTTTGAACCTCCCTCCCAGATCCCTCCCCATCCCACTCCTCTAGGTTGATACGGAGAACCTATTTGAGTTTCCTGAGCCATACAGCAAATTCCCATTGGCTATCTATTTTACATATGGTGATATAAGTTTCCATGTTACTCTTTCCATATATCTCACCCTCTCCTCCCTTCTCCCCATCTCCATAAGTCTGTTCTCTATGTATATTTCTCCACTGCTGCCCTGTAAATAAATGCTTCAGTACCACTTTTCTAGATACCATATATGTGCACTAGAATACAATATTTATCTTTCTTTTTCTGACTCACTTCACTAATATAGGTATAATAGGTTTTAGATTCATCCACCTCATCAGAACTGACTCAAATGACTTCTTTTTATGGCTGAGTAATGTTCCATTGTGTATATGTAGCACAGCTTCTTTATCCATTCATCTGTTGATCGACATCTGGGTTGCTTTCATGTTCTAGCTATTGTAAAAAGTGCTGCAATGAACTATGGGATACATGTGAATTTTTCCATTTTGATTTCCTCAGGGTATATGCCTAGGAGTGGGATTGCTGGGTCGTATGGTGGTTTTATTCCTAGTTTTTTAAGGAATCTCCATACCGTCTTCCATAGCGGCTATATCAATTTACATTCCCCAGTAAGAATTTAACAGTGCAAGAGCATTCCCTTTTCTCCACACCCTCTCAGCATATATTGTTTGTAGACTTTTTGATGATGGCCATTCTATCTGGTGTGAGGTGATATCTCATAGTTTTGATTTGCATTTCTCTAACAATGAGCGATGTTGAGCATCTTTTCATGTGTTTGTTAGCCATCTATATGTCTTCTTTGGAGAAATGTCTGTTTAGTCGTTTTCCCACTTTTTTATTGGGTTGTTTGTTTTTCTGGTATTGAGTTGTATGATCTGCTTGTATATTTTGGAAACTAATCCTCTGTCAGTTGTTTCATTTGCTATTATCTTCTCCCATTCTGAGGGTTGTCTTTTCACCTTGCTTATAGTTTCCTTTGCTGTGCAAAAGCTTTTAAGTTTAATCAGGTCCCACTTGCTTACTTTTGTTTTTATTTCCATTACTCTAGGAGATGGGTCACAGAGGATCTTGCTTTGATTTATGTCATCGAGTGTTCTGCCTATGTTTTCCTCTAAGAGTTTTATAGTTTCTGGTCTTATATTTAGGTCTTTAGTCCATTTTGAGTTTATCTTTGTGTATGGTGTTAGGAAGTGTTCTAATTTCATTCTTTTACATGTAGCTGTCCAGTTTTCCTAGCACCAGGGTTGTTTTACATTTTGAAGCTTATTATGGTGTCATGATAGCTAGAACAAAGTGTCAGAGTGAAAAATCATAGCAAAGAAAAGTGGATGATGGCTCTCATGTTGATAGAGAAAAGGATTTTGGGAGGCTACAGATTCTAAGTTGGCTGAAGGTAAAGATTAAGGGGAAATTTTCAGAAGTATTAGAAAGATGAAAAGTTATAATGTTATGTTAACAATTCCTGTCATAAAATAATAAATAAAATTATGCAAAAATAGTGATGTAGTTTTTGGAATTATCTATAAAGAAGAGAAAAATGTTCAGGAATTGAAAATATTTTTTATAGAAGAGTGATGATTGGGGTGGGGCAAAGGAGAAAAAATATTAATAAAACTGTACAATAGTAGAATCTAATGCAACTATCTACAAGGGGAATATTTATCATAATTGTAGAAATATCCTAAAGTGTTTGTTACAATGAAAAAATATTACATTAATGTGTCTCTTGATGAGAAGTAACCTGAATTTCAAAGTAGAAAATTTCACATTTCCCTTATTCCAATGCAAATAAGATTATAGCCATCACTTCATGGTAAATTGTAAAGTAATAAGCAATACATTTTGAAATAACCATAATATGACAGTAAATGATAACCTCAATCACTTTTCTTCAGCATTTGTTGAAAGTGCCAAACATTGTTTTTGACTGCAGTAGAGAAGGGGTCCTTAGGAAACTGGAAGGATTTTGTGATACAGAATAGTTAAAATTTAAAGCATTTGATTTTCTGTTTTTAATTTTATTTAGCCAAGGATGATAGGACTCTCCCAATGCCTCCTAAATGCTAAAGTCGTTAACTATTTATTGATTGTTTATAATACGGGAATATTAAGCCCTGCAGTACTGAATGTTATGGGTGCTGGAGATATGTAGTGAAAAATACCAAGGCCACTATTCTCATAACATTTCCATTCCCTGGGAGAAGAAAGACAATAAAAAGAAGTGACAAATGTGTGTAAAGTATACTGATTTGCATTAAATATTATGGAGAAAAAAATTAAGTGAGGTAAGAGTAATTTTTTTTTTTTAGGATAAGAGTAATTTGAACAAATTACCCCAGCATAGCTCCATTGTAATAAAATATTTCTATTCTTGTCCTTTCTATTGTCAAGAAATTTGCTAATAATAAACTCTGATAATATAGTGTGACTCCATGACTAATTACACATAATTGGTTTCTCCACTTTTTCACATACTACAGAGAACATACTATGATTTCAGTAAATTTGGATCATGCATGGAGAAGATTTCAGATAAAAATAATGCATGGAAATAGACACTGACATCTTGTTTGCTGCCAGAAGCCACAATTAATGGCTAGCACAGTGTTGAATTAACCTATGGACAGATGTATGAGAGTCTTGAAGCAAAGTAGTTTTAATCAGGGGTGATTTTTAACCCTATTAGAATTTTTTATTGTTCAGTTGCTCAGTCATGTCAATTCTTTGTGACCCCATGGACTGCGGCATGCCAGGCTTCCCTGTTTTTCACCATCTCCCAGAGATTGCTCAAACTCATGTCCAAGGAGTTGGTGATGCCATGTAACCATCTCATACCCTGTTGTCCCCTTCTCCCCCTGCCGTCAATCTTTACAACCATCAGGGTCTTTTCCAATGAGTCAAGTCCTTCTCATCATGTGGCTAAAGTACTGGAATTTCGGCTTCAACATTAGTCCTTCCAGTGAATATTCAGAACGAATTTCCTTTAGGATTTACTGGTTTGATCTCCCGGTAGTCCAAGGGACTCTCAAGAGTCTTCTCCAACATCACAGTTCAAAAGCACGTATTCTTCAGTGCTCAGCTTTCTTCATGGTCCAACTCTCACATTCGTACAAAACCATAGTTTTTATTAGATGGGCCTTTGTTGACAAAGTAATGTCTCTGCTTTCTAATATGCTCTCTAGGTTGGTCATAGCTTTTCTCCCAAGGAGCAAGCGTCTTTTACTTTCATGGCTGCAATCACTATCTGCAGTGATTTTGGACCCCCCCCCCCCAAATTAACTCTCTCACTATTTCCATTGTTTCCACATCTGTTTGCCATGAAGTGATGGAGCCAGGTGCCATGATCTTAGTTTTCTGAATGTTGAGTTTTAAGCCAGATTTTTCATTCTCTTTCACTTTCATCAAGAGGCTCTTTAGTTCTTCTTTGCTTTCTGCCATAAGGGTGATATCATCTNAAGGTCTTGTGGGTCTTCATAGAACCGTTCAACTTTAGCTTCTTTAGTGTTACTGGTTGGGGCATAGCCTTGGATTACTGTGATATTGAATGGTTTGCCTTGGAAACGAACAGAGATCATTCTGTCCTTTTTGAGATTGCATCCAAGTACTGCATTTCAGACTCTTGTTAACCATGACGGCTACTCCATTTCCTCTGAGGGATTCCTGCCAGCAGTAGTAGATATAAGGATCATCTGAGTTAAATTCACCCATTCCAGTCCATTTTAGTTTGCCGATTCCTGGAATGTCGTTTTTAGTCTTGCCATCTCCTGTGTGACCACTTCCAATTTGCCTTGATTCATTGACCTAACATTCCAGGTTCCTGTGCAATATTGCTCTTTATAGCATCAGACTTTGCTTCTATCACCAGTCACATCCACAGCTGGGTATTGTTTTTGCTTTGGCTCCATCCCTTCATTCTTTCTGGAGCTATTTCTCCACTGATATTCAGTAAAATATTTGGCACCTACTGACCTGGGGAGTCCTTCTTTCAGTATCCTATCATTTTGCCTCTTCATACTGTTCATGGGGTTCTCAAGGCAAGAATACTGAAGTGGTTTGCCATTCCCTTCTCCAGTGTACCACATTTTGTCAGACCTCTCCACCATGACCTGCCCGTCTTGGGTGGCCCCACAGGGCATGGCTTAATTTCATTGAGTTACACAAGGCTGTGGTCCTAGTGTGATTAGATTGATTAGTTTTCTGTGATTATTTTTAAAATTATGTTTCTTTAAATAAGAACTTCAAACTTTTATGGATAGCAAGTTAGTGACTGAGTTTCATTTCCTTTGTTGTAAACACTGGACTTATTTATGAAAGTTGTTAGGAAAATATACCCTTAAAATACAGCTATTCAATCATTCAGCATACATGTCAGTAATACATACTTTGTATTGAGTGCTGAGGATTTAGTGGTAAATATAGTTAAATAGATTTCAGAGATGGAAGGAACACCAAGAGATGTTATAAGAAGAGCTGGTAAGGCATAGTTACTGTCTATGAGACACAGACATGGAGAAAGGTTGTGACTTGTCCAAGGTTACAGAGCTTGTAAATTATTCCTCAGAATACATAAGGTTATTTTTAGGTATAATTTTGATTTGCATGAATCTTCTAAGCATTACTGAATGATATTTATGAAGTCAGCCAATGGCAAAGAGGATCGTTGCACAAATGAGAAGCCACTAAAAATAAACCACTACTCTTTTTAAGAGGAAGGGGTTAGAGCTTCCCTGGTATCTCAGATAGTAAAGAATCCACCTGTAATGCAGGAGATCTGGGTTCAATTCCTGGGTCAGTAAGATCTCCTGGAGAAGGGAATGGCAACCTACTCCACTATTCTTGTCTGGGAAATCCCACAAACAGAGGAGCCTAGTGGGCTACAGTCCTTGGGTTTGCAGAGAGCCAGACATGACTGAGTGACTAAAATATATAGGATGGAGCGGGGGCGGGGGGGAGGAATTTAAGATCATTTCAGTTCATCTAAAAAGTTTTCAAACTTGAGTCTTTTCCCCATTGTGTTGCATATGGCTTAAAGAGTTGAAAAAGAAACTGTTTTTTGAGAATCTAAAATGTGTTAGGTACTTTAATATCTATTAACTCATTTAATGTTCACAACTACACTATGAAACATTGTATCATTAAGTATGAGGAGCCGTTTCAGCTTGGTGTCAGAGGGTGTGTCATTCCTTAGTGATCATTGTTGTCCAGAGTCCGACACACACTCTCATGTTCAGTAACTGTGCTATTATGTGGTCATCCAGAGGTTAACAGGCCCACACAAATTGGTCCGTTCTCACCAAACTTATGAGTCTGACTATAAATCAGGACATCAATTTACAGTTCTCTATGAGGAAATTAACTGCCAAGTAGACTAGATATTCATGTCAGCTTGTCAGAACCTTTTATTCCCTGAGGAAAAGAACACTTGGGAAATTAAAGACAGGAGGATGCCAAGGAGGTAAAAATCAGAAGAAAGTGAGTTGGCTGCTCTTAGTAAGGAGAGTGTCATGCAATTACTGGAGCTCAGTGTTCCTTCTCTGCCATTGGAGTATACTTGCCTGGCTGAAGGATCTGAATATTATTTTTACCCAATCATATCCCTCAGTCAGTGTTGTCTACAATCATGGCCAGTTGCATACTCAGCCGCAGTAAGAGAAAATAGATAGGGAGAGCCTTAAACTTTGTTCCCCGAGGTCCTCTAGTTTGGGCTAAGCATCTGCAGGTGCTAGGAGAAGGAACAGAGAAGCAGCTTATGGATTAATTATAACAATCAGGACAGAGATTATGACAGTGATAATCTCAGATAGTGACTCAAGTTTTATTATGTGTTAGAAGTTGTGCTAAGAGCTTTACATCAATTACCTAACTTAACTCTCATGACAACATCTCCAGTGAACATTTAATATTCTTGTTTTATATAGATGAGGAAACTGAAGTTTAGAAATGTTAAAAGATAATTCACTGGAAAGTGGGTGGTCCAAACCAGTGGATTGGGAGCATCTCAAGGTTAGTGTGTCCAAAGCTGACATCATTTCGTCTTAAAACATATTCCTCTTCCAGGTCTGAACCTCCCTCCTTCCATCTCTCCCTCCCTCCCTCCTCCTGTTCTTCTCTCTCTCTCCCTACTTCTGTCCTTCCCTCCTTCTCTTCTTCACTCCCTCCACTCTCAGTTCCTAACATCAGAAAATATAGTAAATTCTGCCTCCAAAATACATAGTGGATTTTCCCCTTTCCTACCCCTCTCCAGTCACCACCCTAAACCAGTTACAGACCTTCTCCTGCAGTACCTAGGCTCCCCCACCCCACAAACCAAGCATTGTCCAAAGAGTGGTATTTTTCTTTAGATAAGTAAAATTTATGTAACATGAAGTCAGTCATTTTAACCATTTAAAAAGTATGCAATCTGAGTGGTTTTTCATATATTCACAATGTTTTGCAGCCATCACTACCTGCAAATTCTAGAACACTTTCAAAAAGAAACCCTGATCTATTAAACACTTTCCACTCTTCTTCCCCTGAAAACCAGTGATCTGCTTTCTGTCTTCATGAATTTGTCCATTCTGGACATTTCATGTAAATGGAATCATATTTTGTGGGCTTTTAAAAAACACGTTGTGGCTTTTGTGTGTGGCTTCTTTCATGAGAAATGTTTTCAAGGTTCATCCTTGATGGAACATGTATCATTCCTTAATTCCCATTTATGGCTGAGCAATATTTTATTGTATGAATATATCACATTTTGTTTATTCATCACTCGATGGACATTTGAATTGTTTCCACTTTTTGGTTATTATGAATAATACTTCTGTGAACATGTTTTAATACCTCTTTCAAGTCACTAATCTTTTAAAAATGAAAATTATGTAGTTTCCCTATTTAAAATCCTTCAAAGGCTTCTTATTGCAATCATATTATAGTCCAAATGGCTTATTTTTCTAATTTTAGTTTTTTAATTTACTTTTGACTGCGCTGGGTCTTTGTTGCTGTGCGTGGGCTTTCTCTAGTTGTGGTAAGTGGGGGGCTACTCTCTAGTTGCCGTGTACAGGCTTCTTGCTTCAGTGGCTTCTCTTGTGTGGAGCATGGGTTCAATTGCTCTGCAGCACCTGGAGTCTTCCTGGACTGGGAATGGAACCCATGTACCCTGCATTGGTAGGCAAATTCGTAACCACTGGACCACCAGGGAAGTCCCAAGATGTTTTCTTTTGGCCCACAAGGGTCTGCATGCCCTGCCTCTTCTTTCTCATTTAAGCATCTTTCCTCTTCCCTTAATATGTGGCAGCCATACTTGCCTCCATTTCTTTCAGCTTCTCAAGCCTGTTTCGAGTGTTCACACCTACTGTTTTATGCATTTCACACCTGAAATGCTCTTTGCAGTACTTCGCATGGCGAGTTTATTTCATCGTTCAAATCTCTATCCTTAGTTTTGCCTTCCCTGAGAGGTTTTCCCCTAACTCTATTACTCCGTATTTCCTTCTAATAGTTTCCCGCCTCATGATTACATCGTTCTTTCGGTCACCCTCACAAGAATGTCAAGTTCCTTAAGGTCAGGAATTAAAGTGTACCTGTTTTCATCATTAGTATTTACACCTGTGCTTAGCGCACTACTTGACATAGAAGAGGCACTTCATAAATGTTTGAATAAAAGAGAAAGATCACAGATGTTGAATGTGAGAGCAATTCAATGTTTAGTGCAGGCATGCTAAGTCGCCTCTATGCCACCCCGTGGACTGTAGCCTGCCAGACATCTCTGTTCATGGGATTCTCTAGGCAAGAATACTGGAATGGGTTGCTATGCCTTCCTCCAGGGGATCTTCCTGACCCAGGGATCGAACCCATGTGTCTTACGTCTGCTGCACTGGCACGCAGGTTCTTTACCACTAGTGCCAACGGGAAGCCCTAACAGAGGTACACTGACTAAAAAGAGCTAGGTGGTCCAGGATCTTCAGTTATGCTAACAATTGAAAATCTTAGCAGGTGAGTGTTCAACAGAGCAGATCAGTCATTGTTTCAAGGTGGAATCTGAACTAAGATGGGAATCTAGTTAAGGAGTCAGAGGGAAACCTCTGCATGTAAAGTCAGAGTTCAGGAAAAAAGCGCATGGTTAATTTGATGTCAGTTCTAAACAAACTGACTAAATTTCCTTAAATATCACCTGTCTAAAATCAGGATTGAGTCGTGAAAGCAGCCCGGGACTGAGGTCACAGCCATAAAGACACATCCTTTTAGGAGAGGATGACTAACAAAAGATGGGGATGTAGGCAGGGGTGACAAACTCAAAACTGTTAAACACGGATAGACCTATGCTCTTCAAATCATCAAGCTCTCTTCAGCATTTTTAATTAATACGTCATCTTTATCTACTTGATATGAATAGATTGTGGCCAAATCACCTCATGTCCCCTTGCCTTCTGGATATGACCACCGAGCTCTGAAAATCTGTGATCCTCCATGCCATAGTTTCCAAGTTTCAAATGATTTTTTCACCGTACACAATTGATGTTGGCTCTGAAGTTATATGTATTTGTGGGTCCTTTCAAAGTGGCACTGATTGACTTGGAAAAAACAGCATATTTCAGAACACATAGCCCTTAATCTTAAGGCTGGAGATATAGTTTCAGAAAAAAAGAATCTGAATAATATTTAGTGGCAAGATTTCCGAAATTATTTTTTAATATGGTTGTTACTTAAAGGTAAATGCATAGGTTTACAAAATCAGCTAACTTTAGAAAGTTAACATCCAAAGTATTAAAATTTTCTTTATTTGATCTTCGTTGTGTGGGCTTTACTCTGGTTGTGGCGAAGGGCAACTAGTTTGTGCACAGGTTTCTTACTAATGTGACTTCGCTTGTTGCAGAGCACAAGCTCTAGGGCATGCGAACTTCAGTTGAGACGTGGGCTCAGTAGTTGTGGCTCCCAGGCTCTGGAGAACAAGCTCAATAATTTGGTGTATGGGTTAGTTGCTCCACGGCACATGGGATCTTCCCAGATCAGGGATCGAACCTGTGTCTCCTGCACTGGCAGGTGAAATCTTTACCACTGAGACACCAGAGAAGCTCCCAAAGTTTTTTTTTTTTTTTTTTTCCCCCCCACTAAAGTTATGAAATCAATCTATTCTCTGAGGATTTCATTTTGATTTTTGTCTGAACACAAGCTAGTAGAGTAGAAGTTTATTGGTACCTAAATTGCAGGATTAGACTAAATCTTTCTTATTCTTTGCTGTGCAGTGAAATGTGATAAAAATGAGTCTGTACAAACCAGAGATATGTTAACAAGATTCTGAGACAGGAATTAGACCTTTTCCATGACTGATTAGGTAGCACTGTAATGAGACAGACCTAGTCTTGGATTACAATTAGAAGTTTGAAGAAAGACTTAGAAGTCTTAAACAGATTTTATGAAGTACAAAAATGGTTAAGAGCAGCAATATGAAATGTCAGCTCTGGGCTTCTTAACATGTAACTTTGAAAATGAAAAGCTAAAGAAAAATGTGATAACATTTAAAACTCTAAAAATAATTTCTGAAACAAGTCTTGAATTTGGACATACTTATAAGGAATAAAAACACAACTCAAGGAGAAGATATTTAAGGAAAAGAATGGCTACATAGCAAATGTAGAAGGAATAATGGCAGCAGAAAATTACCATTTTGCAACCATTATTGTAATAATGGATTCAGAAGAATAACCAGTGAGTGCTAAGTCTGAAGAGGAATGGGATATTTATGTGTCATCAGAGTATCTCCTTAGAGATTACCTAATAATTACCAAGCAAGAAATGGTAACTTGACAGTGGGGAAACTTGACCCTACTTTATTGAGTGATCCAAGTTAACATCATAATGATGGAATAAACTGAGTTTGATTCCTGACATGATACACTGAGAAAGTCACAACACCGTTTCAATAGTATTCTTGCCAAAAATGCATAACTTGAATCTAATCATGTGGAAACATCAGACAAACCTAGTAGCTAATTTATTTATCTGTGGTCGTGTAGAGAATGTCCTTGTTCTTAGGAAAGAAGAATGAAGTACTAAGGGATAAAAAGGCATGATTCCGCAAATAATTCTCAAATGGTTCAGGAAAAATGTCTTGTGGCTGTGCGTGTCTTTGTGTGTGGGGGTAGAAAGGGAAATATGGCAAAGTGGTAACAGGGAACTTGATTGAAGGGTATGCAACAGTTCTTTGTTCTATTCTTCCAACTCTCCTGTAAGTTTGAAATTATTTCAAAATAAAAAGTTAAAGAAATAAAAAGAACGATTAATAATAATCCGCCTGAGAAAAGGTGGTCTTTTCTTCCTGAGTCACTATCAGTGAATAGAAAGCATTTGACAGTGCCAGAGTGAAACTGCAGACTCCATGAGGCAAAGCTGATGGCAGAATCTGTAGATGAACTTGCAACATTATGTGTTAGTATAATTTGGAAAACAAGGTTGAGCTTCTTATAACTGTTTCTGAAGATTGTTACCTTATGTGGATAATTCAGTTCATTTTGTAGATATCAACAGGGCTCCTATTATATTTCAAAACCTTTGCTAGACACTGGGGCTCCTGTGGTGACTAACTCTCTTGTTCTCAGGTCACTGACACTTGGGAAGGGGGGACACTATAAAAACAAATTTACTATTAGACAGTAAAAGTAAACATAGATAAATGGACACAATAATGATGATGGTATGGGGAGGAGGGGTTGGTGTGGTGGAAGGGGATGACAGTGAGGCCCAAGAGTTTTCCATTTGATGGCGAGGGTGGAGCAGAGAGATTCCTGGCAATGGGAGTAGGAAGGACAGAGGCAGGAGATAGAAGGAAGGTTGGGTTGTTTTGGGGACTTGAGTAGTTTGGTGGTGTTGTGTATATAGCTTTCTGATTTTCAATTTGTAATAATAAAGCATTAGCTTTTAGTTTAATTATAGTTATGAATATTGATGACACTAAAATAGTACGAAATAATTAACGCCAGAGAACATACAATAATATAAAGCAAACCTTTCAGAAACTGTTCTTATTTTGTATTAGATGGCATTAAAAAAAATAAAAAAAACTTGGGATTCCTTTTGTTTAAAAATAACTTGGGTTTCCTTCTGCAAAACCTTTTGCAGCTTTTGTCACATTTGAATATATATGGGCTCTTTTTTAAGGAAAGAAATTCCCATTATTCCCAACAAGCGCATCTTCAGCTGCTTAGTGGCTGGGGGATCAGAGTTTGACAATGAAAATGCCTTTCCATTACAAATTGCTACTATAAAAGAGATATTTTGTTTTCAATTGGCAAAAGTGTTTTAGATTATCAAAATGAAAACAAAGCAAATAAACTGCAGTAGGCAAATGGTAAAAGATATTTGCAGTCTTCGAGTTGAAAGCTGAGTATTTTTCATATGCAAGCTTTACACAAATTTGTAAGTAATGCATTCAGACACCCTGAGTACATAGGCAAACAACCGGATGAATAATTTATAAAAAATGAAATAAAAATGACTAGTAAGCATTTAGAATGTTCACCTTCCTCATAATTGAAAAAGTAATTTATAATGAGAGACCATTTTTTGACCTATAAAAATTGTACATGTTTTTAAAATATATAACCTGTGTTGATGAGAATTTTTAATAATAGAAAAAAATTGCAAGCAATCTGTCTATCCAACAGCGTTAATGTGTGTTGATGTAGTATACATTTCCTGGTCATTAAAATGTTGTTTTTGAGAAATTTTAAATAATAGAAATGCCTGTGCCATCATATTAAATGTAAGGAGCAGTCAACAAAAAGTACGATTTCACCTAGTCAAAATATACGTAGAGGATTTTGATAACATCTTCTGTTACCATAGTATACTTATCAGTAGGAAAACTGGGTGAAAGAGTATACAGGAACTCTCACTACTATTTTGCAGCTCTTCTGTAAGTCTAAAATTATTTCAAAATAAAAAGTTAGAAAACATAAAGACAAAAAGGACTGATAGGACAAACAACAAAATCTTTGTAGTAACCTCTACATGGTGGAATGGGTTTTCCCCCTTTCATTAAAAAATGCTTTTCTCTAACATTTTTACAAGTTATATGCTATGTAGTCATCATCATCTCTCTCTGTCACACACACACACACACACACACACACACACACACACACACACTCCTTTCCCTAGAATTAGAACAACACCAAAAGCTAAACTCAAAAGAAAAATGCCATCTACCATAAGCAATTTGTTATCAGTTTGACAGCTAAGCATAAAAGCAGAAATCTGAGTGTGAGAAAGGGTCCATATGGGTGGAAGATAATACAGAGGTATCAACTGCTTAGAGATGCACTTAACAGGTGGATGTGAACTATGAGAGCAGATACTAAAAATAAGGATGGAGATAGATTTAGGAGACTGTGGCACTGATCATTTTATTTTAGTGGTAAAGGAGATAACGAAGTCTTCTCAAAAGAGAGTAGATACCCTCAGTATTTTATGTTAGAAGAGAATTAGGCTAATTCTCTAGGTTTCTAGGAATCATAAATCATAGGTTATGGGAATATTCCCTTAAGGTTGGTTTTTAATAAGTTAAAATCATTTGTTGTAGGTAACCATCTTTTACTTGTTTTTAATCACAGACTCTGTTCTAAGCAACCCAACTTGGCACTGGTTCAGGTCTTCTGAAACAACAGCCTCTTATCTTAATGACTGACAAAGGTAACCACCTAGTCAAATTAAGTCCTTGATGTAGATGTTGGTGTAAAATGTTATTGTTCAATATGAAATACGGACAAATAGAAGAATGAATCTGTAGTATGGCGTGACTAGGAGCTGCCCCTGAAACACGGCCGCACTGCGGTTCTGTCTTTTCATCTCAAGGCCTCTGAGAGGCAGGGCACCCTCCTTCCGTGCCTGGGGCTCCCGTAGCTGTGCTTCTGAGGAAGTCACGGTGTATATGGGCTTTGTGGTTTGTAAAGAGCCATCCTCAGGCAAACTTAAGTCACTTCTGAAACTGCCCCCTTTCTCCTGCTTCGCTCCCTCCACCTCAAGAGTTATTGCTAGAATCAGAATCCTTGACATTTTCTTTAAGGATTATTCTTTTCAGCTCCCTTTCTCCTTGGGAAGCCAGAGCTCTTTAAAGCAACCTGGTATCAGAAGTTTTTCCTTCTAGAGGGACTAAGAAACACTTTACATTTTGACCCTGAGTTCTACTATTTCTGTCTTCATAATTAGGTTTTAAGCCCTTGGCATTGAAAGATCAGGTCTTACCTATCTTTTTACCTTCGTCAGGCTTACCTTTAACATTCAAAAGGTAGTCACTTAGTAAATGTTTGCTGAAAATGATTACTGTTTTCCTTAAGGGCAGATTTTGTTCCCTCATGAAGGAAAATCTATTTATTGCTATGAAAAAAAATGTTGTATAAGTACAAATTAAAATGAAAAATATAGAGTATGTAGCTTAAAGCTAAGCTGCCGCTTTGATCTTTGGCTGAGTATTTTAAAAAGATTACAAGGGTTATTAAAAATAGGATCTAAAGGTCTAACAAGACCTAAAAATGGGCTCAAGAATGTGTCTAAATCTGCTTAGGCTCCTGAAGGGTGCAGGCACATTGTAGTATGTGGGCATCACTGACACGGACCCCTGCTCCATAAGTATGTTCTAGGGGAACCTCTATCCTCTGAGTGTGGACTGCAGTTGTTCCTCAAGTAGGAAATGACAGATTTAAAGAACACTTTCTTTTATGCAAATATACAGTATTATTAACATTCTTATGCCTGGTGCAGATTACTTCATTGTTTAGGCTTATTTGTTCCTTTTTCAAAGAGAATAACAATCACCTCCTAGACCAAGGTAAGGATCAAATGGGCACAGTGTCTGAGAATCAGTATGTATATGTAAATAAACAGTAGTTTGTATTTTATTCACAAATTGAAATTCAGAAGTAGGTTACAAATGTGTATTTGAAATAGCATTACTAGGGTTTTATGATACCTTAGCTATATTGTGGTTTATACTGGCATGTGAACAGAGAGCAGGACTTTGCTACCGTGTCTAACAATGTTTGAGGGAAAGCAGTCTCAAAATCACACAACTGGCGTCCTGCTAGAGTTTTGGAACCATGATGTACTTGTAAGATGAGTGGTGACAGTGAAAGTCTCAGTTGCCCAGCCGTGTCTGACTCTGCGACCCTATGGAATGTAACCCGCCAAGCTCCTCTGCCCATGGAATTCTCCAGGCTAGAGTACTGGGGTGGCTACCTGTTCCCTTGTCCAGGAGACGCTGACCCAGGGATCGAACTCCAGTCTCCCACATTGCACACAGATTCCTTACCATCTGAGTCACAGGGAAGTCCAGGTACCTAGTTCCTTTCCCTGTTGCTCATTTAGTATTTACCACTCTTTCCTGACTATCAGTTATTATATAAACTAGAAGAAACATCACAACTTTCACCACCAGAGAACACCCATTTCTTTCACAGTAATAGCTGCTTTTTAAAACTCCTAATTGATGTTTCTGTTGGCCTTCATTTAGGGTCAGGTACCTGGCAGGCCTTTGACAAATTAATGAATGACATTCTTTTTGCCATTTATGTTAGACTCCTTGGACATGAGTCACTACTCAAATCTAATCAATTTTTTTTGTGCAGGATTTACATGTGTAATAGATGAAAAAAATGTGATCAGAAAAATCATAGAAAAGAGTATAGATCTTGGCAAAAACTTCCCGTCCATAGGACAACATTTGCATGCTTGTTAGAGTAGAACACAGAAGCTACAGCATCCCCAAGTGACACTGCTATCAATAGAAAATATTCAATAAGCATAAAAGTACCTGTGAAGTTGTGCTAGGTGTCATAATATGAGAATCACGTTGAGAACAGTGATCGGCAATTGCATATATAGACTTGATAGATGGAGAGAAGAAAAGCTATAAGCAAATATCTATATATGGGCACTGTGGTTTTCATTATATAGAAGTTACAACCTAAATTTTGAAATGTTGTTTTTCAGTTGCTAAGTTGTGTCTGACTCTTCATAACCTTATGGACTGCAGCACACCAAGCTTCCCTGTCCTTCAATATCTCCCTGAATTTGTTCAAACTCATGTCTATCGAGTTGGTGATGCCATCCTATCATCTCACCCTCTGTCGTCCCCTTCTCCTCCTGCCTTCCATCTTTCCAAGCATCAGGGTCTTTTCCAATGAGTCAGTTATTTGCATCAGGTGGCCAAACTATTAGAGCTTCAGCTTTAGCACCTGTCCTTCCAATGAATGTTCAGGATTGATTTCCTTTAGGATTGTCTGGTTTTATCTCCTGGCAGTTCAAGGGACTCTCAAGAATCTTCTCCATCACCACAGTTCAAAAAACATCAAGTCTTCAGCCTTTCTTATGGTCCAAAATTTGGTATGTGGAAAAGGTTAACTATGTGACCAAAGTAGAGATTAGAAATAAAGTTTAGGACTTTGATGTCTTGTCAGTTTCATGCATAATAATGGTAGTGTTACTGTGAGCTCTTGAGTTAGCCAGGGCAGAAGGCATTTCAGTGTTGGCAACCACCAAGGCAGAATGACAGGACAGTGGCAGGGAGAGTGATGGCTCTTAATCTTTGGAGTGTGTTCTTCAAGACTGACCCGGACCCTGGTTAGGCCTGGTGCTAGTACCTGAGGCAAGGTAATGCCTGCCGCTGCTGCTAAGTCGCTTCAGTCGTGTCTGACTCTGTGTGACCCCATAGATGGCAGCCCATGCCTAGCACTACATTTTAGGATGTGCTCCGGGCTCTTGTACCTGTGGGGAGGGTCAGGGAGGGGAACACCATCATTTTTACTCAAGCAGCTCCAGGGCAATGTATGTATTCAGGGGCAATAAAGGGGAATGCCAGTGTTAGAGAGATAACCAAGATGAGACTCGGGGAAATGATATAGAACCCAAAATTGCCTCAGAGATGAATAATAAATTCAGTCTGAAACTGCTGTAAATTTTGTTTCCAAGTACATGTAAGAGCAACAAAGCCAGCAGACGTTTAAATGGGATTTTCAAGCTGACAGTTTATCCAGACTTTATACTTTAGCTTAAATGGGAGTGCCTCAAGTCACTCCTGATTCATTTCTGCAATTGAAAGGGAATTTTTACAGTATGTTTTAAAGCCACTGAGGATTTATTTGTATTAACATTTTAATTTTGCTAAATGCCAGTAAAGGCTATGCCTTATATTCATTTTTCTGTTAGGCAATTGCTTGAAAATGTGTCACTGTAAAATTTAAAAGAAATATGTAATTTACTAGTATGTCCAGAAGCCAAGAAACTATTTCTACATTTATTTCTGTATCTATATCTGTATCTATATGTATGTGTGTATATATATATATATATTTATATCCATATCTATATTGTCCAATGGTCATACTTTCAAACATACTGATATTATAGAAAATAGAAACAGACATGTTTAGATGGAGTTAATAAGATTAAAAATTATATAAAAATTAATCATTCACCCATACTTTAAAAGAAAAAGGCTGTAAGAAATGAAGGTAAAGGCATTAATAGTACCCTTATATCCTAAGATATAAAAAAAGACGCTTACTCCTTGGAAGAAAAGTTATGACCAACCTAAATAGCATATTCAAAAGCAGAGATATTACTTTGCTGACTAAGATCCGTCTAGTCAAGGCTATGGTTTTTCCAGTAGTCATGTATGGATATGAGAGTTGGACTGTGAAGAAGGCTGAGTGCCGAAGAATTGATGCTTTTGAACTGTGGTGTTGGAGAAGACTCCTGAGAGTCCCTTGGACTGCAAGGAGATCCAACCAGTTCATGCTGAAGGAGATCAGCCTTGGGATTTCTTTGGAAGGAATGATGCTAAAGCTGAAACTCCAGTACTTTGGCCACCTCATGCAAAGAGTTGACTCATTGGAAAAGACTCTGATGCTGGGAGGGATTGGGGGCAGGAGGAGAAGCAGACGACTGAGCATGAGATGGCTGGATGGCATCACTGACTCGATGGGCGTGAGACTGAGTGAACTCTGGGAGTTGGTGATGGACAGGGAGGCCTGGCGTGCTGAGATTCATGGGGTTGCAAAGAGTCGGACAAGACTGAGCGACTGAACTGAACTGATCCTAAGATAAGCAAAGTTGATCAAAACCCATCTGTTCATTCTTCAATTTTCTGTTTTACTTCTGTGGTTATTCTCACTTCAGTAGCATTTATAACAACACTGGAATATTACAAATAAGGTTAGTATAGCCCCTGTGCAAAGATGGGACTTCCCAGGTGGCTCAGTGGAAAGAATCCACCTGCCAATGCAGGAGATGCAGGAGACATGGGTTCTATCCCTGGGTTGGGAAAATCCCCTGGAGTAGGAAATGGCAACCCACTCCAGTATTCTTGCCTGGAAAATCCATTGACAGAGGAGCCTGGTGGGCTACAGTCCATGGGGTTCCAAAGAGTTGTACAAGACTGAACGACACATGCACGTGCTAAGATGATTCACAAATTTGTAAAGCTGCCATATTTTTGTGTACTTAATGACTTCTTTCTTTGGGTTCTTATGGCACATGTATATACATTAGCTGTCATTTTACTGTATTATAATTGTTTACTTCTCTGTCCTGCAACAGAATTACTAAAAAAAAAAAAAAAAAAAAGGAAATTACTTTTTGTATCCATGGTGGCTAGCGTATTGCCTAGCTTTTAAAAAGCACCAAGAAAATGTGTAATGAATGAGTAAAAGCTTTATAGTCTATGAGTAAGAAACAAACAGCATTCTTTGTATAAATCCTTCTAACCCAGAAATTGATTCTGAAGCAGTTAATCCTCTTCTTCCTTTCTCACCTTATCTTCCTGATGACAGAATTTCTATTTTAGTGTGATGTCCACATGGCCACCTCCTGTTGATAACTAGTGGGCACAACTCAGTTTGGTGATGGACAGATGGACAAGCCTGCTGTTGTTCTTGGCCGTAAGACTGTTCTCCATAGACTTATTTGCATCAAACAGGCTGTTCTTCCTCTTTTTTTTTTTTTTTTTTTTGCAGGACTGTGCATATTTGCTCCTAATACTGTCTCAAAGTATTAAAGGCCATAAACAGGCTTTGGAAAGACAGACGAATGAATTATTTTGAAAGATGCATGATATCTAACACACAAAAGAAGAACTTAATGGAAAAAGGGCCATAAAATATGCCACTATTCAACTAAAGAGTTGCTGGTCTTTTCTTTTACCATAGTGAGATTAAAATAAAGCTGCCATATATTTCTGAAAAAGTTTCCAGATTATGGTACCAGTTATAATTCATTCAAATTTTATGTATAATCACATACATAAATAGTAGCTGCTTCAAATTAGCAATATAAACTAGAGTTGCATAGATAAGACACTGGCATGTTAATTTTTTCAACCATATGCAACATTCAAAAGTATTTTAACAGACATTTTCTTTACTAGGAAAAAATGGGGGGAGAAAATGAATATTTAGTGTTTATCATTGGTCAGGCATTCTTTTTTCTTTTTTCTGTATATTTTATGTAATCCTCAGAACTACATTGTGAAATAAATTTTATTGTGATTATTTTACAAAAGAGAAACCTGGGCTTAAAGGTAATAAGTAATTTGCTCATGGTCACAGAGCTGGGAAGTGACAAAACTGATTCCAAATCAAGTTTTTCCAACTCTTTGATTTTTTTTCTCTACTTAATATGCTGGATTAGGCAGCGTATAGTCAGTTTTTAAGGTATAGTCAGTTTTTAAGGAATTTGAGTTCTTAGTATAAATCTGTTGTTGTTTAGTTGCTAAGTTATGCCTCACTCTTTTACAATTCCATGGGCAGTAGCCTGACAGGCTCCTCTGTCTATGGGATTTCCCAGGCAAAAATACTGGAGTAGATTGCCATTTCCTTCTCCAGGGGATTTTCCCAACCAAGATTGAACCCATGTCTCCTGCACTGGCAGGTGGATTCTTTACCACTGAGCCACCAGGGAAGCTCTCATTATAAATAGGAGTGTTTTAAAGCATTTCCCATTATTGTGAATGATGTCTTGGATGCCACCTAATATTTGTGCTACATGGGATGGGATTCCTGTCCCCTTTTCCAGATGAGTAAGTGGGTTGATTGAAAAATGATTCAATAGTGTGGAATAGGAAAAGTGATCTCTGAATTCTTGGAATGACGAGGTTGGGAGAAGAGTGCTCACAATGTCTCACAAACATTCTTCAGGAACTACTGGTCAATTTTTAGATATAAATATTTGCCTTGGCTGTTCTTTTGCCTAAAGAGTCTGTGCCTAGGCTACCATTATGGGGACTGATTTCAGCTCTTGATTTCATTCTTGTTTTGACCAATTCATGGAGCATTGGTGTCATGACTGATAAAAGGGGTTAAGGGAAGAATCACCCTAGCCTTCTTGGGCTCTCTTAGCAAGCATCATTTTGTGGCTAGGTTTTTATCTGAGGCCCATTGAGATTGTTCCTANGAGTCTGTGCCTAGGCTACCATTATGGGGACTGATTTCAGCTCTTGATTTCATTCTTGTTTTGACCAATTCATGGAGCATTGGTGTCATGACTGATAAAAGGGGTTAAGGGAAGAATCACCCTAGCCTTCTTGGGCTCTCTTAGCAAGCATCATTTTGTGGCTAGGTTTTTATCTGAGGCCCACTGAGATTGTTCCTATGTATATCCAGATCCAAGGAGAACCCCTGAACTGACTGTACTTTTTTGTGGAGCAGGGGTCATGCAAATACTGAACTTCCTCTGACTGTTTCAGCATCACTGCCTCTCCTTCCCTGCTTTGGCATGGTAGCAGAGTGCTTACTAAAGAGAAAAGATTCTGTGTATTTGCTGCTTTTCTCACCCTACCCTCAAATGAGTTAGGTTCACCTTCTCAGGGTGAAAGGACAGGTTACAGGACCAACGGCTGGTACTATAACCAAGTGACATAGTTGCTAAATGGGATCAACTCTATGAAGTAATAGACCTTGCCAGTCATCCTGGTTTCCTTGGGTAATGCAGACAGTGCCAGAGGCAATTTCTAACTGTGTTAGATGATTATTTTTTCTCCCCAAAGCAGCCTTCAATTATAGTATGCTTAAAAATGAGAGTTAATCCAGACAGAATGATCAATTGACTAGGTAAAATTTAACAAGTGAGTTTCATTCTCACTGAGTTACAAAGGTGATTGTAATATTTGGAAACTGTCTTTTAGTGAGAAGCTCTGGAAAAATTATAGTTCTGAAATGCAGGCATAATTTCCAAGATGTAGAAATGGTCATTATGTTTAAATAGATGTTTATTTGTCTCTCTTATCTATTTTCATATTTCTTTAGATATATGTGTTTTCCTATTATTTAAATTTAGTGATTAAGCTGTATTTAAACTAATGCTTTGTCATTAATGGGAGGTCACCTTTAAAAAGTTGATTCAGTAGTATGAGTTATTTCAGGACTGGAGTTGAGCTGGTTCCTATTAATGAAGACTATTTTCTTTTTCTAGGACAGTGGAATTAATATAATCAGTTTTGTCTCTTTGCAGTCATGACACATTCTAGGCTTAGGTAAATAAACCCAACTGAAAAATAACAGACTAGCCTGCCCTGTCTATCACTTGACTCGAAACTGTCATTTTCAGTTTCAACGTTATATTCATGAGCATGAATATGAAAAGTCTCTGTCAAAGATTTGCTTCATGTGTTTTGATTGCTTTAGAATGGAAATTTAAATGCTGAATTTAAGAAATGAATTAGGAGAGGGATGGAGAGAGTCCTGCACAACGAGTCAGTCAGTTGGTTCTGGTCTTGGTTTGCTACCACGTACGTACCTGGACAAATCACTTTAAATTTCCTAGCATGTTTCCTTTGTTTTTATTTTTATTTTAAAAAATAAATTATTTATTTATATGGGCCTGTAGGTGTTGATATTGGTAAAGAATCTGCCTGCCAATGCAAGAGATGCAAGGGCCGTGGGTTCAGTCCCTGGGTTGGGAAGATCCCCTGGAATAGAAAATGGCAACCCACTCCAGTATTCTTGCCTAGAGAATCCCATGCACAGAGGAGCCTGGTGGGCTACAGTCCATCGAGTCACAAAGAGTTGGACACCACTGAGTGTACACACACACACACACACACACATTTATTTGTTGGCAACTCTGGGTATTTGTTGCTGTGTGCAGGCTTTCTCTAGTTGAGTGCAGGCTTCTCATTGTGGTGACTTCTCGTTGCAGAGCACAGACTCCAGGGTGCATGGGCATTAGTAGTTGCTGCACGTGCTAGTTGCAACTCCTAGTCTCTAGGGTATGGGGTCAGTAGTTGTGGTACATGGGCTCAATCGCCCTGAGGCATGTGGGATGCACGCGAGATCTTCTCAGACCAGCGGTCCAGGGATCAAACTCATGTCCCTTGGATTGGCAGGAGAATTATTAACCACTGGGCCATGTAGGAAGTTCTTCCTTTGCTCTTGTAGCTAAGATTGGTTCGACTAGGTTGGGATGGCACATAGATGTCCACTTGAACGCCAACTCTGATTAATTGGTAATACCTGCCTAGGGGGCTGTACTGGCAATGAGGGTGAGCCTCTTTCAGCTGATGGGAAGACTGGGAGTGAGAGAGCCACTTATTTGCCCACTTTTTGGATCGTTTTCTGTTTCTATTATGACTTTCATGATTGTTTGTTTGTTTTTGGCCACACAGCATGGCTTGTGGGATCTTAGTTATTCAAAGAGGGATTGAACCCAAGAACTTGGCACTGAACACATGGTGTCCTAACCACTGGACTACCAGGGAATTCATGACCTTTATGATTTATTCTTGATTTTTACCTCAAGAAATGTTTTCTCTGTCCTCGAAGATAATTGGAAAACTTAAGAGCAAGGAGACATAGTCTTTGAGATCATCTAGTCAAAACTAGGCTGATGTATATAAAAGTGGTTTGTAAAATGTTGAGCACTGTTACAATTATTTGAGGAGAGTATGGGTGGTGCTAGTGGTAAAGAACCCACCTGCCAATGCAGGAGACATAATAGATGAGTGTTTGATCCCTGGGAAGATCCTTTGGAGGAGGGAATGGCAACCCAGTTCAGTGTTCTTGCTTGGAGAACCCTATGGACAGAGGAAACTGGTGGGCTACAGTCCACAGGGTCACAAAGAGTCAGACACAACTAAATAGACTTAGCGTGCATGCATGATTAAATAATAGTTAGCTTTCCCATTTTTTGAGGGAGGGGGCCTTCCTCCCTAATTTCATGAAACGGTTGTTAGAGAAATGGTGCAGTTTTAAAATGTAAATTTCTTAGAAGTTATTCCACTGACATTAAATTAAGAAAATTAAGTGTTAAGTTGTACCATATGGCAGTAAACACTGTAAATATTCAGAGAACTAGAGAGCTGGAGTCATCAGGGAATACTGAATGAAAAGGTAGAAACCTGAACAAAGCCTAATATGGGCAGAATTAGATAGAAGGGCACTTTTAGGTATGGGACAGAATTTGGATAAAGCATGAAATAAGAACAAAGCACAGTTTGAGGCAATAGACAATTGGAGGCAATAGACAGGAAGTATAAACTGTTAGGTTTCAATAAGGAAAAATTTGAATTGCTAAAAGTAATATTAATTTTGATGATAGCTAGCATTTATTTATTTTTCCCACCAACTTTTTTTTTAATATTTCCAAGGTGTCAGACCCTGTTCTAGGTAGTGAGGGTACAGCTTTTAGTAAAATGGACAAAAATCATTGATCTTTAGAGCTTACATCTTAGTGGGAGAAGACAGATAATAAACAAAGCAGTAAGTCAAATATGTGGTATGTTATACAACTACCAAGGAGGAGATAATGGAATATTAGGGATGGGCTGCAATTTTGGATAAAGCAGACAGGGAAATACTCAATTGATGGGTAACAGTTGAGTAATGACCACATTTCAGGTACTCTGCTAAGCTAGTTATAGATATGAAATAATTTTAATTTTCATAGCAACTTTATGAGAGTATGTATTATTATTAGTCTCACTTTATAAATGAGGACCTGAAACATAGACAACCAAAGTCATCAATTAACTGTAAAAGAGTGGGGATTTCCACCCAGGAAGTCTACTCTCAGAGCTTATAATTTTAGTCTTCAAGTAGGAAAAGACTGTCAGAGATCAAAGTATTGATAGCCTCTTAGACCCAGAGGGGAATTTACTTATTTTCTAATCCAGTGGTTTTCAGAATATATCACAGACACCTGGAGAGCTGGTTAAAACCTAGGTTTCTGGACCCTGCCCCACCAGATTTTGCTCCAGTAGGCCTGGGGTGAGGTCTGGGAATTTACCTTCTAACAAGTTTTCAGTTGTTGATGGTTTGGGCAACTTTTGGGAATCACTGGCTGGTCTGGTGGTTTGCAAACTTGGTTCACTTCACAATCACGTGGGGAGCTTCTAAGACCTGCTCATGCCTTAATACAGGAGGTCCTGAGAGCCTGCTCTTAATTGGCCTGGGCTGAGACTCTTATGGTATTAGTGAGTATATTGCACATGGAGGATTAAACTCCACTCATCTAGTTTAACTTTCATTTTACCGATAAGGAAACTGGTCTGAAGGAACAGCTATTCTCTTCTGGTTTTGGCTTCTAGCATTCTGCACACTGTTTCTTACTCACTCACTTGAATCTTGATTATATAAGGTCAGGGGCTGTGTTAATCTATTTGCCACATGGTCAAATGTAGCAGGGAATGCTGCTGCTGCTGCTAAGTCGCTTCAGTCGTGTCTGACTCTGTGCGATCCCATAGACGTAGCCCACCAGGCTCCACCGTCCTTGGGATTCTCCAGGCAAGAACACTGGAGTGGGTTGCCATTTCCTTCTCCAATGCATGAGAGTGAAAAGTTAAAGTGAAGTCGCTCAGTCGTGTCCGACTCTTCGCAATCTCATGGACTACAGCCTACCAGGCTCCTCCGCTCATGGGATTTTCCAGGCAAGAGTACTGGAGTGGAGTGCCATTGCCTTTTCCGGTAGCAGGGAATAGTGAGCCACTAAAAGTTTTTAACCAGCAAAGTGACATAAAGAAAGTAATATTTTAGGATAATTCATTATTCGAAAGGGTAGGATAAAGAGATGAAAGATGTGAAGATCTTCCTATTGCAATGTTCTCGTAGAGCCTTGCTACTCAAATGTGATAGAGAGCAGCAGCAGCATTACCTGGAACTTTGTAAAACATGCAACTCTCAGGGCCCACATCAGACCTACTGGATTAGAACCTACATTTTACAAGATCCCCAGTGATTTGTGTGCACATGGACATTTAAGAATAATACCTGGGCTTCTAGGGTAGCCCACAGGAGCCTGAAAAGCAGCAGTGCATATAAATGGCTGAGCAGGTTAGCTTTTCTTTAAGCCTATTCCTCGGGATCTTTCTTTCTCCCCTTCTCCAGGATCTTGATAGGTAGTCAGTGGTCAAAAAGGTTAGTTTGGCAAATACCAGGTTAAACAAAGCTAAACAGGTTTCTCTGTGGCCAGACATCTTCTAATATGCTCATGTGCTTTCTGAATCTCCAAGATAAAAACTATACGATGTAGCTGCTTCTACCTTTCTTGATCATGGAAGTTAGTCTAGGGGGCATCTTCACATGTTACTATTTTGTTGAGCATATTTTGGTAAAGATGTAATAGCCCTTTGTGACTATTAAGGTTCTAGACTTATAAGATACTCTAGCCCTTGGTCATCTTAGACTTCCTAAATTTAATATCTCTTGCATTTTTATACATTAACAATGAAAGATTAGAAAGAGAAATTAAGGAAACAATGGCATTTACCATCACAACCAAAAGAATAAAATATCTAGGAATAAACCTACCTAAGGACACAAAAGCCCTGTACTCAGAACTATAGGATAATGATGAAAGAAATCAAAGATGGCACAAACAGATGGAGAGACATACCATGTTCTTGGATTGGGACGATCAATATTGTGAAAGTGGCTGTACTACCCAAAGCAATCTAGATTAAGTACAATCCCTGTCAAATTATCAGTGGCATTCTTCACAGAATTAGAACAGAAAATTTTACAATTTGTATGGAGACACAAACGACTCCAAATAGCCAAAGCAATCTTGAGAAACAATAATGAAGCTGGAGGTATCAGGCTTCCTGACTTCAGACTATACTACAAGGGAGTAGTAATCAAGATAGTGTGGTAATGGCACAAAAACAGATAGATCAATGGAACAGGATAGATAGCCAAGATAAACCCACACACTTATGATCACCTAATCTATGACAACTCTCACATCTACTACTACTACTGCTGCTGCTGCTGCTAAGTCGCTTCAGTCATGTCCGACTCTGTGTGACCCATAGA
>SJYA01000420.1:110961-136682 GCA_006410615.1 Neotragus moschatus | reverse complement strand
GTACTTTGGCCACCTCATGCAGAGTTGACTCATTAGAAAAGACTCTGATGCTGGGAAGGATTGGGGGCAGGAGGAGAAGGGGACGACAGTGGATGAGATGGCTGGATGGCATCACCGACTGGGTGGACATAAGTTTGGGTGAACTCTGGGAGTTGGTGATGGACAGGGAGGCCTGGCGTGCTGCGATTCATGGGGTCACAAAGATTTTGACACGACTGAACAACTGAACTGAACTGAACTGAAACATTACTTCTTTAAAGAGACCAGTCCTATTGATGGAAAAAATGCCTAATTTGTAGACAAAGAATAGAAGGAATTGTGTAATTCACAAAGATACCCCAAATGCCTTCATTAAAGAAAATGAACAAACACGTTAATATCAGTGATTACATGTAACATTGTGTTTACTTAAGGCATTAATTGAGACTTCCCTGGTGGCTCAGACGGTAAAGCATCTGTCTACAATGCAGGAGATCTGGGTTCGATCCCTGGGTAGGGAAGTTCACTGGAGAAGGAAAAGGCACCCAACTCCAGTACTCTTGCCTGGAAAATCCCATGGATGGAGGAGCCTGGTGTCCATGGGGTGGCAAAGAGTCTGACATGACTGAGCGACTCCACTTTCACTTTCAAGGCATTAATTAGTATCAATGATAATGTTTCCTCATATTCTTAGTTATCCAATACATTATTCATTTCTCCCTTGGCTGCTACATGGGAAAAATCAGAGGGACTAGTTTTTATGTAGTGACTTACAGGAAAAATAGATTATTCATTAAGATAATAGGTGAATGTTAAATGGAGGCATTGTTGCCTCACTGTTTATTTTTCCTGATGGTTTATTAAGTTTCTTTATTGTTCCTTTTGTTTGTTTGTTTGTTTACAATTTAATGTCTTCATGTGAAGTTGAAGGTATAATAAGTGTAAATATCAATATCTTTACTGGATATATCAATACCCTAAGTGGAAGTTTAGCACATGATAATTTATGTGGTCTCTTGTACTTAACTTTTCATATGGGCTAGTGCATCATGAAGTAAGTGAAGAATTAATAATTTCTTCTAATAATTTCTTCAAGTCACAAGTGATTTGTTTTGCTTATTAAAAGTAAATCTACTGCTAGAAAATTGGGATACTTGTTATTGGTTCCAAAATATCTTTCCTTGAATATTAAAATCTCCTTATTTTATGTTAGCTTCTTTGACACATTATTTTCTGTTATCTTTAGATTTCTTCACTTGCCAGTGTGTTCCATTTATTCATTCACTCACTGCATTACAAAAGGTGTGATCAAGACTACTAACACAGATAAACTATTCAGTTTGAAGCTAGTTTGTACTTGCCAAAATAAATCACTGCAGATGATGATTGCAGTCATAAAATTAAAAGATGTTTACTCCTTGGAAGAAAAGCTATGACCAACATAGACATCATATTAAAAAGCAGATACATCACTTTGCCAACAAAGTCCATATAGTCATAGCTACGGTTTTTCCAGTAGTCATCTATGGATATGAGAGTTGGACTGTAAAAGAAGGCTGAGAATTGAGAATTGATGCTTTCAAGCTGTGGTGCTAGAGAAGACTCTTGGAGAGTCCCTTGGACTGCAAGATCACACCGGTCCATCCTAAAGAAAATCAACCCTGAATATTCACAGGAAGGACTGATGGTGACGCTGAAGCTCCAATACTTTGGCCACCTGATGCAAAGAGTTGACTCAGTAGAAAAGACCCTAGTGCTGGGAAAGATTGATCATCTCATGTACATTAATTTGAGCAATCTCCAGGGGATAGTGAAGGGCAGTGAAACCTGACATGCTGGAGTCCAGGGGATTGCAAAGAGTTGGACATGACTTAGCAACTGAACAACAAAAATGCTGCCTGATTCTGATATTTCAGGGGCTTAAGCCTGAAGAAGCCCAGCCTTTAGGACAAACAAACCAATAACCTAGCTGTAGATCTTGTATTCTCTAGTTTATGGTCTTGTAGTTTGTACAAATGATGACAGAATATCTGGTTGCTGGCTGGCTGTTTCTCTTTTCATTCCATCTGTTTTGGTTGTAAACACATTTTAGTCAGTAAGGCAAGAGTTATGAAGCAGAAATCTTTACTTTCAGGCTACTAAAGTTCTCTGACCCCTTTCCCTCAAACACATGAATTTTTATTGTCTGTTATTCTGTTCTCTAAGTTCACAGAATAAAATCCAGGCTTATTTTATTTTTATGATGAATGCTACTTTAATTTTGTATTGGAGAATAACTTCTGTACCTTTAGAATTGGTCTCAGTCAGCTATCATAGACATTTGACTTAATTACACACGTTTTTAACAAGTTGTGTATGTGTCATCAGATCATTTCACCATAGAACATAAATGAGTGCTGTAATTACAGGGAAATGTCAGTGCATTTCATTATTACAAAGCAGGATTTGCCTTAGAGGAATAAGTAATTTCATTCTAAAGAAAAGGATAAAAATTCAAGTATTTTTTTTTACTATTGCTGATACCTTAATGCATAAGTACATAAGTATGAATCTGGAGGATTAAATATGAGAGAGGAGAGTGATTTTTAAAAAATAAATTCCTTGAACATTCTTTTCCAAAATCAGATATAAATTTCTCAATACTTAGTTACTTTTATTCAGACTTGAAAAATATCGTCACTCATATCACTAATAGTATACCTTACCCTAAGTTCCTCATAGAAGTGTCACAGTCTAGTGAGATCTGAATTGACTCAGCAGATAGCTCACGTGGATTATTTCTTGAGATCCTGGATACTTTTTTAGTTTTAGACAAGACATTCCGTTCGGTGCTTTATTTCTTCAAATTTTTCTGAAGTCCCCAAATTCCATCTTGCCTCCTGGCACTGCCTAGAGCTGTTTTCCTTTCTCTATTTGCATGGCTGGTTCCATTCTCATACTTTAAGTGTCAGCCAAGTAGCACTGCTTCTAAAAGGCCATTTTTTGGACTACTCCATCAAAATCCCTTTTGATGTTATACACTCTCATTATGCATTGTCTCTTCATTCATTTTACATTTTTGGTTTGTAGTAAAGGATTTGTTTAGTCTTTGCCTTTTCCTTATTACCACTTCTTGGGGACTGAGGACTCCATAGGTACCGGGGCACATAGTAGGTGTTTATTAAAATTTGCTGACAGAGGCAATGATCCTGGTATTAAGGCTGGAATCAAAGCCTATCAAGCCAAATCAAATCTCCAGAATCCTACTGTTGTGGTACCTTAGCCACTGCATGCTTTTACCATGCAATATATTGGATTATTTTCTGTCTTTTCTCCATATATAAAATAGCCTCCACATGTTCTGAATTCAAGAGATGTCTCATTTCCACATTATATTTGGGAAGCATAATAGAAGCAAGTAATTGTGGCCTCCCTAAGTATATTATTTATTGTAATGCAGCATTAAAAATAATAGGATTGTGAACAGAAAATGACAGTTTCTTTTGACACCTAAAAAGCTTTTGCTTTTTAAAAGAACAGATTTACTCTCAAGACAAAATCTAGTTTTTTCAAAGATAAACTATTTGTGTTTCTTCCCTCTGATTTTTCATAAATTAATAGGAAAGGATAAAAATATGCTTGCTTTCTATGGAATTAAGCCCCTTTAAGCTTTATTTTCATTAAAAATCTCTAAATACTGATTATTTCACATCACACCTTCATTGCTGTGCACACAGCTTCATTCTGCATTTTTTTTCAAGTACAAATTGTCTTGGAGACTTGATTGACTTAGGTGTGAAATAATTTTCTTGTCCAAATCAGAAACAGATATGTCAAATTTTCTCAAACTTTTTTAGCAGCAGGCTTTCATTTGCTGGCTTCCTTTTTTTTTTTTTTTTAAAGTTTTCTTTGTGGAGGGAACATATTTGAAAATGTACCAGCATTTTCACATTACTATTTTATTACTAAATAAAGCAACTTATATGATTTTAGAATTAGAAGTTTTCTTAGAGATAACCTAGTGCAATAACCTCATTTCTTATTTATTGTCATGACAGGGAGGCCTGGCGTGCTGTGATTCATGGGGTGGCAAAGAGTGAGACACGACTGAGCGACTGAGCTGAACTGATAGTAACAAAATGAATTTGTATAATGCTTCGTTTTTGAAATGTATTTGAAATAAAGGATTGTAAATAAAAGGCAGTTAGTGCTCAGTCGTGTTTGACTCCTTGCAACCCTATGGACTGTAGCCTGCCAGGCTCTGAAGTGGGTTGCCATTTCTTCTTCCAGGGGATCCTCCCAACCCAGAGGTTGAACCTGCTTCTCCTGTGATTCCTGAAGTGGCAACTGGATTCTTTACCACTGAGCCACCTGGGAAGCCCTATGAATGAAAGTCTTTCAATAAGGAATACATTTTAATTTTCTTTTCTCATAAAAAGGGGAGAGGGAATTTAGTCCCCTCAACATTTTAGTAATTGTTTCATTCTAAGACTTTATTTATATCCTCTTTTGGATGTTTCTTAAGTTCTAGATCTTGGCTAGAGTATATTTGTTTCCCCTTGTAAGGACTGTTAATAAATAAATAATCCTATATTCATTTGATGCTATTAGATAATTTGTGTGTTTAGGGAATATGGTATCTTTAAGCTTCTACTGAGGTTTAGGATGTTGATAGTAATAGTAGTAGTGGTAGTTATAAATGATATATTGATTTTGGGACCAAAGCTTGCTCATTGTTAAAATTTACACCCAAGGACCTTCTTTACTGCATAATTTCAGATTGATTAATCTCCCTCTGAAGTTCAGTTCAGTTGCTCAGTCATGTCTGCCTCTGTGACCCCATGGACTGTAGCACACCAGGCCTCCCTGTCCATCACCAACTTCAGAGCCTACTCAAACTCATGTCCATTGAGTTAGTGATGCCATCCAACCATCTCATCCTCTGTCGTCACCTTCTCTTCCCACCTTCAATCTTTCCCAGCATCAGGGTCTTTTCAAATCAGTCAGTTCTTTGCATCAAGTGGCCAAAGAGTTGGAGTTTCAGCTTCAGCATCAGTCCTTCCAATGAATATTCAGGACTGCTATACTCCAATAAAAAATAAAACATTAAACAAAAATTTTGTGTTCTAAATAATTCTAAAACAACTTTCCTGAATAATCATAAAATCTTACTAGTAAAATTCAATCTCAAAAGAACACATATTTTGTGATTCCATTTACATGAGATATCCAGAAGAGGCAAATCAACAGAAAAGACAGATAAGTAGTTGTCTAGAGCTGGGGACAGGAAGTGAATGCTAAAGAGACTTCTAGTTGGCATGGTAAAAATGTTCTAAAATTAGAGTAGAGTGGTGGTCACACAACCCCATCAGTTCAGTTCAGTCACTCAGTCATGTCCAGCTCTTTGTGACCCCATGGACTGCAGCACACCAGGCTTCCCTGTCCTTTAGCAACTCCTGGAGCTTACTCAGACTCATGTCCATTGAGTCAGTGATGCCATCCAACCATCTCATCCTCTGTCATCCCCTTCTCCTCCCACCTTCAATCTTTCCCAGCATTAGAGTCTTTACCGATGAGTCAGTTTTTCGAATCAGGAGGCCAAAATATTGGAGTTTCAGCTTCAGCATCAGTCCTTCCAATGAATATTCAGGACTGATTTCCTTTAGGATGGACTGGTTGGATCTCCTTGCAGTGCAAGGGACTTTCAAGAATCTTCTCCAACACCACAATTCAAAAGCATCAATTCTTCAGCACTCAGCTTTCTTTATAGTCCACTCTCACATCCATACATGACTACTGGAAAAACCATAGCCTTGACTAGATGAACCTTTGTTGGCAAAGTAATGTCTCTGCTTTTTAAATCCTCTGAAGTAGCACTACTCTTCTCCCCAGGCTGTCTGGCCAATGCAGTTTTCCCTCTGTCCTGAGGTGTCAAGCTATTCATTTTGTTCTTCCTTCCCTTCTAAATGTTTATAGTAAACATTTTCCAATTTGTTTTTATCCCCAGCAAATGGTAGATACTCAGTAAATATTTGTTGAATATGAATAAAAATATAATTTATTATATTTCTACCATATGTTATTTATTCAGTTTTCAAATTTATCTAGCTGGGAAAATTTAACACATTCATGTGACTTATTATTTCATAATATATCGTATCATTTCTTCTATAAATGGATTTTCCTAGTGTTTCAGACTTTTCTGAAAATCTAATCAATTAATATAGAAAGAAAAGAATATATATTTGGGAATAAATGAGATTTATCTTTACCCTGGACTTCCCTGGTAGGTCAGATGGTAAAGAATCTGCCTGNTCCTAGTGTTTCAGACTTTTCTGAAAATCTAATCAATTAATATAGGAAGAAAAGAATATATATTTGGGAATAAATGAGATTTATCTTTACCCTGGACTTCCCTGGTAGGTCAGATGGTAAAGAATCTGCCTGCAATGTGGAAGACTTAGGTTCATTCCTTGGATTGGGAAGATCCCCTGGAGAAGGAAATGATAACCCATTCCAATATTCTTGCCTGGAAAATCACATGGACAGAGGAGACTGGAGGGCTACAGTCCATGGGATCGCAGAGTTGGACACGACTGAGCAGCTAACAGTTCAAAACAAGATTTTATGATTCTTAAGGGCAGGGACAGTGTCATGCGTTTCTTTTATGGTTTTCCATTTTCATCAAGTTTAAGAGTAGATTGCTACTGAAGTCTTAGAGCTTTTAAAAAAGGATTTGTATTAGACTTCAGCTCTTGATATTTTAGGACTAGGAGGAATTTTAGAGATGGTCCAATTTAATCTTTTCCTTTTTCAGACAAAGAAATGGAAACATGAGAGATCGTTGCCATTAACATAGTATTTGTACCTACTTAGGGACTGTAATAATAGCCACCTTTCCCTGGTGGCACAAGTGGTAAAGTATCTGTCTGCAGTGTGGGAGACCTGGGTTCAACGCCAGGGTCAGGAAGTTCTCCTGGAGAAGTGAATGGCGACCCACTCCAGTATTGTTGCCTGGAGAATCCCATGGCCAGAGATACCTGGTGGGCTACAGTCCATGGGGCTGCAAAGAGTTGAACATGACTGAGCGGCTAACACTATTGATCAGTTAGGCTACTGGATGTGATTATAAACATTTCCCATGTATTACCTTGTTAATTCTGATATTTCCCACTGAAGCTATATGTTAATTTTATCCCCATTTTGTCCATGAGAAAGAGAAGTCCAGATGGGTTAAAATAGCTACTCATCTTCACACAGCTAGTAGTTAGTAAAGTTATTGAACGTCTCTGAGCTCTCACTCTTAATTCATATGCTTTTAATATATTGCCTCTCTGATTAGGACCAAGATCTTCTGAGCCTGATTCCTAATCCTCTGCTTTCGTGTGTGTCTACTCTGAAAAACTTAGAGATGATTGAGTGTTCTAAGTGAGAAATAGATATTAGGGTGGCAGTGAAGATAGTAGGGGGTAGTAATGAAGGGAAGCTGGTGATGGTGAGATGAGAATATAATATGGGAGAGAAGAAATGGTGGTGTGCAATTCTGGCTGAACAAGTAATCATAAAGTATTTTTGGAAGAAGATAGATCTTTCTGAGTAGGGCCCATGAAATGATATTTGCTCAGAGGAGGTTAAACTAATCAGGGGTGATCCTTCTGAGAGGAGAGCAAATCAAGAGGTAATTTCAAGCTCATCTACAAAATATCTATTAGGCCTTCCTTGTTGTCCTGTTTTCTTTTCTGAAATAAATTTGCNGTTGACTGTATAGAGCTTCTGCATCTTTGGCTGCAAAGAATATAATCAATCTGATTTTGGTGTTGACCATCTGGTGATGTCCATGTGTAGAGCCTTCTCTTGTGTTGTTGGAAGAGGGTATTTGCTATGACCAGTATGTTTTCTTGGCAAAACTCTATTAGCCTTCGCTCTGCTTCATTCTGTATTCCAATGCCAAATTTGCCTGTTACTTCAGGTAGCTCTTGACTTCCTACTTTTGCATTCTAGTCCCTTAGAATGAAAAGGATATCTTTTTTGCATGTTAGTTCTAAAAGGTCTTGTAGGTCTTCATAGAACTGTTCAACTTCAATTTCTTCAGCATTACTGGTTGGGGCATAGACTTGGATTACTGTGATATTGAATGGTTTGCCTTGGAAACGAACAGAGATCATTCTATCATTTTTGAGATTGTATCCAAGTACTGCATTTCAGACTCTTTTGTTGACCGTGATGGCTACTCCATTTTTTCTAAGGGATTCCTGCCCGCAGTGGTAGATAAAATGGTCATCTGAGTTAAAGTCACCCATTCCAGTCCATTTTAGTTCACTGATTCCTAGAATGTCAATGTTCACTCTTGCCATCTCTTGTTGGACCACTTCCAATTTGCCTTGATTCATGGACCTAACATTCCAGGTTCCTATGCAATATTGCTCTTTGCAGCATCAGACCCTGCTTCTATCACCAGTCACATCCACAACTGGGTGTTGTTTTTGCTTTGGCTCCATCCCTTCATTCTTTTCCATTTTAGATTATTATAAAATATTGAATATAGTTCTCTGTGCTATACAGTAGATACTTGTTGGTTATCTATTTTATATATTGTCCTGAGTATATACTTATGCCAAATGAATGAAATAATTCCATTTGTAGCAACATGGATGGACCTAGAGATTATCTTAAGTGAAGTAACTCAGATAAAGACAGATATCATATGATATTTGGAAATCTTAATCATATTTAAATAACAGTCTGCATAGAATTTTTCAAACTCACTCTCATTTTGATGTAGATTACTGAATCTTCTTGGCCCCCTTTATGTGGTTCACATTTTCCAAGAAAATAGGCTATTGGGAAACTTGAATGTTAGTGCTACCTAAATGTGTTAAAGCCAAATATTTTAAGAATATTTTCATCATTTTCACACCCAGGACACCAAATGCTTTCTTGGATGTTTAGGTTTGCATCTGCCCACTGTCCTTCCTGGTTTTTGTTTTATTTTGTTTTGAAACAACTTCAGATAGCATCACGCTTTTGCATCCATTTTCCTCAAAATGTTGCATGGTTTGAACAGAAGCAGATCCCTCATAGTCACTAATGAGTTTGTTTTGGCTGAGAATAAAGTGAGATTATTTTGGCTTGGCTTTGATAATTGTAGTCAGCAGTCTCTTAAATTGATGTCTGGTGTTTGCTTTAGCAGGTAGCAGCTTGGAGGAGGAGAATGCCTTCAAAAACAGAATTCATGTCCAGTGTCTGGGATTTGCACTGGACTATTTCTCTGTGACTTGTAAAATCAAAGGGATACAGAAATTAAAGCTACTTTCTTAGAAATGGAGAAAAAGCAACATGGAAATAAAATCTGAGATTATGTGATTTTTAAGTTAGTAATTGTCAGGGGCTAAATGTCCTGAAAAAGGCAGAATAGTAGTAAATAAGGAAATGAACTTAGTGAACTCACTAAGGAAAGAACTTGTAAGTAACCAGCTATCTTTGGCTTTCCACACAGATCAGTAATAATTATTCTCTCATGTTAGCCCCGGTGTTCCTGCTAGTTCCTGTCTCATTATAAGCCAATGACCGTTGAATTTTATATTCATCTTTTTGATCTCTATCATCAGCAGTTTTCTCTACATCCTGTTCTAGTTTCTCGTTTAGAGGTTGAAAGTAAATTACATCACCCATCTAACCAACCTCCTTCCCAACCAACCACTTAAGTTGTCAAAAGCCAAAGACTGGAATTCTTTTTCATGTTTTTACTTTATAATGCTTAATAGAGTACCTGGCACATAGTAAGCCATTAATAAAGGAAATGCATGGCTGGCTGTTTCTGCTTTTTTCACAAAGTTGGAAGAAAAAAAAATCTGCCACTTTTTTATGCTGTTGTTTTTTTGTTGAGAAAGATAAGAAATAAATAGGTAGAATATTAGACTATCAAAATATAGAATTATGCTCCTTTGTATTTTATTGGCAAAAGAAGGCAAATTGGAAAGACTTTGTATGTATTTATGATACATAATCCAGTATATTATGTATTTGATTTAATATACTATTATATATATATTGTGAGAGTATTTTAAAGATGTTAATCTGTTTTAATCATTCCCTTATTCATTTTTTTTCACATTTTTAAATTCCTTTTATTTTAAATTTTTATTGACATACAATTGATTTACAATATTGTGTTAGTTTCAGGTGCACAGCAAAGTGAATCTGTTACACATATACATATATCCACTCTTTTTAGGATTCTTTCCCCGCATAGGTCATTACAGAATATTGAATTCTGTTCACTGTGCTACATCATAGATCATTCTTAGTTGTTTATTTTATGTATAGTAGTATATACATGTCATTTTCAACCTCCCAATTTATCCATGCCTCCCTTGCTTTCTTATTCCCAAACTCATCAAGTTGTACACATTCAAAGGGTGCAGCTACTTACAAGTCAAGCACATGTTTTTTTTTTTTTACATGACAGAAATGAAAGAAAATAGAAACCACTGAGCTAATAAGTGCAAACCTACAAAAATGGTAGAAAGAAAAATAATGATAAATATTTTAAAATAAATTAATTATCTAAGTTTTTGAATTGCTGTAATATAGAAAATGCAGAGGAACCAGAGATCAAGTTGCCAACATCCATTGGATCATGAGAAAAGCAAGAGAGTTCCAGAAAAATATCTATTTCTGCTTTATTGACTATGCCAAAGCCTTTGACTGTGTGGATCACAATAAACTGTGGAAAATTCTGAGAGAGATGGGAATACCAGACCACCTGACCTGCCTCTTGAGAAATCTGTATGCAGATCAGGAAGCAACAGTTAGAACTGGACATGGGACAATAGTCCAGTTCCCTTATTCATTTTTATCTTTAGCAAATGTATATATGTACACAATTTAAGGGTAAATAATTCTACAATAAAATTTTTTAAAATATTCTGTGACATTTGCCTTCATTTGACTCAACCCAAGGTCAACTACTTTCATTTATTTTAGCTAATTATGTTGGTTTTTTGAAACGTATATCCAAAAATTGTGTTTAGCTTATGGATTTTTTTTTTTTCAGATTTAAGCATTAACTACTGCCTTCTCACTATGAATTATAAGGGTGTTTCTCTTTTGTCTCANTATATATAGTGAGAGTATTTTTAAGATGTCAATCTGTTTTAATCATTCCCTTATTCATTTTTATCTTTAGCAAATGTATATATGTGCACAATTTGAAGGGTAAATAATTCCACAATAAAATTTTAAAGAATATTCTATGACATTTGCCTTCATTTGCCTCACCCCAAGTTCAACTACTTTCATTTATTTTAGCTAATTATGTTGGTTTTTTGAAACATATATCCAAAAATTGTGTTTAGCTTATGGATTTTTCTTTTTTCAGATTTAAGCATTAACTACTGCCTTCTCACTATGAATTATAAGGGTGTTTCTCTTTTGTCTCACCCTATCCTAATTAGATAGGTACCCTTCCTATTACCCCATCTAGTAATTATGTAATTTTATTAGATCAATATATTCAGTGTTTATATTGGTTTATGGGTGTTTTTGAAAGCCTTGACTTGTATGAGTAAACTATGATAATCATTCTTTTCATGTAACATTTATTATCCCTGGAGTTACTCGTTTTCTAGATTTTTTTCTTTACTTTGTTATTTGTCTTCTCTTGGCAAGAAAAAAACCCAAACTCTGATGATTCAGTAAATGTTTCCTCAAGATGATCAGATCCATCAGTTTCATATTTCAGAAAAAGCTCTCATGGCATTTCTGACCTATTCAATCTCAGCTCAATTATNTAAATAAACTATGATAATCATTCTTTTCATGTAACATTTATTATCCCTGGAGTTATTAGTTTTCTAGATTTTTTTTCTTTACTTTGTTACTTGTCTTCTCTTGGCGAGAAAAAAACCCAAACTCTGATGATTCAGTAAATGTTTCCTCAAGATGATCAAATCCATCAGTTTCATATTTCAGAAAAAGCTCTCATGGCATTTCTGACCTATTCAATCTCAGCTCAATTATTATATTTATACCTGTCATCCTGGGACCTCTTTCCTCATCCACTTTTCTTCTCATTTTCTCCTCTGCTCTTGTTTGATTTACTCTTTTCTTTTAGTGAAATTCACCCTTCTGTAGTTTCCTGAGAAAGGATTTGGAGTTAAAATTTTCATAACCAGGAATGTCTGAAAATACCTTTTTCTTTCCTCACACTTGAATGATAATTAAATGAGGTATAGAAGTTTAAGCTGGAAAAACTTTTCCTTCAGAATTTTGTATATGTTTTCCTTCTGGATTTCATTAGGGGCAAGACATTGGAAGCTTTTGAGATCTTTGTCTACATTGTTCTAAAATTTCACTAAGATTTACCTTCTTAGGGATCTATATTAGTTGAGTTTATTCTAGACAGGGAGGCCTGGTATGCTGTGATTCATGGGGTTGCAAAGAGTTGGACACGACTGAGTGACTGAACTGAACTGAACTGAAGCATTCAGAATTTCTTTTAATTTAGAAATATATATTCTTGACATTTTCATGAACTATTTTTGTTTTAATGATTTGCTTGCCTAATTTCTTTTATTCTCTAGCTCTGGAGCTCCTAGAAGCCAAATGTTAGACCCTATGGATATGTTTTCTAAATTTTTTTCTCTCCTAATTTCCATCTGTCTTTTTATTCTACTTTGAAACACTTCCTCAACTTAATCTTATCCCCTAGTGAGTTTCTCTTTTAGTTTCTGCTACTTTGTTTAAAGGCTTCCCTGATTGTTCAATTGGTAAAGAATTCACCTTCAATGCAGGAGACCCCAGTCTGATTCCTGGGTTGGGGAGATCCACTGGAGAAGGGGTAGGCTACCCACTCCAGTATTCTTGGGCTTCTCTAGTAGCTCAGCCAGTCAAGAATCTGCCTGCAATGTGGGAGACCTGGCTTTGATCCCCGGGTTGGGAAGATCCTCTGGAGAAGGGAATGGCTACCCTCTCTTGTATTCTGGCCTGGAGAATTCCATGGATAGTCCATGGAATATAGTCCATGGGGGAATACAGTCCATGGGGTCACAAAGATTTGGACATGACCGAGCGACTTACACTTTTGCCTTGCTCTTTGTTCAAACTTCTGAAAGGTCTTTATTTGCTCAATATTCTGTTTTCAGAGGGTCCACTTCCAGTGACATGGTAGAAAAATATATATGAAAAAATGGTTTTAGTGATAGCCTTTTATTTTGTTTTCTCCCCATCAACGTTTTTCAAAATTTATTTTTTAATTGGAATATAATTGCTTTACAATGTTGTATTAGTTTCTACTGTACAGCTATGTGAATCAGCAATATGCATACATGTATTCCCTCCCTCTTGAACCTCCCTCCCACTGCCCCCCATCCCACCTCTCTAGGTCATCACAGGGCTCCAAGCTGAGCTCCCTCTGCTATACAGCAGCTTCCTACTAGCTATTTGTTTCATACATGGTAGGGAAACAGAGGAAACAGTGTCAGACTTTATTTTTCTGGGCTCNTGTGAATCAGCAATATGCATACATGTATTCCCTCCCTCTTGAACCTCCCTCCCACTGCCCCCCATCCCACCTCTCTAGGTCATCACAGGGCTCCAAGCTGAGCTCCCTCTGCTATACAGCAGCTTCCTACTAGCTATTTGTTTCATACATGGTAGGGAAACAGAGGAAACAGTGTCAGACTTTATTTTTCTGGGCTCCAAAATCAGTGCAGATGGTGACTGCAGCCATGAAATTAAAAGACGCTTACTCCTTGGAAGAAAAGTTGTGACCAACCTAGATAGCATATTCAAAAGCAGAGACATTACTTTGCCAACTAAGGTCCGTCTAGTCAAGGCTATGGTTTTTCCAGTAGTCATGTATGGATGTGAGAGTTGGACTGTGAAGAAGGCTGAGCGCCGAAGAATCGAGGCTTTTGAAATGTGGTGTTGGAGAAGGCTCTTTAGAGTCCCTGGACTGCAAGGAGAGCCAACCAGTCCATTCTGAAGGAGATCAGCCCTGGGATTTCTTTGGAAGGAATGATGCTGAAGCTGAAGCTCCAGGACTTTGGCCACCTCATGTGAAGAGTTGACTCACTGGAAAAGACTCTGATGCTGGGAGGGATTGGGAGCAGGAGGAGAAGGAGACGACAGAGGATGAGATGGCTGGATGGCATCACGGACTTGATGGGCGTGAGTCTGAGTGAACTCCGGGAGTTGGAGATGGACAGGGAGGCCTGGTGTGCTGGGATTCATGGGGTGGCAAAGAGTCGGACACGACTGAGTGACTGAACTGAACTGAATGGCTTGGGATAAACTACTCATAATAATATTAATAATAAAAACTACTCTAGTGAATTAATAATATTATTCACCTTTTTGGATTTTTAATGGATTCAATAAAATAATATGTGCAAAGAAAGTGACCTAAAAATAGTATTGTCTCATGGCCATAAGGGTGAAAACTATCAGAGATGAAATCTATTATGGAACAATTTAAAAACTGTTTTCAAACATGATATATAAGTAGTGATGTACTCTACTATATGTAGATTCAATTAAAACATCAGAGAATGGTCATTTTTTAGTTGATATGAAGATTTGTTATACCAGTATCATTTTTCATGTAACCGTGTTTTCTGAATGGTGCATGATATTTTATTTAATCAATATATCAGCCTTTACGTAATCACTCCCTTATTCTTAGAGATTGGGTTGTTTCTAGTTTTTTGCTCTGTTGTGGTGATAAATACCTGTCAAACTTCCCATATTTTGGATAATTTTCCAGGGATGTCAGACTGATTTTAAAGGATATAATGAAATATGTAGGGATTGAAACCCCAATTTAAATTCCTGGCTGATACTGAACAAGTTATCCAACTAGGAGAGAGTTGAATGTAAGTTCTTTCTTTACCAGTCTTGTATTTCTAGAGTAAGAAATTGAAATGAGGCAAAGATTTACTAAATGTTGACAGGAGGTTATTCCTATTTTGATAACACAGGCAATAAGAAAAAAGGTAATAAAATAAACAGATTTTGGACATTTCAGTTTCAACATTGAGACCTTGCTTTAACTGAAACCTTGAATGCAGAGTTTTAGCCCTACTGAACAATTTTGTCTAAAGCAGTCAAAGGACTGAGAGTTCCCTGCAGCTTCATAAAGCCTCAGATAATTGACCAATATCACATGTGAATTAGCTTAAATTTGCACGTTGGGTTTGGGAAGAGACTATTATTTGTATTTCAGAGCTTTCATTAAAAAAAAAAAAAAAAAGTCTTGGAAGAAAGGTTTCATTTTGCCCATGGCTGTGTGTTTATAAAAGTTTTATTTTCAGAGCAGATGTTTAAAGCCCCAAAAGCTGCGATTACATTTTGTGAATATATTTATTGTCTTAATCACACAGAGCTTCTGTTAATGGTAGTAGGTTAGAAACTGCAACTCATTCCAAATAAAGTTGGGCGGAAGTAGGAAGGCAACTCCAGATTAAGGCAGAGCACTTTAATAATGATCTCTTTTAAAATACGGCTTCTCATTATCATAACATTACAAACCCTGCTTGTAGCTGGAGTTCCAGAGTTCAAGAGCAAAAGTTTAGAGCTGCTACTGCAGTACTCATTCAAATGGAGAGAGCAGTGCAGAGTATGTGTATTCAGTGAGACTGATTTGTATAGTTTATGTCCTATGCGTACAGAGTTGTTAATTTTAATATAGTTGCCCTTATTCTCAAGAATACCTGCTACCCATACAATCCAGTTATAAAAGCAACTCTTTTCAAAATTATTTGCTACTTATATTACTTGGGTCTAGAAGCAATGCTTGAGTACTACTTGTGTATAAGAATGTTTTAAAGCTACTGTGATATTAGTTGAACATTTCAAAGGTTCTAGGCCTTAAAGACCATGCTGTTGCTCCTGCATTGTGCACTGAAAATAACTGCAGGATGCAAGGTCTTTCACAGCAACGAACGACCTCATGGGCTGCAACTAAGACCCAATGCAACCAAATAAATCAATATTTTTTAAAAAAGAAAATAAATGGACTACCTTTTCATTAATATTGTTGTTATTGTTATTCTGTGTCTTCATTTCTTCTTTGGCAATAGACTCATGTGCACCGTTTTTCTAGATTCCATATATATGCCTTTAGTCTTTGAATTCTCAATGCTCAGTATATGGTAGGTGCTAAATAAATTTTGTTGAATTGAATCAAAGGACATGGTTCCTGATTCCTCTCCAACTTCATTTCCTGCCATTTTCATCCCAGTCTGTTGTTCACCCTCACTGGACTTAGAGTTCTTTGAATATTCCGGGGTCTAGTCTTTGTGCTGTTTATAGGAATGTTGCTGTTCCATTGCTGGGAATACTTTCCCTCTTGCTTCCTTGTGTGGTTTGTAACTATTGGTCTGACAGTTTGCTTTAGACATCTCTAGGAAACCCCCATTCCATTTCCTTGGTAGTCTCATTTTATGACAGATTAGAAAGTCTACTTTGTTTTCTTAAAGCATCCTCTGCTATCACAGCAGTTTGTGCTGATTGTCCTTTTGAGTTTACTTGTCTTTCTCACCCAGGGGACTGGGACCTCTGGTTTAGATCAGTGTGCCTAGCATTTAGTAAGCTCTTAATAAAGCTTTCTTCAGAAACATTTTTTCCTTCTTGATTAAAAGGAGAAGAGAGAAATAGCATTTTGAAAACCTAATATGTGCCTGTCAGTATGCCAGGTGTTTATCTGCAGTTTTTGGTGAAACACAGTTGGAGGCAAGAACCTTAGCAAATAGACAGCAATTGCAGTTCTGTTTCCCTATATGTGCTAAGCAAGCCAGTTTCTCTCATTAGAAAATGTGTGGGCCTAATGGTGAAGCTACATAATTAGTTTATTTTGTAATATCCTGTGCTTTGTTGGGAGGAAATCTACTTTAATAGACTGTAAGGTGCTTCCTAAACTGGGGCAAGCATTCTCCGGGGGTATGAAGCCATGGAATAAGCAGACATATCTTCCACATGTTAACATTTACTCTTAACTACAAACACTTCCCAGAACTGCACATGACTGAAGTGACTTAAGCTCGCATACATGCACAGACACTTCTACTTAAAGATAGTGGAGTAAGATTATTTCAATGCTACTTTCCTCCCTGGTACTCCTAAAAACAAACTACCTCTCCTCTAAATCCTCAAAGAATCAAAATCAGGGAAGAAAATACTATATTCAAGTGAAAAAAAGAAAGATAAACAATTATGAAGAATAGCAGCCCAATATAGTGAAATTTAGATGAAATATGAGAAAAATAGGGTCAACTCTGTAGGACTTTAGAGCTCCTGTTGATAATTCCTAAGAACAATGGGCAATAATTGAAAGATTGTCAGCATTATGACATGATTAAATTTGTGTTTTTAAATGATCCCTTTGACTGTAATGAAGACCACTGATTTGGGAGCAAAGGCTAGTGTGAATACAGGGAGACCAGTTAAGAGGCTTTTGTAGTAAAAGAGGTGATGATGTTTCAGACAAGGGCTGTGACACTAAAGATGAAGGGAAATGGGTGTTTTTGTGAAGTAATATATAGGAGACAGACAGACTTAATTTGGTGATCGATTTGCATTTTGGAGTGTGCGTGTCAGATACTCATTGTTTCCTATATCCATTTTCCTTTCATTCTTTCTAGAAAGGGTACCACCTACCCTACCCTGAGTTTTAGCTGTATACATGATTATCCAGCTAGAGTCTCTTAGCAGGCTCTCGTTCATTTAAATGTGAGCACAGACTAAATTTGGGCCAACAACCAGGTCCCTTCCTAAAAGTCAAGGACTACTTGCCCTGGACTCTAAGCTGCTTTCATCGGCTGGATCACGGACTGGTGCTAGTGATCTAGTTTCCATCCATGGTGGCTTGAGCATCAACTTAAGGGCTGGGAGAAGAAGAAGGTAGAAGAAACTTGGGTTCTTGAATGATCTTGTGAAGCTGAGCCTCCCCATTGGCTTTATTCTACTCACTTTTGCATTTTTATACATTATAAATATCATTTCCTGTCTTGGTTGAGCCAAAGTATTTTGGGATGGATTTGTTTCAGTAATTTAGCTTAATAATTCCAGGGGGACAGAGGGGACTGAATTGGATGAATGGTGATGTCATTCACTGAGGTGAGAAAGGTTTATTATCTCTTTCAGCTTTGAATAATTTATATATTTGATTAAATATTATTTTTATATATTTACTTGAATAAATGATAAAAATGTTTCAAAAGCATATATACCTCTCCCTGAATTACCACAAATTTATTCTTTTTTATAAGATTAAACTTTGCCAATATAATGTTATCAAATTGTGCTATCACCCAGATCATGCTTCTGAAACCGTTAAGGTATACTGAAAAGCAAAACTGACTTCCTGAATTCTTGGTCTATTTATTTTGATAAGACTTGACCTGACTTATCTGTCTAGTTAGACAACAAACAGGCAGGAAACATTTCAATAAAGAGGAGGAGAGAAAATGAGGTCAATTCAGNTAAGATTAAACTTTGCCAATATAATGTTATCAAATTGTGCTATCACCCAGATCATGCTTCTGAAACCATTAAGGTATACTGAAAAGCAAAACTGACTTCCTGAATTCTTGGTCTATTTATTTTGATAGACTTGACCTGACTTATCCGTCTAGTTAGACAACAAACAGGCAGGAAACATTTCAATAAAGAGGAGGAGAGAAAATGAGGTCAATTCAGAATGAGTTTATTTTTTAGTTTACCTATGGGGGTCTCTAGAAATCATCACTTTCATTTTTAGGAAGAGTTTATGTTTTTCCCCCTTGATAATCCACGTAATTTGTTTGGAATATAAAGTATGCTCAGTATTTAGAAACCATCCTCTTTCCTTTTGAAAATCAGGGCAGCCACACTCATGCAGATTTTAGCATCTCTTATTTTCTATAGTGGCTCACAGATTACTAAAAAATGTTTCTGTCAAAATGTTTCCTATATTATTTATCCAGAGACACAATCATTATCAAAGTAATAACTGCTAGAACTAAGTAAAAAGTGGTTTATTATTATGAGAATTATTCCTACCTTACAAAATCTATATTAAACTCATTTGGAATTTTATGAACTTTTCCTATAAGCTCAAAGAGATAGAAATCAATGAAGGATATTAATAGTTTCTTTAATAGTCTTTATAAAAAAATGAATATTTTACAGCTCCTATTTAAACAATTCCACTTCTTCATGTTAATCCATAGAGAATTCTTTGGGAGTATGAGGACAGCTGTTCCTACTTAACAGATGAAGCAATGGAATTATTAAGTAACAGAAGACAGTATTAATTTATATACTAATCAGGAACTAAATAAGGACTCTGAATGTTTTCATTTCTGGTCCAGGGTACCTTTCACAGAACTATGCCTTCTTATGGTAAATGCAAGTTCATTATCAAATAGGGTGTTACTATAATCTATTTGATGGTGGTGATGAATGAACTAATTGTATCTAAATAGTGATTTCTGTAGGTAATTTGCTTCCACATCTTTCAGTGAGTGTTATTTTACACATTAGAAAGTAAATTTAAGAAATGATTATTCTTCTACAAGGAAGGAAGCTGACCTTAGAATATAGAGCAATCCATAAATCCATAAACTTGATGCAAACAAAATTACTTAAGCTAGATTTGCCAGTTAGAAAGAGAGAATTTAGTTGTGACTTCTTAGATATATGAAATAAATTTGAACATATTCAACCAACAAAAATTTGTTGCTGGCCACTCTTTGCAGTTAACAGGGATGAGCAAGGCAGTCTCCGCTTTCATAGAACTTTCCTTCCAGTGGGAGAGATTCACAAAATGTATATAAAACAGTATGCCATCCATGCAATCAATAAAAAATAAAGGAGAGTAAGTAGATAAAGAGGGTGGGCTCTTTTGGATAAAAATACCAGCTTTAAGAGGTGATGTTTAACTGCGACTAGTGAAAGGAATGTGCCAAAAGTTTCTGAGGCACATTGAATGTTGATGCAGATACCCTGAAGTAGCGATGAGCTTGACTCCTGCTAGGAATGATAAATATTCTGATGTGATTGAAGCAGAGTTAGAGGTAGGGGGAGTGATGGAGGGATGTGGTTGGGGAGTTAGCCAAAACCAGATGACGTAGAGCCAGAGAGAGTGGAGTAAGGACTCTTTGATTTTGTACTGAATGCATTAGACAACATGGGAAGATTTAAGAATGACAGTGTGTCATCTGATTTGTGCTTTTAAAAGGTCATTTTGGATGTATATGGAGAATGGACTAGAGGTGGGAGTGGAACTGATTTGGAGTCAGGAAAGCTATTGCAAAGATGTAGCAAAGAGATGATGATGCCTTGGAGCAGAGTAGTAGCGGTGGAGGTGGTGAGAAGGGTTAGATTTGGGATTTGAGAAGGGTTGTATTTTGAAGGTAGAGCTCCTATAAGTTGCTGATAGATTGGATGTGAGGTATGAGAAAAAGATAAGAAAAAACTAGGTTTCTGTTCTGGGCAACCAAATGAGTAGTTAATGCCATCTACTGAACTGTGAAGACTGGGAAGAAAGAGGAATGGGCAGAGAAATAAAAAGTTTGTTTTAGACATGTTGAACTAGAGATGCCTTTTGGACATCCAAGTATAACCGTCACATGGGCAGTTGAATATACAAGTCTGGATCTCCTGGCAGAGGTTAGGAGCTGCAGGTAAGAATTTGTGAGTCATTAACTCTTGGAGGATATTTAAAGCCATGGCAGTAGGTGAACTCACAAAGAAACATGATGGAGAGAATGTATCTGAGGACTGAGCTCGGGCACTCCAATATCTAGGGAAGTCCATGTAGAGTTGAGGAAGAGGATACAAACCTAGTAAAGGAGGATAAGGAGTGGTTGGTGAGGTAGGGGAAAAATCCACAGAATGTGCATCAACGTGGATGATGTCCCATTACCTTTCCCTGTTTAAAGTTAATAATTTCTTACCTTCTCTCTCCTCAAAACATCAGTGCTCCCTGCTTCACTCCACCCCACTCAGAATCAGCGTAACCCTGCTTCACATTTCACAGAGAAAATAGAATGACTCAGGAGATGTGAACTTCATTATCTTTCCATCAACAAATATGTTAACTGTATCTACTCTGCCTGTTCATTTACTGAAACAGGTGCATTTTCTCTGCTGTAATATAAGATGGATCCCTTCTCATAGGTGCCAGATCAGATTTCCTTTTTCCTTTCCAAGGTCTGTGCTCTTATAATTATCCTCTTTTTCTCTCTTGCATCATTAAGTATTTCCATGTTGCTTATATAATTTCTATTAATATAAGAGCATGCTGTACTTTCTTCCATATTAAAAAATAAAAACAAAGTTGAATTCTGTCTTATTCCCATGTCCTCTTCTACTTTTAACCCTTTTGTTTCTACCGTTTGTAGTAAAAATCGTCTTCATGTACTATTTCTATNTATAATTATCCTCTTTTTCTCTCTTGCATCATTAAGTATTTCCATGTTGCTTATATAATTTCTATTAATATAAGAGCATGCTGTACTTTCTTCCATATTAAAAAATAAAAACAAAGTTGAATTCTGTCTTATTCCCATGTCCTCTTCTACTTTTAACCCTTTTGTTTCTACCGTTTGTAGTAAAAATCGTCTTCATGTACTATTTCTATTCCTTATCTCCTATCTCTTTAAAAGTATTTTTATAATGTAATATTTGATATATACAAAAGATTATTTTAACATATGTAAGATCTAAATCATGATAAGGAACACCTGAGCAACTGGAGCCCGATTTAAGAACTAAAATGATTAATATTGTTGCATCTATTTGTACTTTCGTCACCTATTTGAATTTAGCCCCTTTCTTCCTCCCCAAGGTGACACCTCTTGAAGTTTGTTTTTATAATTTTGTCTCCCAAGTTTTTCATTTTATCTTTGTCTATTTGTCTATCTCTATATGTTTGTTTTTGCTTATTTTTGAGCTTTATGAAAATGGCACAGTCTGCATAATGTCTTAGGTACCTAGCTTTTTCCATTTCATTGTTATGTTTCTAAGATTCATCCAGGCTGCAGTGAATTTTTACTTTCACTAATATATAATATTGCAGGATGTAGCTATTATACAATGTATTTACCCATTCCTCTGTTGATGTATATTAGGGCTGTTTCCAGGTCTTTTGCTTTATGACTACTGCTACCATGAATTTATTTGTACGTCTCCTGGTGAACAAATAAAAAGAATTTCTGTAGACTAGGATTTACAAGCTTAAGACAAGAATTGCAAGCTCATAGGATAAGGGAATGTTTACTTTTATGAGATAATGGCAAATAGCTTTCCAAAGGTGATTGTCTAAATTTACCCTCTTCCCAGCAGAATGGAGAATTTTTGCCATTCATTTGGCCTTGACAGTGTAAAATGGTACCTTGTTGTGGTCTAGCTTTGCATTTCCTGATTATTGCAAGGGTACAAAGTCGCTTGAGTCGTGTCCGACTCTGTGCAACCCTATGGACTATAGCCTGCCAAGCTCCTCTGTCCATGGCATTCTCCAGACAAGACTATTGGAGTGGTTGTCATGCCCTCCTTCTGGAGATTTTCCAACCCAGTGATCAAACCCACATCTCTTATGTCTCCTGCATTGGCAGGCAGGTTCTTTACCACTAGTGCCACCTGGAAAGTCACTTCCTGAATATTAGTGAGGTTGAAAATTTTCTAAAATTATTTTTTATTGAACTATACTTGATTTACAATGTATCAGGTGTATAAAAAAGTAGCTCAAATATATATATGTATATACATGTATGTATTTGGTCCATAAGCAGAAATATACATATATATTTATATATGTTATTTTTCAGATTATTTTCCATTATAGGTTATTATAAGATATTGCATATAGTTCCCTGTGCTAGTCAATAGGTCCTTATTCTTTATCTATTTTGTATATAGTACTGTGTGTATGTTAATCCCAAGTTCCCAATTTATCCCTCCACTCCTTTCCTCTTTGATAATAATGTGTTTGTTTCCTACATCTTTGGATCTGTTTTTGTTGTTGTTCAGTTGCTAAGTTGTGTCCAACTTTTTGCAACTCATAAACTGCAGCATGCCAGGCTTCCCTGTCCTACACTATCTCCCAGAGTTTGCTCAAACTCATGTACGTTGAGTTAGTAATGCCATCCAACCATCTCATCCTCTTTTTCCCCCTTCTCCTACTACCCTCAATCTTTCCCAACATCAAGTTCTTTTCCAGTGAGTTGGCTCTTCCCATCAGATTGCTAAAGTATTGGAGCTTCAGCTTCAGCATCATTCCTTCCAATGAGAATTCAAGAGTGATTTCCTTTAGAATTGACTTGTTTGATCTCCTTGCAGTCCATGGGATTCTCAAGAATCTTCTCCAGCACCACAGTTAAAAGGCACCAGTTCTTTGGTGCTCAGCTTTCTTTAGGGTCCAGCTCTCACATCTGTACATGACTGCTGGAAAAATCACAGCTTTGATAATGTGGACCTTTGTTGGCAAAGTGATGTCTTGGCTTTTTAATATGCTGTGTAGGTTTGTCATAGCTTTTTTCCCAAGTAGCAAGTGTCTTTATTTCATGGCTACAATCACCATTCACAGTGATTTTGAAGCCCAAGAAAATAAAATCTGTCACTGATTCTACTTTATCCCCATCTATTTGCCATGAAGTGATGGGTATGGATGCTATGATCTTTGTTTTTTGAATGTTGAGTTTTAAGCCAGCTTTTTCATTCTCCTCTTTCACCCTCATCAAGAGGCTCTTTTGCTCTTCTCTTTTTGCCATTAAAGTGGTATCTGCATATCTGAGGTTGCTGATATTTCTCCTGGCAATCTTGATTCCAGATTGTGATTCATTCAGCCTGGCATTTTGCACAATGTACTCTGCATATAAGTTAAATAAGCAGGATGACAATGTACAGCCCTGTCATATTCCTTTCCCAGTTTTGAAGCAATCCATTTTTCTATGTTCAGTTCTAACTTTGCTTCTTGACCTGCATACAGGTTTCTCGGGAGACAGGTAAGGTGGCCTGGTATTCCCATCTCTTTAAGAATTTTCTATAGTTTGTTGTTGTGGTGGTTGTTGTTCAGTTGCCAAGTCATGTCCAACTCTTCTCAACTCCATGAACTTCCGCACGCCAGGCTTCCCTATCGCTCACCATCTCCCAGAGTTTGCCCAAGTTCATGTTCAGTGCATCAGTGATGCCATCCAACCATTTCATTTTTTGTTACCCTCTTCTCCTCCTGCCCTCAATTTTTCCCAGCAGGATCTTTTCCAGTGAGTTGACTCTTAGAATCAGGTGGCCAGAGAGCTTCAGCTTTAGCATCAGTCCTTCCACTCAGTATCCAGGGTTAATTTCCTTTAAGATTGACTACTTTGTTCTCCTTGCTGTCTAAGGGACTCTCAAGAGTCTTCTCCAGAACCACAGCTCAAAAGCTTCAATCTTTTGGGACTCTTGCCTTCTTTATAGTCCAGTTCTCGCAACTGTATATGAGTATTGGAAATACCATAGCCTTAACTATATAGATCTTTGTCTGCAAAGTGAAATCTTTGCTTTTTAACACACTGTCTAGATTTGTCATAGCTTTCCTTCCGAGAAGCAGTCATATTCTAATTTCATGGCTGCAGTCACAATCTGCAGTGATTTTAAAGCCCAAGAAGAAGAAGTCTGTCACTACTTCAGCCTTTTCCCCTTCTATTTGCCATGAAGTAATGGGGCCAGATGCTGTGATCTTAGATTTTTTAAATATTTAGTTTTAAGCTGGCTTTTTCACTCTCCTTTTTCAATCTCATCAAGAAGTTCTTTAGTTCCTCTTCGCTTTCTGCCATTAGAATCGCATTATTCACATATCTGAGGTTGTTGTGGGGATACTGTGAGCCTAAATTGGGGATGTTCTTTTCCAGAAAAGATTGGTATTTGCTTCTGCTCAGAGCCCAGGGTACTTTCAACCTGGAACTATAGTCTCTTTGAGATGTTTGGGTTGATTTGAGGATCTGAAGCTAGCCTGCCATGTCTTGCAGTTGGCCCAAGGCTTGGTCTTAGTTAGTAGTAACGATATTGCCTTCAACATACCCGTTTCCTCTTTTTATTTGGTATTGCACAGTGCTGACTACTTAGGGTTCAACTCTTGCGAGTTTTTTCATTTTATTTTATGTTTTGGTTTTGATGGTAGAGCTGCTTGGATTTTTATTTTTTATTTTTTAGTTCTTGAAAACCCAGTAGTTCTTTAAAACACTATGTATTATTCATGATCTACTTGGCTTGTAGCAAAAGGGCTCTTTTAGAAAATCTGGTTTACTGTTCTTTGGAAGCCATCATTTTGTCTTGAAGCCACTCCAATCAGGCTTTCTTTCCTATCATTTCAGTAAAAATATACTTGTTAAGATCACAGTGACTTCAAGATTGCTGAATCCAGTGATCTGTTCGTATTTCTTTCTGTCTCTTAGCAGCACACTTGAATGATAAGTTAAAATGTTTTCAACATAATCTGTTGAACCACTTGGCTTTGAATTACTTGATTTTCTGGGATGCATCTTTTATATTAGAATGAATACAAAGATGGCTAAATAGATCTTCAATAGTGGCCCATCCTGGGGGCTAATCCTCCTCAGGAACACTGCAGCAGCATATAGTTCAGCAATTCAAAGGAACAAATATAGTACTAACTATAAATCAGAAGAAACATGCCTTAATAAAAAGCCACTACAGTCATACACAATTTATCTTTCCTCTTAGTGAACATAATCTTTTGATAAGGAATATGATACTCTTTTGACAGTCTTCCCTCAGAAGTA
>SJYA01000420.1:78987-110774 GCA_006410615.1 Neotragus moschatus | reverse complement strand
CCATTAAAGTGGTATCTGCATATCTGAGGTTGCTGATATTTCTCCTGGCAATCTTGATTCCAGATTGTGATTCATTCAGCCTGGCATTTTGCACAATGTACTCTGCATATAAGTTAAATAAGCAGGATGACAATGTACAGCCCTGTCATATTCCTTTCCCAGTTTTGAAGCAATCCATTTTTCTATGTTCAGTTCTAACTTTGCTTCTTGACCTGCATACAGGTTTCTCGGGAGACAGGTAAGGTGGCCTGGTATTCCCATCTCTTTAAGAATTTTCTATAGTTTGTTGTTGTGGTGGTTGTTGTTCAGTTGCCAAGTCATGTCCAACTCTTCTCAACTCCATGAACTTCCGCACGCCAGGCTTCCCTATCGCTCACCATCTCCCAGAGTTTGCCCAAGTTCATGTTCAGTGCATCAGTGATGCCATCCAACCATCTCATCTTTTGTTACCCTCTTCTCCTCCTGCCCTCAATTTTTCCCAGCAGGATCTTTTCCAGTGAGTTGACTCTTAGCATCAGGTGGCCAGAGAGCTTCAGCTTTAGCATCAGTCCTTCCACTCAGTATCCAGGGTTAATTTCCTTTAAGATTAACTACTTTGTTCTCCTTGCTGTCTAAGGGACTCTCAAGAGTCTTCTCCAGAACCACAGCTCAAAAGCTTCAATCTTTTGGGACTCTTGCCTTCTTTATAGTCCAGTTCTCGCAACTGTATATGAGTATTGGAAATACCATAGCCTTAACTATATAGATCTTTGTCTGCAAAGTGAAATCTTTGCTTTTTAACACACTGTCTAGATTTGTCATAGCTTTCCTTCCGAGAAGCAGTCATATTCTAATTTCATGGCTGCAGTCACAATCTGCAGTGATTTTAAAGCCCAAGAAGAAGAAGTCTGTCACTACTTCAGCCTTTTCCCCTTCTATTTGCCATGAAGTAATGGGGCCAGATGCTGTGATCTTAGATTTTTTAAATATTTAGTTTTAAGCTGGCTTTTTCACTCTCCTTTTTCAATCTCATCAAGAAGTTCTTTAGTTCCTCTTCGCTTTCTGCCATTAGAATCGCATTATTCACATATCTGAGGTTGTTGTGGGGATACTGTGAGCCTAAATTGGGGATGTTCTTTTCCAGAAAAGATTGGTATTTGCTTCTGCTCAGAGCCCAGGGTACTTTCAACCTGGAACTATAGTCTCTTTGAGATGTTTGGGTTGATTTGAGGATCTGAAGCTAGCCTGCCATGTCTTGCAGTTGGCCCGAGGCTTGGTCTTAGTTAGTAGTAACGATATTGCCTTCAACATACCCGTTTCCTCTTTTTATTTGGTATTGCACAGTGCTGACTACTTAGGGTTCAACTCTTGCGAGTTTTTTCATTTTATTTTATGTTTTGGTTTTGACGGTAGAGCTGCTTGGATTTTTATTTTTTATTTTTTAGTTCTTGAAAACCCAGTAGTTCTTTAAAACACTATGTATTATTCATGATCTACTTGGCTTGTAGCAAAAGGGCTCTTTTAGAAAATCTGGTTTACTGTTCTTTGGAAGCCATCATTTTGTCTTGAAGCCACTCCAATCAGGCTTTCTTTCCTATCATTTCAGTAAAAATATACTTGTTAAGATCACAGTGACTTCAAGATTGCTGAATCCAGTGATCTGTTCGTATTTCTTTCTGTCTCTTAGCAGCACACTTGAATGATAAGTTAAAATGTTTTCAACATAATCTGTTGAACCACTTGGCTTTGAATTACTTGATTTTCTGGGATGCATCTTTTATATTAGAATGAATACAAAGATGGCTAAATAGATCTTCAATAGTGGCCCATCCTGGGGGCTAATCCTCCTCAGGAACACTGCAGCAGCATATAGTTCAGCAATTCAAAGGAACAAATATAGTACTAACTATAAATCAGAAGAAACATGCCTTAATAAAAAGCCACTACAGTCATACACAATTTATCTTTCCTCTTAGTGAACATAATCTTTTGATAAGGAATATGATACTCTTTTGACAGTCTTCCCTCAGAAGTATTGAGTCTGAGGGGAAAAATAAGTTATTGTTCCTTTGCAATCATTCTGGTAAAATTTCAGAAAGCAGCAGCAGTATTACCTCCTATCANTCTTTTAATTTCATGGCTGCAATCACCATCCACAGTGATTTTGGAGCCCCCCAAAATAAAGTCTGCCACTCTTTCCACTGTGTCCCCATCTATTTGCCATGAAGTGATGGGACCAGATGCCATGATCTTAATTTTCTGAATGTTGAGCTTTAAGCCAACTTTTTCACTCCTAGTTACTCCAGCGTTGGGTTTGAGACTTAGATTCTCACGAACTAGTGAAGGAAAGAAATCACCTGTGAGTTTACTGTTATGAGCATGAAGCACCTTTACCTGACATAGAGGAGTGAAGTTCTCTTTTTCATCAGCTCCATGTGGGTATGTGAAGCCTACCACAGTTTGCAGGCAAATATAAAATGCAGATGAGCCACCTCTAGTTGTGGCCATCTCACTTACCCATAGGACCCCTTTAGGGGGACCACTGTTGTAGTTAGATGCTGATATAAAGACAAGCATAGATGAAAAAGTAGAGTTTATAGAGCATAGTTTCCCAGTTTTCTTGGTTGGTAATCACCCTTTGTTGTATATAGAGAAGTAAATTTATTAGAAAAGCATCAACAGCCACCATTGTGATATCCTTTTGGTGTAAGAAACTGTAATCAGGGATCATGGCAGGGGCCTTGGAATGGGCAACCTTAAAAAAGGGGCTCCTTTTCTTCCCAAAGATCAGACTCATGATGTAAAAGACTAATGCTTCAAAACCACATTTCTTGACAAGATTCTTAGTTTTCATATTAAAACCACATATGTATCATTTCCTTTGCATAGATATTTTAATTAATATATTAAAATATTTTGTTAATGAACATGTATTTCAGTTGACTAAAACTCTAGCACCATGTATTAGCAGCGCCTTTTGGGGGTGGGGGCAGCATAGGATAGACAGAGTACATTTACTATTGTGAGCCAAATATGCCTATAGCATGGAAGATTGTTGTTTAGTCACTAAGTTGTGTCCAGCTCTTTGCAATCCCATAGATTCTGGCTCACCAGGCTCCTCTGTCCATGGGATTTCCCAGGCAAGAATACTGAAGCAGGTTGCCATTTCCTTCTCCAGAGCATCTTCTCGACTCAGGGGTCGAACCCAGGTCTCTTACATTGATAGGTGGATTCTTTACTGCTGAGCCATCAGGGAAGCCCTAGGAAGGATAGTATTAAAATTATTTAACTGGGCTCTTGTAGAATGGGGTGACAGAAGAGTTACTGGGTCACTTGAGTAATCCTTTTGTTGAATGCGTTCTATTCTGAGGCAGTGACATAAACACAGTGGGGGATTTATGGTGTCCTTGGGGAGCCTGCTTCAGTCTAGTTGGGGAACCGAGGTGTCCATGCGTGTAGTACAGGGTACATGGCGCTGTGTGCTCTAGGGTGCTCTTAAGTGCTGGGTATAGAGAGAGGGAAAGCAGCTCTTCCTTACTTTAATGAAGATGTAGAATTTTATTTTGACCTTAAAAGTCACATGAATTTCAATAGGCAGAGCTATAAAACAGACATCTCAAGCCATAGATATAAGTAACACAGAGTGGATTCTAGAAATAAAAGAAAAAAGAGTGAACAGTGTGTATGGCTGGAGTGGCAAGTAGATGGGAGGTGAGGCATAGTAGCAGGTTCATGGCAGGCCCCAGAGGACTCTGAATGTCATGCTGAGGAGTTTCTGCTTTTATTCTGTGTTAAGAGTCATTGAAGATTTGAGGGCAGTGTATTTATAGTATCAGATTTCTGTTTTAGGAAGATAATTGCTGGCAGTAGGAGTTCAGTTCCACAAACATGTATTCAGTGGTTGTGCAGGGAAATACAAAGATGACAGACAATCCTACTCCAAAGACCTTAGTCTTGATGTTATGGGGAAAAAATGGATTGGAGAACAGTGAGGGTGGCAGCGCCATTAATACGCTTTTGTAATGGTCTTACTGAGAGATTATGAAAAATTTAAACTAGGACAGTAGCAAGGGGGATGGAAATTATGGGGCAGAATGAAGAAATGTTTCAGGGACAGTGTCTTCAGGACTTGAAACTGAGAAGAAGTTGCAGGTACTGAGGATGCTAGCCTCCAGAAGCACTCTAAAATTGCTAACACCATGACTGGGAGGGTGGTGCTGCTATACCTTAAAGGTGGGGACAGAAGAGAGGCAGACTTAGCCATGGGAAGGAGGGAAGATTGAGTTCTGTTTTGGTTCTACTGTGTGTGAGGTGCCAACATGACATCTATGAGGAATGGTTCCATTTAGAAAGGTGAGTCTGAGAGATAGAAGAAAAATGAGAACTAAAATTATGTTTGGATGATGCCGACAGAAGTATTTGAAACTGTGTCAGTGGTTGAAATCTTCTACTGGAAGAGGTATAGAGTCAAAAGGAAGAGTAGAGAACGTGTGTTATCAATGAGCTTGGGGAGGATTGCTGTTGCTGCTGCTGCTGCTAAGTCGCTTCAGTCGTGTCCAATTCTGTGCGACTCCATAGACGGCAGTCCACCAGGCTTCCCCGTCCCTGGGATTCTCCAGGCAAGAACACTGGAGTGGGTTGCCATTTCTTTCTCCAATGCATGAAAGTGAAAAGTGAAAGGGGAGTCGCTCAGTTGTGTCTGACTCTTAGTGACCCCGTGGACTGCAGCCTTTCAGGCTCCTCCGTCCATGGGATTTTCCAGGCAAGAGTACTGGAGTGGGCTGCCACTGCCTTCTCTGTTGGGGAGGATTGGTGACATAAATAAGAGAAGCCTTGGTATATTGCAAGAAAACTTGAGGAAAGGAGTATTAATAATAAGGGTTGGTTAGCAATGTCAGGTGCTGCATGAAGGTCAAGTAGCATGAAGGATAAGGAGAACTCATGGATTTTTTAAATTAGAAAGCTCCTGGCCACCTCTGGAGACCAGTTTTGGTAGAGTGGGCTGAGTAGTTTCATTAGTTTGCAGTGGAATGAGGAATACATGTGAGATGAAGCAATAGGGAAATAGAGGTTTTTTTCCTCCATTTAATCCATAAATATTTATTGAACATTTGCCTCTTATTTGTGAAGTGGGGACAGAAGGAGTGATGGGATAGTTATTTAAAGGGAAATCAGGGTCAGAGAGAGATTATTTTTGGATAGGAAAGCAAAGCAATCCAATAGGATAGGAGAGAGTGAGTCTAAAAGAAGAAATAATAGAGCCAGGGTCCCAAAATGTAGGAGGGAAGGAGCTCATAAGTTTGGGTGGAGCGGTTTACTTTGACCTAGCTGTGTTCACGTGGGTGGGGAGAAGGACGAGGCTGAACCAGAGCTCCACAGGCAGAGCTCTCAGTTTAAATCCACACTAACAGTCGCTTACTTTGTTGCGTCTTACTATTGGTGACGATGTTTGCAAAATGGCATAATAATGTTTTCTAAGGGGAGTGGATCTTCACATTTTTCAGGTGAGGAGAGCTCTCTGAAAACCCTTTGAAGTATTAATGGGGGTGCAGTGTTAGGAGTCCACCTAGTCATTTAAGAACATTACCAAGTGGAGTTGGGATAATCCCAGTAGTGAAGTCACACAGAAACAGTATCTCCAAGCAGGAATTTCACTTGTTCCGTAGAAAACAATGGTGGGTCTCTGGAAATGACTTCCTGGAGTCAGTTGGTAATCATGTGAAATAACAGTAAGGTCAGCTTCTGAATGTGTGATATGGTAGACATAATATGTCAACATTTTGGAGAACTTAAGGAGCGATATTTTGTTCATAAACAAGCGAGTTTAGAGAAGATACATAAAAGAGGAGAAGCCTAGGCAAAGACACCTTCCCTCTGTTTAAGGGAGTGAGGCACAGGTGACTGCTTCCCTGTGTGAGCTACAGAAAATGTCTGGAGGGCATTAGTTGAGACCATCTCAGTGTGGGATAAAAACAAGCTGGGTTTATTTGTTTATTTTTGAACTTTTAACTTTTGTATTGGAGTATAGCTGATTAACAATGTTGTGACAGTTTCAGATGAACAGTGAAGGGACCCAAAGCTGGGTTTGCTAGAAAGAATACTTGCACTACCATTCCATTTGTATCAAAACAAGACAAATGCACTACTATTCCATTTGTATCAAAACAATAGCTTTTGCTGCTAAGATGATGATTAGTAAGGAGTCGTTTCAAGAAAATTCACCAAGCACATGAGAAATGGATTCCTGAAAGGGTTTAGAGCAGTTGAGGACAGATCCAAACTGACAAGAAAATTTAAGCTTGATTTAATGCTTTATAAAAGTTGCTCACTAAAATGAATGGGGAAGGGGTCAAGAGAGAATTCCGTTTTTCTTATTAACAAGAACTGGCTTGACATCACATACCCTGAATGGCAAGTATCTACACATATGGTGGAATAAAAGGAAGGCAGGAATGCTCTAAAAATTCTATGTTGTGAAATAATTTTCCAAAACAAGGAATGAATTTGAGACAGAGACATTCCTTTTTGATAGGAAATAAACAAGCTCTACTTTTGACTATTTACCTGAATTATATGTTTTCATCTAAAGGTCTCACCTATTCCTCTTCTTTCCTTCAGATGGTTGTTTTTATCTTTTAGTTTTTGCTACAGCATCAAAAATCTTGTGTATTTCTCATTGAACATGAATTAGTAATGCTTTACCTGCAACACAAAGAACTATTAAAGTGAAAAAGACAATGACTGTATTTCGGCTCTTCAATAAAAGTAAAAATCTGCTCCCTTTCTTTCCCACTAGACTATTAAATCCTGAAAAATCCATAGCCTTTCTGCAAAGAGGGTCACATTACGGATCTTTTAAATAAATAAGTTAATTAAACCTTGATATTATAAAACATTTCTGAGAAGTTATAATTAATTTTTAAACAATATTGAAATAATGACTTGGTAACTCACATTTAAAAAAAAAATTATAACCCAATCAATCTCACTGTACAGTATGCCACAGTAGACTGATGATTTTTTAATGGTTAGAAACACAGTTCATCAGTCTGGCTAGTAATCAAGATAGCTTGGGGGGGAAAAAAACACAGAAGTTTTATAGAAGTGACCAGAATTTTTAATGGCTTTATTGACTCTCCAGGTATTTGCTTTGTTTCTTCTTTAATAGTATAAGGTACAGAAACTAACATATTCAACTGCAGTTTTTTAATTAAGTCAGTGTTTACCTAAGGTTGTTGGATTGACTCTTTTCACTGGAGATGCGTTGCAACTCGGTAAAATAGGCCTGGATTTTTTCCCGTGGGATTCTCTATTTATGCCCCAGTTCCCCTTGACTTGACTGCACAGTGTAGCCAAAACCACTTCTTAATCTCTGGAGGATTCATCTAGTTTCTTTGTTGTTTCTGCTTCTGTTGGCATGAGTTCTGGGTGTTTGAAGGGAACCTTAGGCTTGAACATGAGTTATAGAGGAAGTGGTGGGGAATGGTAGAGAGGGGGCTGAATCTGACTGGATCCCAGAGGCCTAAGTGTAAGACCGTGATCTTTCTAAAATGTGTAGCTGCCCTTGAGACCATCGTGCTTCACTGGCAGCAGAGTTCCTCACCACCTGTTTGAGATTTCCTTGCATGTTTGTTAAAAAGACAGCGCCAAGGGTTCCATTCCAGCCTACTGAATCAGATTCTCTGGGGATGCTGTCTATAAATTTGCATTTTTAACAAGCTTCAGGACTTCATACTTTAAACTCTGCCACCTGACCTATGAGATTAAGTTTCCTGACATACACAGCAAAAATAGTCTTGTCTGAAATGCTGTCTCATTATTCATTCCCAGACATTACATTATCAGTGGGGAAGTGCATGCATTTCTGTTCACATCATGCTGTTTCAGGATCCCTGTCTTTGTAAATAACTTGACCGATAATAGAACTGCTCACCTTACAAGTTCTATAGATACCTTCCTATCAGAGAGTTCTGCAGATAATAAGCTCCATGAGGGACATGACCTTGTCTATTTTCACAGTTGTATCCTTAGTACCTCACATAGTGCCACTGCATAGTAGATGCTCAATAAAAACTGAATTCATCAGTGCTTAGCTATCATATCGCCCCTTTGTCCAAGAAAGATGTAATCATCTGCTCTTTCCTTTGGTCATAGTTTTAATATGAAGCCAGTTCATGACAGTCACGATCCAGGTCCACTGACCCTGGAGTCTGTTTCTTAGCTTCTCAGGATATGTTTCTCTAACAAGAACTCCTCCTAACAACAAAAATTCTGGATGTTCTTTTAAAGGCAATTATTTTTGAAATAGTAGAAATTATTATTGCTGAAATTGACAAGGAATCCAGCTACTCTATTAGAATTCCTAAGTGTGGGATCCAGGCATGCATCCTCTTTAAAACCTACAAGATTCTAATATTCAACCAGAGTTGAACCACTGCTTATGCCTCATGCAAATAATGTCTTTAGTGACCAACTAGTAAGTGTATGTTTTGTAAACTATTTGGTATTGTGGGAAGACTGGAAAGCTGAGCCTTATCTCTGGCACTAACTAGCTTCATGCTTGAGGCCAGTGACTTATTACTCCTGGGGCTCAGCAGTGCTGTCCTTAAAATGGAATATTGAGTAGCTAATCTCTCAGATTCTTGCCAACCCTACTTTTCTATATTCTTCTGATTGGAAGCCAAAGTCAAGTCAGACACTGGAGTAGCCAAGTTGCACAGGTGGTGTATGTATCTTGTGGCAGCTGTCATTTATTTTTTTCCTAAGTAAATCATTCTAAATTGGTGCTTGCACTGGGAATGCCTGTCAAGTTTAGTTTATTATGCTAAATAGTACCCTCTTGGATGAAGCTAATTTTGCTTCCAAAGTCACATCGATTAGCAACTTCCATGATGAGAACATCTGATCAGACCATATTTTGCCCTCTAAAGTTTAATTTGGGTTAGCAGACACTTCTTGAGTTCCAACTGGTGTATCATACACCGTGCTAAATTCTGAGATATAAAGATTAATACAGTATAGTCCCTGTCCCTGAGTTGCTAGCAAGTATAATGCACAAATGGGGCTTCCCAGCTAGTGCAGTGATAAAGAATCCGTCTGCCAATGCAGGAGACAAATGAGACATGGGTTTGATCCCTGGATTAAGAAGATCCTCTGAGTAGGAAATGGCAACTCGCTCCAGTATTCTTGCCTTGAAAATTCCACAGACAGAGGAATCCATGGGGTCACAAAGAGTCGGACACGACTGAGCACAAATACACGCATAATGCAGAAATAGGGAGGTGTAAACTGGGTGATTTCCCATAATGGAAAACTGATGAGGTCACTATTTCTAGGTCTCTCCTCCTGCTATAGCCAGATCTTATCATAATCCAGGGCTAAGAGTCTGAAGGATAGAGACCATGTAGGTCAACTTGTTTTTAAGGAAGATTAGACATTAGTAAAGTGGCTGTAAGTAGAAGTGGGTTTTAAAATTAAAAAAAAAAAAGAAGGACTTTAAAACGTGTTTCATTGCATCTTATGGTTTGGAGTTATAGGGCTATAAGTACTACGGCATCTGAGGGGTGTTCAGGAAACAAGATTGGAAGTAGTTTTCTGAAGTATGTGTTGATACAATTTATACAGAATGGAAAGCAATACAGGTTTTCAGGATTCATCAAAAATGTGTTAAGGTAATTCTCTCCATTTGGCCCAGCTTAAGTCCGACCTTCAATTTCAGAGAAGATTATGAGGTTAACTAGATGGGAGATTTAAAAATCTAACAACAGTTTAGGTGAGCAACTGATATATTAACGTGGCATTCCAACAGAATTATAAAAAACATAGACACCTGCTTGCTGTGATGTATAAGATCTTCCATGACTAATTTACACACAGTTTCAGAAATAATGTAACCAGCGCTTTTGCCAGTCCTCTGACAAAAAGACCCCATTAGAACTGAAAATGAAGTGATGAAAATAATGGTAGCAGCTAACACTTATTGTATGTCTGCTGTATGCTAAGCTCTGGGTTAAACACTTTGCATTCTTTGTTTTACTTAATTCTAACAGAAACTCCTTTTACAACTTTACAAAGAAGAAACCTAAGGCACAAAGATGTTAGTTATTGGTGAAATTTAAAGAGCTGGTAAGTAGTGGACCTAGGGATAAAGCACATAGGTTACTTAGGACCCTCCGGGTGGAAACAGAAATAAACCTAAGCCCATTTAAAACAAAAAGCCCACACAGGGCTCTGTGGTGTAACCTGTTCTTAGAAATGTGATTGGAAGGGATTTACTGTCCACCTTTCCAGTCTTCATTTCTTCTCCTTTCTATGTCTTCTTTGTTGCCTCTTTCTCTTCAACCATTCTTGGCCCCTTGCTTTTGAACTGACTGAAAAACAGCATATAGTGATGAAATTCTAAGGGAGTCAGACAGAAACTTTGCAATGNGGGATTTACTGTCCACCTTTCCAGTCTTCATTTCTTCTCCTTTCTATGTCTTCTTTGTTGCCTCTTTCTCTTCAACCATTCTTGGCCCCTTGCTTTTGAACTGACTGAAAAACAGCATATAGTGATGAAATTCTAAGGGAGTCAGACAGAAACTTTGCAATGTCTTATTAAGTGCCCTTGGAAAGGTTACTGAGGCTGTACTTCAATAGTTCCTGTAACTGGCATGGTCTGTCTTAATAAAAAGTGAATGTGGATCTCAGATAATTATTTCCATAGTTAAACAGCCTCCATGATTTTACCCATACATATAATTCTTTTCTGAATTATAAATCAGGAAGATCTTCCAAGTTTATCTTCCAACATAACTCTATTGCTGCCCTGATTCTTTCTGGAAATAGATTAGACAAACCTATTCACTTGGNGATCTCAGATAATTATTTCCATAGTTAAACAGCCTCCATGATTTTACCCATACATATAATTCTTTTCTGAATTATAAATCAGGAAGATCTTCCAAGTTTATCTTCCAACATAACTCTATTGCTGCCCTGATTCTTTCTGGAAATAGATTAGACAAACCTATTCACTTGGATGTAAAAGATTTGATGATTTATGTGTTACTTTTCCTAGGGTATTGTGCCATATTTAAAAAGGGACAACTTGAGAGTGATTTCCAAAAATCTTCAGAACGGAGCGTCAGACCCCAAAAGGAAGACTGAGACTGTTATAGCCATGTGTTCTGGGAAACAAACTCACTCAGAAGGACAGTGCAGATAGTGGAGTTCAGTTTATCACACCAGCAGGCCCAAGGCAGAGTCTCCTCTTAGCCAAGGACCCTGCCTGACCTCTGTGAAAATCTTATATACCTTAAGTGTACTGCTCAAGCCCACATCCCTGAAGTCCTTAAACCTATCCTGNAGCTGAAGCTCCAGTACTTTGGTCACCTCATGCGAAGAGTTGACTCATTGGAAAAGACTGATGCTGGGAGGGATTGGGGGCAGGAGGAGAAGGGGACGACAGAGGATGAGATGGCTGGATGGCATCACTGACACGATGGATGTGAGTCTGAGTGAACTCTGGGAGCTGGTGATGGACAGGGAGGCCTGGGTGCTGTGATTCATGGGGTCGCAAAGAGTCGAACATGACTGAGCAACTGAACTGAACTGAATGGATATAGAGGTATAAGGGAGAAATTTAAGAGAAAGGAAGAAATTCACACATGGATGACTTTCAGAGTCCAGAGTTTTCACCTTAGGTTAACTAAAATCTGCTATCGTTTAGCTTAGCTGCTAAATTAGATTATCAGAAAGAACGTATCTAATTAGTCTCCTTGTCTGTGTAACTGTGTCTAGACCACCTGGTTCTTACAATGCTTCATTGCTTTCCTCTGAGCATTCTTCCTTTCTGCCAAGATGTCATCAATAGGAAGTTCTGTGTGTTGATGATCCTTAGCCAATAAACCAGTGAAACCTCAGGCACCTTCCCTTTTTGGGAAGAGTCAATGGATATTTCTAAGATACTAACAGAAACAAATGGAGGTAAATGTATGAGAAAACTACTTGAAAGAAATAGAAAAGAGATGCTGAAATGGGGGTTGGAGTGAGGGTGTGTGGGGTGAGGTGGGGGCTTGTGGGGCTGCTGGCTAGGTCTGAGCTATCTGGTTGGTGAGATCTGTCCTAGAACATTCTTGCTTTGCTAGTTTCTGTCCAAGGTGCTGCTGCTAATGTAGGCAGTACAATGTTTTGTTTTTNAAAAGAGATGCTGAAATGGGGGTTGGAGTGAGGGTGTGTGGGGTGAGGTGGGGGCTTGTGGGGCTGCTGGCTAGGTCTGAGCTATCTGGTTGGTGAGATCTGTCCTAGAACATTCTTGCTTTGCTAGTTTCTGTCCAAGGTGCTGCTGCTAATGTAGGCAGTACAATGTTTTGTTTTTATAAATGTTTGTTTATTTGTTTATTGACCCTATCAGTTCTCAGTTGCGGCAGGCAGGATCTTGGTTGTGTCTGTGGAATCTTTTATTTCAGCACAGTTGTTGTGCAGGGGCTCAATTGCTCTGTGGCCTGTGGGATCTTACTTCCCTGACCAGGGATCAAACCTGCATCCTCTGCATTGCAAGGTGGATTCTCAAGCACTGGACGTCAAGGGAAGTCCTGTCAATACATTGTTTAATAGAAAGTAAGGCAGAGCCATGAGATCTGAGATTGAGAGGATGATAGTGAGTGTGGCACGTTCACATCATTCAGAATGGAGCACTGTTAGTGCTTATGGGACCCATGCAGGGGCTGCTACTACTATGCTTTTTACTCTGCTGGAGCAAGTGATTAGGACAGAGTTTGTGGATCTAAAATGAGTTTCTTAATTAAGTTGGCATGTCTGTCTGACAGCCTTTGGGTCCTGAGAAGATTATCATCTGTGCAGCTTCTGTCTCTTCCACTATGGCTCAGACTCTTGGCTGCTGTCAGTGTTCCCTTAAAATGCAATGTTTCTGCAAGTTTACAGACTTCAGGGCTCCGAAGGTTTATTGACCATCTGCCACTTTCACGCAATTAGTTTTGCCCTTTCTTTCTGATTTTAATCGTTCCAGTTTACAAAGTTCTTTACTAGTCATGTCTTTTATTTTTCAATCAACCAACCACCAAATGCTTACTGACATTCCTAGTGTGCCTGATGTACTTCTGGACACTTGCAGGGAGCATGCGAAAAAAAAAAAAAAAAATCCATGGTACCTCTTGTCCAGGTTGGGCTGCTCTTGTACAATACTTTTCCACCCTTTTTTTTGCTGTGGCTTTCCTGTCACCTTCCACCTGGTTAGTACATTTAGATTTACTATCTTGTCTCAACTTTTGGACAAGTTGTGTTTAGAGTTGTAAGATAATAAAGATAAAAGTTTTAACAACTTGGAAAGGAAACTGAATTGGTATGCAAAAAGTGAGCTTATTAATGGGACTGAGCTATTATTTTTAATGCTTCCTACCATTGAGTGGCTCCCATTGTTGAGAAATGTGTTTAGTATTTTGGGGGTTGCTTGTTTACTTTGCAAATGAATCATTTATGGTTTTGTTGTTTGCTGAGCTCACTCAGTCAGTTCTTCACGTTGTGTCTTCTTTGTAAGAAACTGTATTGAAATACTGTAACTTAAAATCACCTTTCCTGCAACTTGATGCACAGAATGCATTATCTGAAATGAAACAAAATCCTAGTTTTTTGATGTCTTAATATTTCATATTATTAGGTGTTCAAATCCCAAGCAAATCTCACAAAACCAGAAACCCCTTTTCTACTGACTTGTCCTTCTTACTATCAATGGAACCAAGACTCTTGTTGTTACTGAGGACTATGCTATTAAAAAGTATGATAATGTATAGAATATTTAACACTATTCTAGGGGAAATTTTCAAAAGCACAGAATGAGGGCTCTTTGTTAATCTGTTAATGTTCAGCTATACACTGAGAGTTGTTAATTTTACACAGTCAATATGATAATCTTTAGAAACAAAACAAGCCTCGGCATAGCAGACAGCAAAATAAATTCTCCAGCATCATTACACAATGAGGTGTGTTAAAAAATCCACTGTATTCTGGGAGGTGGTCCTAAAAAGTTGCAAAGCCTTATTACTTCCAGAAGTGCAAAGAAAGTGATACATACCGAAGCCAAATTCAAATTCTCTGGGGACATATGGGCTTCCAGCAAAGCAACACCTTTTCTAACCACTTGATGGTGTCTTTGTGGCTTATACCCTGAACAACACACCATAGGAAACTAATGGTGTTTTAAATGGAAAACAGCAGTTCATTAAGATTGGTTAATCGGTTCTTGGCAGAATATCAACTTAATGGGTATGCAAGTGTATCTGTGTGTGCTCAGCAAGGCCTGTCCTGAGCTTTCTAATGGTGTCACTCAATATTATGAATTTACTTTGACAGTTAGTAAACAGAAAAGTGAGTCCTGAGAACAGGGAGTGTGAAGCCTGTAGCAATTTCCAAAAGAGGAAAGCAAATAGAGCCAGGTGTGTATTAACACAGCAGTCATTGAACTTTTCTGCTTCTCCACTCTTTAATGAATGTTAGTAACATAGCAAAATATGTGCAAAACCTTCATTAAAAAAATCCTTAACTGATAGGCTAGGAATTTAAGATTAGGAATAAATTATTAAAATACACATTTTAAGGGAAATAACCCATGGTCAAACAATATTTCAGACATATTAGCTTTGTTGCTCTGTGTTAGATCAATATTTCTATTGGCTACAGCTGACTTGGTAGAAGATTCATATAACAAACAGACAACCATCCTATTTAGTTCTACCAGCCATGGGAAACAACAGTAGGAGATGTTTATATTTCATTGTTTCCTCAGGAGGCTTGACCTTACTAAGCAGTTTGCTAAGTATTGTTTTATGGTGGGTTTATGAAATTGCTATATGTGGGAGAAATTACTATAGGTGTTTATCCCATAGAGAGTACTGTTGTTTTCTGCTCTCTTTTGGCCTGTCAGAATAATACATCTCACACCAGAGAATTTTTTTGTTTCTTATGTTTACAAATGATGCATTTGAGGAAAGAACCAGGTTTTAATGCAATGAGTGAAAGTAGCTTGAGTCTTGAGAATTTGTAGAGCAGAGAAAGTGGAAGGAATTCCCCGCCCCCATCTTTTTTTTTTTTTTTTTTAAGCACATAAAGGCATCAGGAAGGGAAGAGAGCTGGTTTTCTGTTTAGTCCAAATCTGTAGCAGAAAGCTCTTTCTAGAGGAAAGAGCACTAGACCTAGAGCCAAATGTAGGACCTAGAATTCCAGTGTAGGATGGTTGTTTGATCATCTTCCTTCATACTGAGATTCATGTCACCCTTGCCAGCTAATGGAACAGATAACACCTCCCTCACATGCTCAAGGTGTCACACAACTGCCAAGTATTCTAATAGCATCATAACGTGTAAAACTTGCTTCACACTCAAAATCTGTTTCCAGCTCTCCTATTTCTGTTAGCAGAATCAACACGTTCCCCAGCCAAGGCATCTCTAATCACTACTGCTGTGTGTAGTATCCATTCATTTGGGATATTGATAATTTGACTAAAGTTTATTTTCTAAGTTTTTATCTAGACAAACATTTTGAAGTGAAACAAAGTGAGCTTGTCAAAAGGTAACTGTGTTTTCATTGGTTTCTTGTGNAGCTTTTTGTGTATTTGGAAATTAAACCCTTGTTGGTCTCATCATTTGCAAATATTTTCTCCCATTCTGTAGGTTGTCTTTTTGTTGAGTTTATGGTTTCCTTTGTTGTGCAAAAGCTTTTAAGTTTAATTAGGTTCCATTTGTTTATTTTTGCTTTTATTTCCATTACTCTAGGAGATGGATCCAAAAAATATTGTTGCAATTTATGTCAAAGATTGTTCTCTGTTTCCTCCTAGGAGTTTTATAATGTCACGTCTTACACATAGGTCTTTAATTCATTTTGAATTTAATTTTGTATATGGTGTTAGAGAATGTTCTGATTTCATTCTTTTACATGTAGTTATCTACTTTTTTAGGCACCAGTTATTGAAGAGTATTCCCTTCTTTTGATTATTTTTTATTACTCCATTTTATCTCCAGAAATGATTTAACACCCCTGATGTCTGCACCTTTGCCCCTCCCATGCCCTGTTGTGGGCAACCACTCTAGTATATTTGCTATAGGTCTTCAAGTATACACGTGTGCATGGAGTATCTTGGGGACAGAGGAGCCTGGTGGGCTGCCGTTTATGGCGTCTCACAGAGTTGGACACGACTGAAGCAACTTAGCAGCAACAGCAACCTTGTAAATGAACTTTACATGCTTGTGTTTTTCAATTATGCAAATGACATCCTATAAAATACTTTAATACTTTATACACTTTAACACACTTAAAGTATATTTTAAAAGACTTTAATATACTTCTTTTTTATTTCTAGTGGTTGTTCTAGGATTTACAGTATACATCTTTAACTTATGATGCTCTGCCTTCAAATGATACTATATTAATACCACTCCATAATGAGTATAAGGATCTCACAGCAGTTTGCTTCCATCACCCTCCTCCTGTTGGTCTTATTGTCACTAATGTGTTATAAATCCCACAGCACTACTGTTGTTTTTGCTTTAAACAGTCTGTGATCAAAAGATTAAAAATGAGAAAAATATTTTTGTATTTATCTATATGTATATATATGTGCACACATATGTTGCTCCTTGTTCCTTTGCATAGAGTTATTGTTTTTATCAGATATCATTTTCCTTCTTTCTTCTCTAGAACTTCCTTTAACATAACATAAGAATCTGTAAATGAACTCTTTAGCTTTTTGTTGGTCTGAAAAAAGTCTTTATTTCATCTTTATTTTTGAAAGATTTTCTTCTAGATATATAATTTAATGTTAACAGAACTATTTTCCCTTCAGTACTTTAAAGATGTCATTCATTGTCTTAGATCGCTGATAAAAAATCTCCTGTCATTCATTCTTATCTTTCTTCCTCTGTACATATCTTTCTCTGGCTGTTTTTAAGATTTCATTTTCCGTTTTGTTGTTTCTCATCAGTTTGTTTATCATATTCTCTGGTGTGGTTTTTATGTTTATCTTGTGGTTTGTTGAGATTCTCACTCTGTGGGCTTAGAGGTTTCATCAAATTTGAAAAAAATTCATTGGTTATTTCTTCAAATATTTTTCTATTCCTCTCTGCCTTAGTGGAACTCTAGTTATGCATGTATCAGACTGCTTGATATTGTAATTTTTTAATATTCTGTCTCAAAATTTTATGCATATCTGCTTTTCAAACTCTGATCTTAGTGGAATCACTGCACTCTGTTTAGGCTTCTTTTTCTGAGGGCTTTCCTGGTGGCTCAGTGGTAAAGAATCCGCCTGCCAATGCAGGAGACACAGCTTCGATCCCCGGGTCAGAAAGATCCCCTGGAGAAGGGAATGGCAACCCACTTCAGTGTTTTTGCCTCAAGAATTCCACGGACAGAAGAGCCTGGCAGGCTACAGTCCATGGGATCACAAAATAGCTGCACACGACTTTGTGACNCAGTGGTAAAGAATCCGCCTGCCAATGCAGGAGACACAGCTTCGATCCCCGGGTCAGAAAGATCCCCTGGAGAAGGGAATGGCAACCCACTTCAGTGTTTTTGCCTCAAGAATTCCACGGACAGAAGAGCCTGGCAGGCTACAGTCCATGGGATCACAAAATAGCTGCACACGACTTTGTGACTAAACAATAACAGCTCTGAGCCATAGCATGGATCTGTTTCCAAGTGGTGATCTGGAGCAACTGAACTGAGCTGAACTGATGTACACTGCTATGTATGAAGTAAAGGGCTGGCCAGGGCCTACTGTATAGCACAGAGGAAAGCAAGGAAGGTGTAATCTGTTTGTAGGACACATATTAAGTTAATCTTAAAAATTCATTCCAGTATACATTAGGTAAGACAAATGTATATTTTTTATCATAGTTTTTGCTCTAGACTCCAAACTCTTGTATCCATTGGCAACATGACAGCTCTGTTTAGAGATCAGACCTGTGTCCAGAAACAAATTCATCATCAGTCTTCTAGACTCATTCCATGTCTGTCTCAGTGTCGGATACAACCCCCTGCCTAGCTGTCCAATCCACAAACATAGACCCTGTCATGAGTTCCTCTTTCCCCTTCCTCTTAGCTCTATCACCTTAACCAATCAAATACCTTTGTGTCAGTCTTTGTCTCCATCTCCATTGGCTGAGCTATAACCATCTCTCACCTAGAAAGCTGCTCCAGTCCCTGACTGGTCTCTTTCATCATTCTTATTTCCTTTCTCTCATTCTGCACACTGCAGCCAGACAAATCTTTGAAAAATACACATTTTAACCCTGCCCAGAACTCTTCAATGGTTTCCCACTGATGTCACAGAAAAGATAAAAAAAATCCCAGTCTATTAACCACATAAAGCCTCCACCCATTGTTCCTGTGCTTTCTCTTTCACTCTTTTTATTCTTTGCAATTGTGCTAGACTTTTTAAAAATTTTTATTGAAGTATTGTTGATTTACAGTGTTGTGTTAGTTTCTGCTTTGTAGCAAATTGAATCAGTTACACACACATACACACACACACACACACACACACACACATGTTGCTGCTGCTAAGTCGCTTCAGTCATGTCTGACTCTGTGCAACCCCATAGATGGCAGCCCACCAGGCTCTATTGTCCCTGGGATTCTCCAGGCAAGAACACTGGAGTGGGTTGCCATTTCCTTCTCTAGTGCATGAAAGTGAAAAATGAAAGCGAAGTTGCTCAGTCGTGTCTGACTCTTAGCGACCCCATGGACTGCAGCCTACCAGGCTTCTCCGTCCATGGGATTTTCCAGACAAGGATACTGGAGTGGGGTGCCATTGCCTTCTCCATATATAACCACTGTTTTTAGATTCTTTTCCCATATAGGCCATTACGGAGTGTTGAGCAAAGTTCCTTGTACAGTAGGTTCTTATTAGTTATCTATTTTATATATGATGGTGTGTATATGTCAGTACCAATCTTCCAGTTATCCTTCCTGCCTCCCTTTTACCCTTGGTAACCACGTTTGCTTTCTACATCTGTGACTCCAGTTTCGTAAATAAGTTGATTTGTAATATTTTTGTAATAGATTGCACATATAAATGATATATTTATTTTTCTCTGTCTGACTTACTTCACTCAGCATGACAATCTCTAGGTCCATCCACATTGCTGCAAATGGCATTATTTCATTCTTTATTATGACTGTGTAATATTCCATTATATATGTATACCACATTTTCTTTATCCTTTCCTCCATCGTTGGACATTTAGGTTGCTTCAATGTCCTGGCTATTATAAATAGTGCTGCAGTGAACATTGGGGTGTATGTATCTAGAATTTTATCAGGTCTTAGAATGTGCATGCTCTCTCTTTCCTTATAGGTATTGTATGTGCTTTTCCCTCAGCCTTAAACACTCATCCTCCTAAACTTTGGTCTGTTTAATTCCTCTCTATATTTCAACAGCTTAATATAAGCCTTCCTTGACTCTCAAACGAGTTTCCTTGTTTCATGCTTTTAAGGCATCTCACACCTCTTCTTTATGGCACCTCAAAACAATTGTAACAATTATTAATTTTAAGTTAGTTATATCCTTCTCTTACTAGAATGTGAGCTTTCTGAAATCAAGGCTGTGGCTATCTTATTCTTCATTAACACTGGTGCCTAATATCTTGTTTTGAATAACTGTTACTGCTACTGCTAAGTCACTTCAGTCGTGTCTGACTCTGTGCGACCCCATAGAAGGCAGCCCACGAGGCTTCCCCCTCCCTGGGATTCTCCAGGCAAGAACACTGGAGTGGGTTGCCATTTCCTTCTCCAATGCACAAAAGTGAAAAGTGAAAGTGAAGTCCCTCCGTCGTATCCGACTCTCCGCGACGCCATGGTCTGTAGCCTACCAGGCTCCTCTGTCCATGGGATTTTCAAGGCAAGAGTACTGGAGTGGGGTTCCATTGCCTTCTCCAGTTTTGAATAAAGTAGATAGTAAACATTTTTGGATGGAAAGATCCTTTGAAAAAATTTCTGGCCAAAGAATCAGGATTCCCTCTGATTGCTGGGCTCTGTTATCTATGTTTAAAATGGTGGCTCAATCAAATATCATAGATTGAGGGCAAAGGATGCACTAAAACAGACCTGAGAAAACTGGCTACATACAGTTGAAAAGTTTAGGAGAGTATAACTTTGAGTTTATGTAGGATGTCAGGGACTCTGTTTCTTTCTAGCCATGAATGGTTTTTAGGCATAGGCAAGAGTGTATTCCCTGAATCAACCTGCCAACTTGATAATGGAAGAGAAATTAATAAAAAAACATACCACTGGACATAGGTCACATTAGCCTAGAGATCTGGCTAAGAATAAACTTTGTAATTTGCAGGCAGTAGACATTATTGTGAGCTATTCTGCAGGATTCAGGATAGGCAGAAACTGTCCCAGATACCCATGATTTGCAGTTTAAGTGTCTATAGTAGGGATAAAGGAAGTTGTAGGGCCTAAAAATTTTGTAACCCAGTTGAGCAATACATATGTATTGAGTATCTTACATGTGCCAGGTTCTAGTGATTCCACGGTGTTCTAGACATTAAATAAACATACAAGGTTTTGGATAACAGAAAACTCATATCAAGTGAAAGTCGCTCAGTTGTGTCTGACTCTTTGTGACCCCATGGACTATACAGTCCATGGAATTCTCCAGGCCAGAATACTGGAGTGTGTAGCCTATCCCTTCTCAAAGGATCTTCCCAACCCAGGAATCAAGCCAGGGTCTCCTGAATTGCAGGTGGATTCTTTACCAGCTGAGCTATCAAGGAAGCCCTATGTCAAGTTTTATAAATATAATAGTCTAGGTGCACAAATTAATATAACCTATAATAAAGGTATCCACTAAAGCTGTCTTGTGCTAGGGTCTGCTCAAGATTTATAGATGCACTTAGTTCTGTAAAAGGGGAAGAAGGCAGAATAACATGCTCTAAAATGTATATATTTATGGATTTGATGATTATCAGAATTGTTAATTTCTATGTTGACATCAGAGGAAAAATTCTACAAAAACATTTCTTGCTTATGGCTTGTCTGATGGAGACTTCTATTTCAGAGATAAGACTCAGTTTCAGTCTAAATGCCAGCTTTAATTTAACAGTGTAGTTGCCCGGAGTCCTATGTTGAGAAGGATTCTGAGACCATGTCTAGGCTTAAGGTGTCAAACACTGTGACTGAAATATTTGACATAGCCGAGGATGTAGTTATGGAAGCTCTCATGTCATAAATTGGTTTTCCTTGTTCTATATGGTCACAAAGCTTACCTTTTTCATCCTCAGTAATTAAAATTGATTATTTATTTTATTCAACAAATTATTGCATTAAAAATGTCATGTCTCTGTGTTGGGCCAATATTGCGAAATGCTACATTTTCTGCTTTGTCCTCATCAAATCCTATGAACAAAATCTATTCAATTTAATTAAATACTGAAGGTAGACTGAAAACTCTCAACTCATTTGGTGCTCAAGATTAGAAATGATACCAAATTCACAGATCCTAGTAAATTGTTATCAAACAGAGAATATTTTCATTGCTGGATTTGGGCTACCCTGAACTAACGTGAGTTTGAGTGAATTCTGGGAGATGGTGATGGACAGGGAGGCCTGTCATGCTGCAGTTCATGGGGTCACAAAGAATCGGACACGACTGAGCGACCGAACTGAACTGAACTGAACTAATAATTGTATTTTGGCACATATTCTAGTGGCTCAGATGGTAAAGAATCCTCCTGCAATTCAGGAGAACTGGGTTCAATCCCTGGGTTGGGAAGATCCCCGGAAGAGATGGCTGCCTGCTCCAGTACTGTGGCCTGGAGAATTCCATGGACTGTACAGTCCATGGCGTTGCAAAGACACAACTGAGTGACTTTTCACCTTCACCTTCACCTATTTTAAACCTCTGTGGCAACAACAGCAACATTAAAGTATATCATTGTGATGTGGCAGCTGTTCAGAATAAATATGGGAAAATATCACAGAAAAAAAAGTCCCAGAGTGTATCTGTGCATATGTAATAACCTCTCTCTACTTATTTTGTCTTCATTTTCCTCTTTCTTCTCCTTCCTTCCATTGTAATCCCAGCTAAGTCACACCAGAGTTTTCTTGTTTTTCACTGAGAATCATGGTTCTCTCCCCTTTTGTATTTGGTGATTGGATTCTGTTATGGGTCAATGACTGTTAGAGAGACATGCTCTCACTTTCTTCTTTTGTGACTGTTTAATCCTTTTCTTATCTTCAAGCATCTTATACTTGGTAGCTTATGCTTATTCAGCTTACATCCTTTTCTTTCTTTTTGTCCACTGCTTGCACTGAAGTATGGCTGTTTTGCTTCTGACCTTTACATAGGGGGATATAATTGGACAGTCTCCAAAGGCAGATGAATCTATGTGAAGTGATCTTTAGACTAACCTTCAAATGTCTCTTGAAGGTTGGGAAATTGACTAGTATATCTTGGCACCAGGAGCATTTTCCTAACNGTTATTGATGTTTCTCCCGGAAATCTTGATTCCAGCTTGTGTTTCTTCTAGTCCAGCGTTTCTTATGATGTACTCTGCATATAAGTTAAATAAGCAGGGTGACAATATACAGCCTTGATGTACTCCTTTTCCTATTTGGAACCAGTCTGTTGTTCCATGTCCAGTTAAAGACCGTAGTTTACCACGAGTTTTCCTCAGTTGTCTTGTAAGTAGAGGCATCCACATGATACAGATTCTAATAGTGCACTCCATCTGCAGTTTTTATTTGTTGGTCATGATGCTTTGTGGGTAGAAATTATGAACTAAAATATGTTTTCATTCTTACATTTGAGGCCCAGGAATAGGGATGTTTTTCCAGTGATTATTATTTTCTATCATTTTAAGTTGTAGTAAAAGTCAGAGTTGATAAGCAGTTTAATTTTGTTCTCATAAATAACCTCTGGGTGATATTAGGAAGTAGAAGAGATGTTATCACCAGCTACCAAAATGCTTTATGCACTCGTGATAAACTGACCAGTTCTTGCTATTTTTCTTTAGTAGTGTTTATTCTTAAGTTCAACAGAAGTCTTTTACTCAACTACAGCTTTAAAGGTAATTTTCTCCTTTTTGTTTTACAAAAGTTAATGTTCATATTTATATAATGATGAAAACTATCATTTTCCCTAACCTTTATTCATTCACTGTGCTCTTGCCTGAACTCCGTAGATGGAAAGACCAGATGAAGTCACTTATTTTTATTTTTAGGATAAGTAAATATGCTCCTTGTTTCCTATCTCTGGTTGTGAAATTGTTCTTATAGTTTCTTGGAGGTATGGGAATAGGGCTTGGCATGCTAATGAAATATATAACCTATGAAAACTGGAAGAAATAAGGAGTTGCTTCAGTGTAATTAAAGTATGTTATTGGTCTTTTTTTTTTAAGTGCCTCATGTTGAGCAATAGAATACAAATATGGCTAGAAAGAAATATTAGAAAACCCAAGCTGATAACCTTCAAACTCAATTCATGTTCTTGTTTGCTTCCAGACTATTTTAAAATCAATATTAATTCATAATTTTATTTATTCTGAGATGTGTGGTTATCCAGTAATTCATGGCTGTTCTATAGCACAAATTCAGTGCTTTGTCACAGTAGTCAAGAAAAATCATTTTTTCAGAAGTACATTTCCATTGCCCCCTAACCGTGCATTTTTCAGCATTGCCTATAAAACCGGTCTATTAGGAAGCAGCCTGAGTGTTTTATGTATGTTTTCTTTTGCTTGCTCAGTGGATATGAGGTTGCTTTTTTTAGGTATTTCTTCTAAGGTTGACATTCTAACTGAATGTTAACAATTTGTGTTCATATAGGGCAGATTATTTCAAATGATGATGCAAGCTATTTAGAAACCAACCCTGTGGATTTCAAGTGAAAGTGAAAAAGTTGTCAGTCATGTCCAACTCTTTGCAACCCTGTGGACTATACAATCCATGGAATTCTCCAGGCCAGAATACTGGAATGGGTAGCTTTTTCCTTTTCCAAGAGATCTTCCCAACCCAGGGATCAAACCCAGGCCCTCCACATTGCAGGTGGATTCTTTACCAGCTGAGCCCCAAGGGAAGCCCCCTAAAAAAAAACTTTGAAAGAAAGATTAAAAAAATAATCTTAAAGCAAGAGATTTGACATTCCAGTGTTTTGTCATAGGGTGTTTTGTCATTCATATGTTGAGGAAGTTTTTCAGCCTGGGGGAAGAACCACCATCAGAAGATCATGATACCATCGTATTGTTTGGTTTGAATCAGTGCTGAAGGAGTCTTATTTGCATATCTGTTCATCTTGCCATGTCCAATGTGGGGTCACGTTTCTGCTCAAGAGGAGTTTCTGGAATGCACATCATTTTCTGCAAGAGACATTGCCATCACGAGGTAATGAAGCATGGTACTATGCCCGTTCTTTCACCCCTATCAAGTGTACTCCTCTGCGGTGCTTCTGGAATTGCCTCATGTTCTCTCATTGCTAGTCTCAGTCAGGCACCTACCACCATCTCATGTCTGAAATATGACAGCAATCTTCGTGTCAGTTCCTCTGCCTTTGCTTTTCCGTTTCCTCTGCATCATGCAGAGGCATAAACATGTGACAATTGTGTTGCTTTCCCAGAAGACTTGAGGGGCTTTGTAAATCCTCCAGCTCTTGATGGTGTGCGTCATTCCCCTAACTGCTCTCATGTTTCTTCCCCCAGATTCTCTCTTTGCTTTGGCTCAGCATGTGCTTTTGTCCAGCTTTCCCAGATGACACAAGATTCTATCCTTTAAGCATGCTCAAAATTTCTTTCTTTCAAAAAGTGATTTCATAAATGTTACACCCAGCTTAGTCAGTGAAAGCATTTAGAATTGTTGGTGTCTCTTATAGTCAGTGTGACAATCCAACTAAAGTTGGGTTGCATTAATTCTGCACAGATTGACTTTCATTATAAGGGTGATTTACGTATACTTTACTATTTTCCAGTTAGATGGTCATCCTGAAGGAAGAAATTGTTTCCTTCTTTTTTCATTTTGTACTTTTTGCTACTATCTATCACTTTATAAATGACAAAATGGAACTTCAGAGGAAAAAAAAGCAATTCTCTCAAGATCATACAGCTTGTAGTGGCAGAGATGACATTTGATGCCAAGTAATTTGATAGCAATTTTTACTCACCAGTATGAGGTACCATCTCCCTTACTTCCTTTGTTAACTCCTACTGATCTTGATATTACAAAATGAATGATAAATTAGTGTTAGTGATGGAGGAGTCTTTTTTTTTTAACGTAAGTGTGTTTTTAGGACTCTATTAACTTGCTTTTAATCCAGTTTGAAACCTGTCTAAAATAATTAGCTGATGATTGTCAAGTTTGATTTCCTATTTGTATTTTTATAACCTAAATTAAAATAGTTAGTGTTAGTCTCTCAGTCATGTCCGACTCTGCGACCTCATGGACTGTGATCCACCAGACTTCTCGGTCCATGGAATTCTTCATGCAAGAACACTGGAGCAGGTTTCCATTCCCTTCTCCAGGGAATCTTGTGACCCAGGGATTGAACCCAGGTCTCCCTCATTGCAGGCAGATACTTTACCACCTGAGCCACCAGGGAAGAGTTCACAATTACATTGACATTATTTTTAAACTTACGCTATAAATATTTATTGAATGCCTATTATGATACACCAGGTACTGAAGCAGATAATAGCAATAGAGCAATCCCCAAAGTCTAGTTTCTGCCCTAAATGAGCTATCAACCCAATAGGAGGAATAGTCATGTGTATTAGCATCCTCTTGCTGCTATGATGACTTACCACAAATGAGGTGGTTTAAAATCACACAGACTTACAATTCTGGAGGTCAGAAGTCCACAATAGGCCTCAATNCAGATAATAGCAATAGAGCAATCCCCAAAGTCTAGTTTCTGCCCTAAATGAGCTATCAACCCAATAGGAGGAATAGTCATGTGTATTAGCATCCTCTTGCTGCTATGATGACTTACCACAAATGAGGTGGTTTAAAATCACACAGACTTACAATTCTGGAGGTCAGAAGTCCACAATAGGCCTCAATGGACTGAAATCAAGGTGTCGATAGGGCTGCATTATTTCCTAGAGGTTCTATGGGAGACAAATCAGTCTTAGATTTCCACCTTCTAGAGGTTGTCACGTTCCTTGACTCATCACTCACTTCAGTCATCAAAGCCAGCCACCCCAGTCAAGTTTTTCTTGTGTTGCCTCACTTTGACCTTGTTTCCGCTGTCACACCTCCTTTGACTCTTCTGTCTCCCTTTTCCCTATTTAAGGACTCTTGTGATTGTAGAAGGCTCACCTAGATAATCCAGGGTAATCTCTGTGTCTTGTGATTTTCCACTTAACTAAATCTGCAAAGTCCCTTTTGCCATGTAAGGTAACCTAGTCACAAGTTTGGAGATTAGGACATGAGCATCTATCTACCACAGCATGTAAACAAACACCTTGTTGGTACAGTATACCACGTGCAACAATATGGTATACCACGTGCAACAGTAGAAATATATGTCTCAAAGATGAATGGAATTAGCTACCATGATGTAGGGGCCAGTCAAAGTGGGCTCCACTTACTGGCATAATGACCAGTAGAATGTCTTTAGTCCTTGTCCTTCTTGAAAATGAATGGAAAATTTGTGAGCAGAACTGTAGACTTCCTTTAGTCATTGCCAAGGGAACAAAGAGGGGAAAGTCCTATTATTCAGAGAGCACTGTATAAAATAGGAGCTTCCCTGGTAGCTCAGCTGATAAAGAATCTGCCTGCAATGCAGGAGATTCCAGTTCAATTCCTGGGTTGGGAATTTCCACTGGAGAAGGGAAAGGCTACCCATCCCAGTATTCTTGGGCTTCCCTAGTGGCCAGATGGTAAAGAATCCACCTTTCTTTACCGGCTGAGTCACTTTTGGAGGGGAACCATAGCAGTTCAGAATTGCTAAAAGATCAAGTTTGAAGTAAGGAGTTGTAGGAGATGAGGCGGGGGAATGGGCCAGATCGAGAAAGGCCTTATGGGCTATGCAATTGGGACATTGTTCACTAAGAAATGGATTGCTCTTTGTCCTTCATTTAGACTTAGAGGGAAGGGAACCTTTTTCTTTGATAAAATGACAGGTCCTCATTTATAGATATACCATCATAAACATATTTGAAAAGTAAAGTAAAACAAGTATTTAATTATTCCTAATTCTCCACTGACTGTTGTAGAATACTAAAGTAAGACAACTTTGTACCTCACTATTTTCCCATGCTTGTTGGAAAGTAATCTGATGTGCTTGCTCATAATAGTTCTAAGTTCTCGGATACTTGTTTGCCCCACATCAGTTCCCCCTTCACACCCTAAGTCAGATTAGATTGTCTGAAGGAGAACACCTGAAGGAATAACATTAAATGTCTCAGATTTTTGCTTTAAAAAACTGATCAATGGTAGTTATATTGTCATTTTCTTTGAGAAACAGATTGTTTTTTAGAAAGAAAAGTGTCTGGGCATGACCAGCTGCTTTATCTTGCTGTTTCCTTTTGACTGAGTCATGTGCAGTTGGCACCCATAAATTGAATTAATTACCTGGACTGTTTTTCATAATCTTCAGGAATTATTTCTAGTAACAAAAAATTGCACTGTATGCCTGCAATATAAACTGTTAGCTATAATAACAAATGTGCAACTGTCTATAATGAATAATTTTTAGTGATTCTATTACCACAACAATTTTGGTGATCAGAGAGTCATAAGAACTGATGAAGCTTTTAAAATGATTACCTAATTTTAATTTCTTTTCTTTTCCTTTAAGTGAAAAATATGAATTGCACTTAATTAGCTGAGCTATGTGGTAGTGAAGCATTAGAGCTCTTTTTTACTTAGCTGGTCCCTCAGTCTGTTTATTCCAGAGATGAAATTAGAGCACATGAGAGCCTCAGAAAAAGCAATGTCCTGTATTGATTTCAGGAAATAAAAAATTTGCATGACAATACAGATTCTGTCAGCATATGGGGCAGGGTGAAGTTATCACTTTCCAGCTGCTATTACTATATGAAATCAGCCAAATCTTTTTGACTGAGGTCTTAGTGTATTTGCAACTGAAATATAAGGCAGCCAGAAATTACAGTCAAAAAGTGTCAGCTTTTCAGAAGATTTGACAATAACGTTTCATTTACACCACAATCCACTTTTTCACTTTCTAAGGTACAAATAACACAAAAATTGGAAGGCAGCCTCAACACTTTGAAACCAGTTTTGCCCATCTTTTTGAAAAAAGAATAATTACAGGATCAATATAAGTTTCCATCCTCTTTCAATATATTTTCTTTCCTCACTCATCTGTGAAATTTCTCTAAGGTCACTATCAAGAAATTACTGCCAGGTAGCTCAGCAGAGCCTTTGGGGTCAGACTGAATGCCACCTCCGCCTCTTGTTAGCTCACTGAGCTAGGGCAAATTAGCTGTGACTCAACTTCCTCATCTATAAAACGGAAGGATAACAGTGGCATATATCATAGAATTATTGAGAACATTAAATGACAAAATAAATATGCCAGTGCTACTGTATTGCACAGTTCAAGGGGATACTATTCACATTGTGTTTGTGTAGAATTGTAAAAAATGACATATGTGTGTAAAACTGTTATAGCAGTTCCTGGTACAAATAAGCATTCACTTAATAATAATATTTCTGTGGAATTTATAATCCTTCTTTCTTGAAATTCTTGAATGTCACTTTCTGCTTCTCTTCCCATAACTGTTATCTCTTACTCTTAATTGTGTGTTTCCCAAAGCTCATACATATCTAATGATTTGCTTTTCTCTTACTTCATTAGGCTTGGTCTGTTATGCATAGCTAGAATTAAGGACACTGCATAAAAGAAAGAGAGGTTAAGAATAAAATTCAGAATGAAATCAAGTGACCTCAGTTCAGTTCAGTCACTTAGTCATGTTCAACTCTTTGTGACCCCATGGACTGCATTACACCAGGCTTCCCTGCCTGTCACCAACTCCTGTAGCCTGCTCAAACTTATGTCCATCAAGTCAGTGATGCCATCCATCTCTTCCTCGGTTGTCCCCTTCTCCTCCTGCCTTCAATCTTGCCCAGCATCAGGGTGTTTTCCAGTGAGTCAGTTCTTTGCATCAGGTGGCCAAAGTATTGCAGCTTTAGCTTCAGCATCAGTCCTTCCAATGAATATTCAGGACTGATTTCCTTTAGGATGGACTATTTGATCTCCTTGAAGTCCAAGAGACTCTCAAGAGTCCTCTCCAACAGCCAAGTTCAAAAGCATCAATTCTTTGGTGCTCAGCTTTCTTTATGGTCCAGTTCTCATATGCATACATGACTACTGGAAAAACCATAGCTTTGACTAGGTGGATCTTTGTTGGCAAAGTCATATCTCTGCTTTTTAATATGCTGTCTAGTTTGTCATAACTTCTCTCCCAAGGGGCAAGCGTCTTTTAATTTCAAGGCTGCAGTCACCATCTGCAGTGATTTTGGAGCCCAAGGAAATAAAATCTCACTGTTTCCATTGTTTCCCCATCCATTTGCCATGAAGTGATTGGGACCAGATTCCATGATCTTAGTTNTGATGTACTCTGCGTATAAGTCAAATAAGCAGGGTGACAATATACAGCCTTGATGTACTCCTTTTCCTATTTGGAACCAGTGTGTTGTTCCATGTCCAGTTAGTGGTCTCCAAATCTGACTGTGCATCAGAATTATCTGATAGGACAAGTCTACCCCAGACCTTTGGAACTATAGTATTTGGTGTGGAGGGGCTAGATAAAATGGTTTTGGTATATTTTAGCTGTTCAGCCAGTTTGGGGACAGAAATCTTGAACCAGTGAGAATGTCAGCACTAGTGTTCATTATCCAAGTCAATGCACAGGTCCTGAGTACTTGTGGAAAGTAGAGCCCAAGTTCAGCATGTCAGGAGATGAAGAGACCTATCTGTTCATGAACCCCTCTGGTCCATGGTACCCTCTGCACGTCTCTATCATGGCTCTTAACAGCAGTGTTGAAATTTTAGCCTTAAGCTTATATTTTGTATTTTCACTTGAGATTTGTGAAAGCAGACTTAGTTTCCAGAATTCTTCCTCAAATCCCTACCAATTTTCTATTGCAAGAATATAATAAATGTTGTTAAAATGAGTTGTTGAAACTTTAAGTCAGGTCAAGAGAGGGGAGTGTATTAGTGGTAGTCTTTGGTTGCCCGTAACAGATGTGAACTAGCAAAAAGCAAGATAAAGGACATCAGTATAAGGATATAATATGTCACACAAAACTCAACGCAGGTCTCGGGTAGGGACTGGAACAGAAAGCTGAAGTCCATGAAGATTTCCATCTTTGCTGCTCTTATGCATTGGCTTCAGTGATTTCTTTCTGAAAGCTTTCTTTCCCTGCTTCTCTGGTCTTCAAGCTTTACATCTTGCAGTTCTGATCTCTCACTGTCTATTTTAATTCTAACCCCTGGGATAGAGTGACCAGAAATGACTGGCCTAGTTTGGGTGTAATATCCAAACCAGATCCAGTCACTGATTGCCAGGAAACAGCTACAAGGCAGAAGCTTGGTGGCTAGAGACCATGCCTGTGGATTAGAGAGGAAATCAGTTCCTAGAGAGATGGTGACTAGATACCCTGAAATGTATTTGTTGCCANTGACTGGCCTAGTTTGGGTGTAATATCCAGACCAGATCCAGTCACTGATTGCCAGGAAACAGCTACAAGGCAGAAGCTTGGTGGCTAGAGACCATGCCTGTGGATTAGAGAGGAAATCAGTTCCTAGAGAGATGGTGACTAGATACCCTGAAATGTATTTGTTGCCACGAGGTAGAGGCAGACAAGGCAGTCAGAAAAGGAGAAGCTGACAATTGTGTCAGAACTGAAGTATTTACAGCTGTCTCAAACAGAAAACATTCTACTCACTTCCCCCAGAGTAGGAACCCATGCTGGCTTTATAGGGTATGACCAGAGGAGTCTGTTTTGCTGCAGTAAGATAGGGCAGTATGGCTCCCAGGTCCATTATATACCATGTCAGTGACAGTGGGTACCTTGGCCTCTCTGTCTGGATTTTTGCATATGTATAATGAGCTACATTATAGCTCATTATAGAAATAATAGTTTCTAATCTAACTAAAGAATACATTTATTTTTCAAAGTAAGCAAAATGATGCTTGAAAGCACTTAGAACAGTGCTTAACATTTAATGATTGAAAATGTGTTAAATATTATTGCTATTGTCACTATAACAACAGATCCTGGTATTCTTTATGGAATTTATTACTTTTCATTTGATAAAGTTATGACTTCCAAGTATTTATCTCAAGGTTTGATCCAGACTTCAATTTCTTTTTAAAAAAACTTTTTACTGAAGTATATTTGATTTACGATGTTGTACCAACCTCCGATGTATAGCAAAGTAACTCAGTTTTACACACATATACATTCTTTTTTAAAATATTCTTTTCCGTTACGGTTTATCCCAGGAGATTGGATGTAGTTTCCTGTGCTTTACAGTAGGACCTTGTTGTTTATCCATTCTAAATGTTATATCTTTTATCCCCCATTATCAAATTCCCAGTTCATTCCTCTCCTTCTCCATAAGACTCAGTTTCTTGATTTAAGTTGAACACTGGACTTTCAGTTGATGTCCCCATGAGCTGAATCAGCCTCATGCTCTTTTTCTCATAAAAACATTACAGTTTCTTCCACTTGCTAATGTTCCCAACTCTTTTAATAAAATCAATCTTAAACTGAGGTAAAAGACCAGAAATAACTGAGAATCACAATTTCTAGGTCTGAAATATCTTTATTTGGTCTTTTTTTTTTTTTTTTTT
>SJYA01000420.1:9872-78964 GCA_006410615.1 Neotragus moschatus | reverse complement strand
CTCTTTTTCTCATAAAAACATTACAGTTTCTTCCACTTGCTAACGTTCCCAACTCTTTTAATAAAATCAATCTTAACCTGAGGTAAAAGACCAGAAATAACTGAGAATCACAATTTCTAGGTCTGAAATATCTTTATTTGGTCTTTTTTTTTTTTTTTTGACATTTCGCTTTCACACCCTAAGTCCTACCATTCAAGTGCTTTTTATCTTTGTCATGTAATTCTGACTCTGAATGAATATACATAGGGGTTTACTAAGTGTCAACCACTGTTTTAAGCATTTTTACAAGTATTAATTCATTTAATCCTCATAACATCTTTATGGCATAGATACTATTGTCATCCCCATTTATAGATATATGGGATTTCCTGTTGGCTCAGACAGTAAAGAATCTGCTTGCAATGCAGGAGACCTGGGTTCAGTCTCTGTGTTGGGAAGATCCCCTGGAGAAGGGAATGGCTACCCACTTCAGTATTCTTGCCTGGAGAGTCCCATGGACAAAAGAGCCTAGAGGGCTATAGTCGCAAAGAGCTGGACGTGACTAAGTGACTAACCCTTTACAGATATGGAAACTGAGACTCAGAGAAGTGATATGATCTGTCTAGGGTCACGGCTAGTAAGTGACAGAGAATAGGCAGTCTGACTCCAGAGCTGTTGCTCCTAACCCCTAAGCCACATGACTGTTCTGTGATGACCGATGAATCTCTCTTTCCAATTACTTCCACCACCATTTGGGGTGGGGTTCACATAACTTCACCTCTATTATTGCAATAGGTTCCTAGTTGGTCCCCTTGACTTTGTACTTTGTGATAGCACGTATATACTGCTACTAGATTATTCTTTAATTAAGCCCTGCTTCTACCACGTTATTCCTTTGTTGAAAATCCTTCTATGACCCAAGGTCCTTGACTGTCAATACCCAACCTGGAGCTCAAAGATGTGGAATGTAAATGTGCAGAATTTGTATTAGAAAGAGACCTGTCCAACTAAGTGACAACTTGAAATAATGAAGGTAAACCTAAGGTTTATTCTAGAAGCTGAGGCCTAGCATTCCCCTATCCTGGGGGATCCCCAAAGTGTGTCCTGTGGCCACTGGCCCTTCTCAACTCTGAGCTCTGGGTGTTTCCTCAGATAACTTGTCCTTGTGAACAACCAACATCTGAAAAGTCAGATTAAAATTGCTACCTACCTTCCAAGTTACGAGAAAAACTCACATGAGATCTGGGAAAGAAGTAACATTTAGAATCAAAATGGTTCATTCATCTCATATGAGAAAGATGAAACTACTGTTTTTTGCATTAAGTTATAGTTCTAGGCAAAAAAAGAAATCCTTCTATGACTCCCTGTTGGCCTAGGATGTTTAAAATACCTTCTGTTCCTGGTTTTTTAGGCTTTATGTAGGCTGGTTCCATACTATTTGTTTAGCGTTATGTTTTCCTCCTTCTGTCTGATTATCTAGGACTCCAATCAGGCTGATCTTTTCACCATCCCTGTGCACTTGCTGTTCATTTCTAACTCTATGACTTCATTCTTGTCCATCTCAAGATACCGTGACTCTAGGAACTCTTCCTTACTAATCTCAACTGCATGTGACCTTTCCTTCCTTAGAATGTTCCTAATACTTTCCTTGTACCCCCTCTTATGGTATCATATTCTGACTTGTGATCTTTTCTTATTTCTCTCCCCGCTCACCACTTTGTTAGCCTGTTGAAGAAAGAGGCTGTGTTTCATTAAACCCTGTATTCCCTGTAGTGCTTCTTTCAATGCAGAGCACATAATGAGCGATCAATATGTAGTTACTGAACTTAACAGAATTCTAGTTTCACCCATTCAGAATGTTTCTCTTTTCCCTTTTATTTTGTTCCAATCTTTCACAAAAATCTCACTTCTTGAGTGAAATGCTCTTGACTGCTCTAGTCCTCGATGAAACTTACTTTTTCAGAACTCTTGTAACACTTCAGGCCAATNGCGATCAATATGTAGTTACTGAACTTAACAGAATTCTAGTTTCACCCATTCAGAATGTTTCTCTTTTCCCTTTTATTTTGTTCCAATCTTTCACAAAAATCTCACTTCTTGAGTGAAATGCTCTTGACTGCTCTAGTCCTCGATGAAACTTACTTTTTCAGAACTCTTGTAACACTTCAGGCCAATATCATACAATTTAGTACTTTATTATTTTATACAGTCTACTCATTGTTCATGTATTATAATACAAGACCTGATATATAAAGATTTCAAGAAATGTTTGCTGAATGAATCAATATGTCAATCTTGCCCACCAACTGTAAGGTCTCCAAGACAGGAAGCATCGTTTAGTGTCTTCTGTATGCCCTCAGAGCTCTCAACATATAACAGGCGCTTTATGAATACTTGCTGACTGATTGGCTCTTGGATTTCTGTTCCAAGTCTGTCCTCTCCTTCCTGTTGTTCTGCACTCAGCCTGTGATTACACTGATGAGGCTTTGGAGTCCTCAGGTCCAATTTCCCCATCGAGTACAGGCTGAGTCAGATTGCTGACACACAGGCCTCTTTTTTCCAGACCCTTTTGAAATTCTGTCTTTAATTCAGGCCCTTTTATAGGGATAAATGCCTAGAGGAAGGGAGCAGGAATCCTTTGGTTGGGGGAGAAGAGTCAGGGGGGTGAGAATTGCAAAATATAAACCTTTGGCCAGAAATGATTTTACAGAACTTGTTACTGAGTATACCCAGTACATGTGGGGGAAAAGGCCATTCTGTGTCTACTTTGTATTGTTTAAAGACAAGGGTAATATATGACGATTCATATTACAACAGTGAATGACTAGGGCCTTTCTTCAGATTGTATGAAGTCTGCCAGTAGATCTAAAAAAAACAATAAAAAACAATAAAAATACCATTTGTATAGTAAAATGTAATGATTTTTGCATAACATGTAGCCAACATGGAAGAGACCAATAGTGACTGGTATTCCAATTTCTCAAAGGAAAGCTTCATGTACTGAGAGGAAAGGGAGAACTGAGATAAGCAAACATCCCTATTACACTGTGCACCTCACAAGTACACAGTAATACTTGGAAATGGCAGATGGTAGAATGCGTTTTTGCAGACTGGAGGGGCTTCAAGTTTTGCTCTCTTGGCTGTGATGTTGCTGTTCAGAACAGTGGGAGAACAGTGTGCCTAAGAATATGGTGCTTAACAACTCTTCCCAGACTTGCTTCTAGCTGGAGAGAGGGAAAATGATTGACAGCTGTATCCAAGGTATAACTGATATTTCACTGGACCAAAGAATGAGTTCAACACTGCACTAAGCAGTGGACTGGCTAAGATATTAATTTTTCTTTATTCATATTTTATGTATATTTATTTGCCATTTCATTGGCTTACATACTTAGAAAGTTCTTTATTTTAAATGCAGGTACTCCAAGGGCATATGATCCGCATTTCAGAGGACCTGTTGTCAACAGGTAAGCAGTTCTTTTCTCTGGAATGTATTTGTTAACAAACACAGAAATCTTATTTATATATGTATATATATATATATATCATTTTCGGTCAATGGAGAATTGTGTCTACTATGAGAAGGAAATGACTTATTTTTAGCATAAATGTCCCCTTATTTATAAAGAGTAAGTATAAATCTTCCCGTGAGTCATGAATATCCTCTCCTATTCAGCAAACTAACTGCCTCAATTTATTAGACTGAAGAGTTTGTGTTTCTCGAGAAAAGAAGCAAAAAACTGCTTTACAAGATTTAAACACTTTGTAGAGAAGCAGACACATTCCAGTAGTTGTTTTATGCACCTGTTTACTCTGTGATTCGCCACTGCAAATGCAGAGTTGCTATGCCAACTTCTTCCACACAGGGTATTTGTGACACTCAGCCTCCCAAAGCAGAGAGCTTTCTCAGAGTCATCCATTCACCAATGCCACGTGTATGCCTTAGGGTATTTTAAACTGCTTAGGAAAATATCTGCTTGTCTCAACTAATGTTTCTCCTGCAAGGTGGCATGGCATTTAAAAATTATCCAATAATTCACAGGCTTCTTTTATTATTATTTTCTACCCTCTATTCTAAGGTTTCCTGCTAATCGAAAAGGGAGCTTGCAGGGTAGAATGGCTAAAAATGAAGAGAAGATTATGCTGTGGGTAGCTGTTTTTTTTTTTTTGCTTAGCATTGACTTTGATTTCTGGCAGTTGCATGTCATAATAAACTGTGATGTGAAATAATGATCAGCGTCCTTATTTGCACTTGCCAGCGTGTATATTAGCGTTACTGTTATGTCTCTGTAATATCCTAGCTTTAAACAAAAGTATATCTAGTTTATTCTAATTCTGTAAGAAGCCAAGTCATTTCTTTGAGTCCCTCATTCAAAGATGTACCTATGGCCTCTTTAGAGTAAGTCTGAAATCTCTCTCATTCTCTCCATGGTAACATCATGAATACATTTTATTGACCAGTGTACAAACAGCCTCATTTGATATGGAGGTTACTTTTATTGTGCTTGCATTCATTTTATAGTAACTAAGTTGTATGAATGGCATCTAGTTTATTGACCTCAAGAGACCTCTAGATATAATCCAGATTCAACAGTAGAAACAAAAACAGTGATGATAAGGGAGCTACAAAATTTACACAGATGAAATACAGATTCGAGTTAATGCCTTTTCTAGCCATAGAGAAGAAGGCAGAGCTTGGCTTGACTGGCTGTGGGTGTGGGGAAGGAGGTTGAAATCTGTCTTCAGTTATTTAGAATGCACTGGTAGAACCAGGTGATCCAGGTAAAGTCTAAAGCACTGTGATGGTCACCGTGAGAAAGTAATCTATTTTTACTAAGGGCCTTTTGTGATGTCTTAGCACCAAAAATCCTTCAAAGGTAAAATGATCATTGTGTATACCTCCCCTTCCCCCTAATTCTTTAGTCTAAGAATGGAGAGAAGTATTATAAAACCATGAGGGCTTAACTCTAGAAAGACACAGTTTGCTCATTGGTAACTTTTCAGATGCAGAGGTTTATAATGCCTTTTCTGGGAAAATAGTTGAGGTGTTTCAAGAGCAAGTGAGAAACCCCACCTTCTTCACATTACCTCTGCATCAAGGCCAGCTTTAATAACATGTTACTTACATAAAGTCAGTTTCTTCTTGAGAGATCCCAAGTCTTATCAGATATTCCAGCAGACCTTCACAGCACTGTCTGCTCACCATTCACAATGTTCTGTATACCTCTTCAGTTCACAAGAACATCATTTTGTGCCCAGTGATCAGCCAGTAGTTGTTTCCAAGAGAAGTGAAGGAATGATGGTAATTCCATAAAAGAGATTAACTTAGTTTTTCATTTGTCCCACCTACTTAGATAAGAGGGACTTTCTGGCTGGCTCTATGGTAAAGAATCCACCTGACAATGCAGGAGTTCGATCCTGGGCCAAGAAGATCCCCTGGAGAAGGAAATGGCAACCCACTCTACTATTCTTCCCTGGAAAATCCCATGGACTGAAAGAGCCTGGTGGGCTATAGTCCAACGGGTCACAAAGAGTCAAACACAACTTAGTGACTAAACATTAACTAAGATAAGAATTGGGCATATATGGAAGCTAATGTCCCATAATGTTGACAACAAACAATTCTTAAAGAAATATTTATTTGACTGCATTGGGTCTTAGTTGCAGCATGCAGACTTAGTTGCTTTGCAGTGTGTGGGATCTTAGTTCCCTAACCAGGTATCAAACCTGAGTCCCCTATATTAGAAGGCACATTCTTAACCACTGGACCTCCAGGGAAGTTCCACAAACAGTGTTTTTGATAGTCCCATTTGGAAAGGTAGTTAACCAGTGCCTGTGCTTTGTCCCCTATATTCAACAGAATTTTAGCATTGGATTGAGATTGTGAGATTTTTTTAAAAGTTTAAGGGATGTTTAGCAGCATTCTCGGCAGTACCATTCAGTTCAGTTCAGTCGCTCAGTCGTGTCTGACTTTTTGCGACCCCAGGAATCGCAGCACGCCAGGCTTCCCTGTCCATCACCAACTCCCGGAGTTCACTCAGACTCACGTCCATCAAGTCAGTGATGCTATCCAGCCATCTCATCCTCTGTCGTCCCCTTCTCCTCCTGCCCCCAATCCCTCCCAGCATCAGAGTTTTTTCTAATGAGTCAACTCTTCGCATGAGGTGGCCAGAGTACTGGAGTTTCAGCTTTAGCATCATTCCTTCCAAAGAAATCCCAGGGTTGATCTCCTTCAGAATGGACTGGTTGGATCTCCTTGCAGTCCAAGGGACTCTCAAGAGTCTTCTCCAACACCACAGTTCAAAAGCATCCATTCTTCAGCACTCAGCCTTCTTCACAGTCCAACTCTCACATCCATANATCATTCCTTCCAAAGAAATCCCAGGGTTGATCTCCTTCAGAATGGACTGGTTGGATCTCCTTGCAGTCCAAGGGACTCTCAAGAGTCTTCTCCAACACCACAGTTCAAAAGCATCCATTCTTCAGCACTCAGCCTTCTTCACAGTCCAACTCTCACATCCATACATGACTACTGGAAAAACCATTAGAGGGCAAAAATGAATGCACATAGAAAACTAAGAAATAAATCTCTTTTACAAGCTGCTACATGAGAAATTTTTCTTACAATTTTAGAACTAAGAAAATTTTTCATTTAATGGAAAGTAAGTGTACTTTCTTCTGTTATATAAAGAGAACTGTAATCTACTGTTTCTCCTTTTGTCCTAACTTGTAGAAAGCCCACTGATAATGTAATTTCAGTGCCAGCAACTACATTAGCCTTTGAGTGAGCATTTCTTTTTAAGATTTTGATTTTCTATTTCAATAATGCTGTCACATCCAGTTTTAAGTCATTTCACTAAGTCAGAATATTCATTCTTGAAAGAAGCAGCTTATAGGCAGACAGGTAAATATAAATGAAAACCTTGAATGTTCCTTAATTGACTTTTTCCCTTCTCTATATACAAAGTAGGTGAAGGACCTATGGCTGATACTAATCAAGTTGATAGGTTTCACAATGCTGAAAATAACTATTATTATAAATGGTACAAAATCTGTCTGGAATGTAATATGTGCTTATTTTTACCTGAGACACTAGGGAAAGATTAAATTTACTATCATGAAGGGATTTAAAGAGAGACTGAAGGATCACTTATTATGAATGTTGTGAAGGGGATTCATTCATATAAAAGACTTGCACTAAATGACCTCTGAGTCCTTTCCAACCTTGAAACTCTGTGACTCTGTGATTCAATATTTTTTATTATTGTAATTAGCATACAATATTATATTAGTTTCATGTATACAACATAGTGATTTGATATTTTTTATTCATTATGCTAGTTACCATCTGTCACCATGGAAAATTTTTAAAATATTATTGACTCTATTTCCTATGTGGTTGTACCTTGCTCATTCCCTTCACCATTTGTCTGTCCTCCCATGTCTCCCCCCTCTGGCAACTATTCTCTGTATTTATGAGTCTGTTTCTGTTTTGTTTGTTCCTTTATTTTGTTTCTTAGATCCACATATAAATGAAATCATATGGTGTTTGTTTTTCTCTAACTTATTTCACTTAGCATAGCACCTTCTATGTCTATAGTACTGTCACAAATGGTGAGATTTCACTTTTTTATGGCTAATATTCCATTACACACATACACTATACCACACCACACCTTCTTTATCCATTCATATATTGATGGAAACGTATTGTAAATAGTACTGCAATGAACATAGGCTGCATATATCTGTTTGAACTAGTATTTTCATTTTCCTCAGATAGATAAATACCTTGAAGTGCAATTGCTGAATCATATGGTACTTCTGTTTTTAGTTTTGTTTTTACATTTACTTATTAATTTATTTTTATTTTGGGCTGTGCTAGATCTTTGTTGCTGCACACAGGCTTTCCCTAGCTTCAGCATGAGGAGGCTATCCTCTAGCTGTGATGTGCAGGCTACTCACTGTGGTGGCTTCTCTTGTTGTGGAGCATGGGCTTTAGTAGTTGTGGCACGTAGGCTCAGTAGCTGCAGCCTGTGGGCTCTAGAGTACTGGCTCAGTAGTTGTGGCACATGGGCTTAGTTGCCCCATGGCATGTGGGATCTTTCGAGACCAGAGATCGAACCCATGTCTCCTCCGTTAGCAGTCAGATACTTAACCACTGGACCATCAGGGAAGCCCTATTTTTAGTTTTTAAAGAAACCTCCATACTATTTTCTAAAGTGTCTGTACTGATGTATATTTCTACTGATAGTTCACCAGGTTTCCCTTTTCTCATACATCCCTGCCAGTTTTTATTGCTTCCTGCCTTTTTGATAAAGCCATTCTGACAGGTGTAAGGTGATATCTCATTGTAGTTTTGATTTGCATTTTCCTGATGACTAGTGATGTTGAGTACCTTTTCAGGTGCTTGTTGACCATCTGACTTTTTGGGGAAAATGTCCATTCAGGTCTTCTACTGATTTTTAAGTGAGGTGGTTTATTTTTTGATGTTGAATAATATGAGTTATTTATATATTTTGGATATAAACTCCTTATCACATATATTATTTGCAAATATCTTCTCCATTTTAGTAGGTTGCATTTTCATTTTGTTGGTGCTTTTCTTCACTGTGCAAAAACTCTTTAGTTTGAACTAGTCTTATTATTTTTGTTTTTGTTGCCATGGGATATTTGGAGACATATCCAAAAAGATATTGCTAAGACCAGTGTCAAAGAGATTACTGCTTATGTTTTCTTCTAGGAGTTTTATAGTTTCATATCTTTCATTTGAATTTTTAATCCATTTGAGTTTACTTTGTTTATGGTGTGAGAAAGTTGTCTAGTTGGATTCTTTTGCAATTAGTTATCTGGTTTTTCCAACACTATTTATTGAAGAGACTGTTTCTCTCCATTGTACATTCTTGCATCCTTTATTGTAGGTTAATTGACCATATTAGAGTGAGTTTACTTCTGAGCTCTCTATTCTATTCCATTCATCTGTGTGTCGGCTTTTTTGCCAGTATCATGCTGTTCTAGTGACTATAGCTTTGTGGTATAGTTTGAAATCAGGGATTGTGATACCTCTAGCTTGGTTATTTCTCAAGATTGTTTTGGCTCTTTGGGGTCTTTTGTGATTCCATACAAATTTTAGAATTATTTGTTCTAGTTCTTTGAAAAATGCTGTAAGTATTTCAAAAGGGATTGCACGGAATCTGTGGATTGCTTTGGGTAATATGGACATTTCAACAATATTAATTCTTACAATCTATGAGCACAGAGTGTCTTTCCATTTATTTGTGTCATCTTCAATTTCTTTTATCAATGTCTTATAGTTCTCAAAGTAAAGATATTTTACTTCTTATGTTAAATTTATTCCTAGATATTTTATTTGTTGATGCAACGTTGAGTGGATTGTTTTCTTCATTTCTAATGCTTCATTATTAGTGTACAGAAAAGGAACAAATTTATGTCTATTAAACTTCTATCCTGCAACTTTATTGAACTCTTTCATTAGTTTTGAGAGTGATTTGGTGGAGTCTTAGTGTGTTCTATATGTAGTCATGTTATTTGCAGACAGTAATAATTTCATTGCTTCTCTTCTAATCTGAATGCCTTTTTTCCCATTTTAAAAATTTATTTATTTTAAATTGGAAGATAATTGCTTTATAATATTGTATTAGTTTCTGTCATACATCAACAAAGATCAACCATAGGTGTATATATGTCCCCTCCCTCTTGAACCCCCCTCTCACTTCACACCCCATCCTACCCCTCTAGTTTTTTTTTTTTTTAATTCCTTTTTATTGTCTGGCTAAACTCCCCAATGCCATGTTGAATGAAAGTTGTGAGACTGGGCATCCTTGTCTTATTCTTGACCTTAGAAGAAAATCTTCCATGTTTTTACTATTGAGCATAATGTTGGATGTAGATTTGTCATATGTGGCTTCTGTTATGTTGAGGTATGTTTCCTCTATTCACACTTTGTTAAGAGTGTTTGTCATAAATGGATGTTGAATTTTGTCAAATTTTTTTTTCTGTATTTATTAAGACGACCATATGACTTTCATCATTTATTTTGTTAATGTAGTATCACATTGATTGCAGCTACTGAACCATCCTTCAATTCTTGGAATAAATTCTACTTTAATGTGTTATTGCATTCAGTTTGCTAATTTTTTTTTGAGACTTTCTGTTTCTGTGTTCATCAGGGATATTTGTCTGTAATTTTCTCTGTGTTTGTGTGTCTGATTTTGGTTCAGGGTAATGCTGGATTCAGAATAAATTAAAAAGTATTCCATTTTTTTCAACATTCTGGGATAGTTTAAGAAGAATAGATAACTCTTCTTCAAATGTTTTTAGAATTCCCCTGTGAAGCCATCTATTCCTGTGACCTTTGTTTGTTGAGAGTTATTATTTTTTTAGTTCATTCATTTATTTATTATTTTTTAAATATATATTTATTTTAATTGGATTTATTTTGCTGTCCGTCAACATAAATCCACCATGGGTGTACATGGAGAGTTTTTTTTAAAATTACTGGTTCAATACCATTACTAGTGATTGGTCTATTCAAATGTTCTATTTATTCTGAAAATAGAGACTTAGAAATCTTGGGAGATTTTATGTTTCTGGGAATGTGTCTCTTTCTTCTAGGTTATCCACTTACATGGCATCTGGCAACTGTTTATAGGGCTTCACTGGTGGCTCAGACAAAAAGAATATGCCTGTTCATAGTATTTTCCTATTGATTTTCTGTCTGGATGATCTATTGGTTTAAGTAGAATGTTATTGTATTATTGTGTCTTTCTTTATATCTGTTTATATTTTGCTTTACTTATTCAGGTGCTCCTTAGTTGGGTGTATAAATGTTATTATATGTTGTATTCTTTTGTTGTTTTGGACCCCTTTATCATTATGCAATGCCCATTTTGTCTCTAGTCAACATCTTTTATAAAAGTCTACTTTGTCTGATATGGGTATTACTCCCCCAGCTTTCTTTTTGTTTCCATTTGCATGGAATATCTTTTTGTATCTCTTCACTTTCACTCTCTTTATGTCTTTAGAGCTCAGTTGAGTCCCATGTAGCAACATATTCTGTTCAGTTCAGTCACTCAGTCATGTCCGACTCTTTGCGACCACTTGAATTGCAGCACGCCAGGCCTCCCTGTCCATCACCAACTCCCAGAGTACACTCAAACTCTTGTCCATCAAGTTGGTGATGCCATCCAGCCATCTCATCCTCTGTTGTCCCCTTCTCCTCCTNACTGTTGCTTCCTGTCCTGCATATAGGTTTCTCAAGAGGCAGATCAGGTGATCTGATATTCCCATCTCTCTCAGAATTTTGCACAGTTTATTATGATCCACACAGTCAAAGGCTTTGGCATAGTCAATAGAGCAGAAATAGATGTTTTTCTGGAACTTTCTTGCTTTTTTGGTGACCCAGCGGGTGTTGACAATTTGATCTCTGATTCCTCTGCCTTTTCTAAAGTCAACTTGAACATCTGGAAGTTCACGGATCACATATTGCTGAAGTCTGGCTTGGAGAATTTTGAGCATTACGTGAGTGAGCATTACTAACGTGTGAGATGAGTGTAATTGTGTGGTAGTTTAAACATTCTTTGGCATTGCCTTTCTTTGAGACTGTAATGAAAACTATTGTTAGATGAGTCTTTTTCTTAATGCATTAAGTTACCCTATATCTTTTGACTGGAGAATTTAATTCATTTGCATTTAAAGCAATTATTGGTATGTGTATACTAATGGCCATTTTGTTAATTGTTTTCTGGTTGTTTTTGTAGTTGTTCTCTGTTCTCATCTTCTTCTCTTGGTTACTTCCCTATGGTTTTATGTATTCTTTTAGTGCTATGTTTGGATTCCTTTCTCTTTATTTTTGTGTATTGTTAAGTTTCTGGTTTAACCATGTGGTTCATATACACTGACTTGTATACATGGTCATCTATTTTAAGCTGATAGTCTCAAGTTGGAAAGCATCTAAAAGGGAAACAGTGGAAACAGTGTCAGACTCTATTTTTCTGAGCTCCAAAATCACTGCAGATGGTAACTGCAGCCATGAAATTAAAAGACGGTTACCCCTTGGAAAGAAAGTTATGACCATCCTAGAAAGCATATTCAAAAGCAGAGACATTACCTTGCCAACAAATGTCTGTCTAGTCAAGGCTGTGATTTTTCCAATAGTCATGTATGNGACTCTATTTTTCTGAGCTCCAAAATCACTGCAGATGGTAACTGCAGCCATGAAATTAAAAGACGGTTACCCCTTGGAAAGAAAGTTATGACCATCCTAGAAAGCATATTCAAAAGCAGAGACATTACCTTGCCAACAAATGTCTGTCTAGTCAAGGCTGTGATTTTTCCAATAGTCATGTATGGATGTGAGAGCTGGACTGTGAAGAAGGCTGAGTGCTGAAGAATGGATGCTTTTGAACTGTGGTGTTGGATAAGACTCTTGAGAGTCCCTTGGACTGCAAGGAGATCTAACCAGTCCATTCTTAAGAAGATCAGCCCTGGGATTTCTTTGGAAGGAATGATGCTAAAGCTGGAACTCCAATACTTTGGCCACCTGATGCGAAGAGTTGAGTCATTGGAAAAGACTCTGATGCTGGGAGGGATTGGGGGCAGGAGGAGAAGGGGACGACAGAGGATGAGATGGCTGGATGGCATCATGGACTCGATGGGCATGAGTCTGAGTGAATTCTGGGAGTTGGTGATGGACAGGGAGGCCTGGCGTGCTGCAATTCATGTGGTCGCAAAGAATCGGACACGATTGAGCGACTGAACTGAAGTAAACTGAAAAACATAGCATTTTTACCCCCCTCACGTTTTATGTTTTTGACATCATATTTAAAATCTTTTAATTTTGAGTACCAACTCATTGTGGTTGATTGCACTGCTTTCATCTTTTAACTTTCAGACTAGCTTTTCAAAGAGCTGATCTCATACCATTCCTATATATTTGCCTTTTCCAGGGAGGTTCTTTTTTCATATATTTAAACATTTTTATTGTGACCTTTTCCACTAAAGGAAACCCTTTAGCATTTCTTGTAAGTCCTGTTTGGTGGTGATTAACTTTATTTTAGCTTGACAGGGATTTATTTCTCTCTTTATTTATTTCTCTCTTTAATTCTGAATTCTGTAACTTTGCCAGATAGAGTATTTTGGACTATAATTATTTTTTCTTTCATCACTTTACATATACCCTGCCATTCTCTTCTGATCTGTTAAGTTTCTGCTCAGAAATCAGCTAATAGCCTTATGGGGTTTACCTTGTATGGAATTGTTTGTTTTTCTCTTGCTGTCTTTGAAATTCTATATTTTGCTTCCTTAATTATAATATATCTTGGTATGAATCATTTTGGGTTCATCTTGTTTGGAACTCTCTAGGTTTCCTATACCTAAATGTCTCTTTCTTTCCCTAGAATAGGGAAGTTTTCAGCCATTATGTTTTCAAACAAGTATTCTTCCCCTTTCTGTCTCTTATTTTTCTTGGACCTCTATAATGCAAATGTTAGTATGGTTGATGTTTTCTAGAAGTCCCTTTCTGCTGCTGCTAAGTCACTTCAGTCGTGTCCAACTCAGTGCGACCCCATAGATGGCAGCCCACCAGGCTCCCCATCCCTGGGATTCTCTAGGCAAGAGCACTAGAGTGGGTTGCCATTTCCTTCTCCAATGCATGAAAGTGAAAAGTCAAAGTGAACTCACTCAGTCGTGTCCGACTCTTAGCGATCCCGTGGACTGCAGCCTACCAGGCTCCTCCATCCATGGGATTTTCCAGGCAGAATACTGGAGTACGGTGCCATTGCCTTCTCCAAGAAGTCCCTTAAATTCCCTTTATTAAAAAAAAAAGTCTTTCTTCTCTTTGCCTTTCTGATTGGATGATTTCTGCTATTCTCTCTTACATGTAGCTGATCTTCTCTTTTGTATTATCTAATCTGCTATTGATTCCCTTTTTCAGTTATTGTGTTCATCAGTTCTGATTGGTTCTGTGTTGTATTTTCTAAATCTTCATTGAATATCTCACTGTATTTCTCCATTTCTCTTCTAAGTATTCTGAGCATCTTTATGACTATTTCTTTGTATTCTATGTCAGGTAAAATATTTACCTCTGTTTCATTAAGATTTTCCCTAGGGTTTTATTTTGTTCTTTCACTTAGAAAATATTTCTGTTTTTTCATTTTGCTTGACTCTTGGCATTTGTTTCTATGAATTATGCAAAATAGCTACCTCTCCTAGTCTGAAGGAATGGCCTTGTATGGGACTGTCTACTATGTGGACTATTTGCACCTGCTAGCTTTGGCAGGCTAACTGGAGCTGGAGCAGGTGTGAGTCGGGTGAAATCTCAAGGTACGTCGTGCCAAGTCTGCCTTGGCAGGTTGGCAGGAGTTAGAGTGGGCATGAGTTGGAGGCAATCCCAAAGCTGCCTTGGTGAAGCAGTTAGAACAGGAATAGGCTCTGGCTGGGGGCAGTCCCTGGGTGTGCCATGTTGAGGCTATCTTGGTAGAATGGCTGGAGCTGGAGTGCCTGCGGACCATGGAGAGTTCTGGAGGTGATTCAAACAATGGCACTTGCCAGTTCGCCTCATATTAGAGAGAGTTCCAGTAGTTCTCTGCCAGTTTAGCAAAAGCTCTAAGGTTAGTAAATGGATTTCTTTCTATATAATCTAGGTGCCCTTTAAAGTAGTGTGTTTATTGTTTTCATTTAATATTTTTGCCATATCTCAGGGTGGATGAGTCTGCACTCAGGTCTCTCAATAATACCTGCCCCTGTTGCAGGTCATGTGGCTAAGGGTAAGGGTGAAGTTTCTGTGTATAGTGTTTCTCTGTCTTTCCTACCAATTTCTATGAGGTCCTTGTATTTGTAGAGCTGTTCAATAAACCCTCAGAATGAGTTGCTTTTATATAGGTGCAAATTGGGTGTGTTCATGGGAGGAGATGAGTTCAGGGTCTCTCTGCTATATCGTCTTAGACCTCTTTCTATCTTTATGATTCAATTTTTAATGCCAAAGCAGAGAAGGAAGAGCTCAGCTTCTGGGCTTTGTGATATATGCATATAGCTCTGTTGATGCTCAACAAAAGCTTTTGTAATTTCTAAAGTGCCATTATTAAGTAGACAACTTCAATTATTGTGATAACAGAATGCTGTCTCATAAGTTTATGCGGTTCTTGTGAACCTTTTATTCTTTTTGAAGTAATTAGTATATGTCTTGTCACTATTGTTGTTGTTAAGTTGCTAAGTAGTATCCAGCTTCTTTTATGACCACCATAGACTGTAGCCCACCAGGCTTCTCTGTCCATGGGATTTCTTAGGAAAGAATACTGGAGTGGGTAGCCATTTCCTTCTTCAGGGGATCTTCCCCACCCAGGGATTGAACCTGGGTTCAATCTGCATTGGTCTCCTGCATTGGTAAGCAGATTCTTTATCACTGAGCCACTTGGGAAGCCCTCTTATCACTGTAGAGGGAACTTATGTGTCTAGAAATGGGGTCTATCATCAGGGAAAAATGTGAGGAAAAGTTTATTGAAACAAGTACACAAAAGTCAATAAAAAATGTAGGTCTCATTCTGTAAAAATGTCTGAAAATATTTCAAAATCATTTTGACTTGTAAAACAGCTTGAAATAAAAACTCTATATGTTATCATTCCTTTGAAAACTTGTAAGTAGTCTCAAAATGTGGAAGGAAATAAAAACAAAGAATTTCCCTCAATGGCTAATTCTTCAGAATGGAACTGTGAACTGAAGATGTGCTCTAAGTTGGCATTTATTTGCCTCATTTTGGTTGGAGCAAATGGTCTAATGTGATCGGTTATTTATCACTGTGACTCTTCCACAGGAAGATGTGGACCAACAGACATCTTTAAAATTCATAGCCTATCCCTTGTATTCCTCAATAAGTGAATTTGTGCTTTATTAATGTTTTTGCATTTTAAAGAGTCACCACCTACAAATTATTCCTAATAATGAAAATAATCAAAGAGTCGGACATGACTGAGCAACTGAACTGAACTGAACTGAAAAGATAATATTAGAAACTTGAAATCACCTTTAAATCAAAAGATTTAAAGAAAAGTATTAATTAACTGTGTTCTTGTTGTGCGTCAGGCAATGTACTGGGTACTAGAAATACAAAGATGAACTGAGCAAAGTTCCTATTCAACAGAGCTTGCAAATGAGTAGGAGGAGAAGATGAGAAAAGGATAAATGTGAAGAGTGCAATAGAGTTACCGATCCACGCATGGCAAATGAAGAGTGTCTAGTGTGCTAGGAGTAGGGAGAGGTGAATCTGGAAAAATCTAAGAGGAGAGGTGACCCTTGAGCTTGTTCTTAAAGATTTTCCAAGAAAAGTTGGCAGCACACCTCAGCATACAGAAACCTGAGAAAAACTGTCCTGGAAATGGTTTGGTGTACACCCAGGATGTGAAGATTAGGATGAGCTGGAGAGAAATGATGCTGAAGAGGTAACAATGAGCAAAACCATCAAGGACTTAGTCAACATGTCAATGTGTTTGGTATTTAATTTTATAGACTCAGAAAAGACACTGAAGAATTTCAAGAAGTTTACAATGAAATTTGTATTTTTAGAAGCTTTTGTTTAGGAAGCACTAGGAGAACACTGCTCTGTACAAGATCTAAATCCAGTACCAGGGACACAAATCTCCTAGAAATGCTCCTAAACTTCATAGTTTGTTCTTATTCTGTTGCTTATATTTGTGTCATAGAGTGAGGGGAGAGGAGTGTTGTAATCAAAGCAAAGACTGCAATGTAGGAACATGTGAGTGGCGGTGAGAGCTGGAGTCTAAACACTCTTGTAGTGGTCTCCGGGTGCCCTGTGAGAAACAGGGGAGGGTGCCACTGGAATCATCTTCCTCTTTGATGCTGCTGTCGTTCCCTCACCCTCAGTACCCAACAATGTTCCTAACTCTCCCCCTCCCCCAATGACTTACATCACTTCTCAGGAGATGCAGTGTGTTCTTCACTGACTTGCTAGCTGGTCAGGTCCTCAGCGTGAATATTTTCTACAGCACCTGGAAAATTACAGCCATTGCTAGGAAATCTAGAGCAAACCGACAACCTTGTATCTTTGAGTGCCAGCTGCGTCTTTGGGATCAGTGGTTTGGAGGTTGGGTTGAGCAAGAATGCAATGAATTTCTCAGACAGCTGGAGGTCAGTGAACCAGACTTCATGGCAGAATTTTACCAAGCAGTGGCTGCTACAGCTGATACAGCCTATCATAGGCTATACCAGATATACAATATCGTAGGCTGCTACAGCCTATTGTAAAGAACGATAGGCATTAAAAATCAAAGAAGATAGCCAGAGCTAGTGGGGTCATGGCCACAACTTTACTGAGAGAACCTCGGATGTATCACTTAAAGATCTGGGAATGGTGTCCATCTGAGCAAATCCAGATCAGCAGTCTGCCTCCTAGCTTACTTCTTTCCAAGAGATGTCAAACCATCAAGAATTTCAAGACTTCTTTTGGAACTATAACTGAAAGGAATCTGCACATTATAACTCAAGTCTACTATTGGCCCATGGGGTGTCAAGGAGAGTCCTTGTGTTCCAGAAATGAGAGAAGGGAGTTCATGCCCTTACTAAAGGTCGTGTTTTTATAATTTAGCTGGCTTGGGATGGCTGATTTCACTGTCATTACCAAGTGTTGGCATAATTATGTGATATCCCCATTACCAGCTTTCCTAGGGATGATTTAGTAAAATTACGGAAAAATGAGGAGACAGAGATGTTTGTTCCTCTACACTGATGTTTGTTTGAATCCAGCAATACTTTTTCTAAAGTATATGTGAAATCTTTGGAATGGGTAGCAGACGCTCATATCTTATAAGTGTTCTCTACAGCAATATGAAAACAAATGTCATTCTTTAAGGTTGAAGGGTTTATTTTTTCTATTAAAATAAAGAATGAATTTTCAGAAAGAAAGAAGACTGCAGTGTAGTGAGGTAAACACTAAGTAGACGTTCAGGTTGCAATGGAAACTCTCAGGAGAGAGTAAATCATGTGGAAGGGAGTGGCACTGCTTGCCTAATATGGTCATTCTCAAAGGGGACTGAAGGATGTATGAGGGGTTTTTTTGTTTGTTTGTTTTGTTTTGTTTTTTAATGTAGGAAAGGGCAAGGAGTAACTCAGAGATGCATATGGAGGAAGAGACTTTGCATGACTCATGTTAGAGTATTACAAGTATTTATAGTAGTAGGAGGGAAAGTATGGTTGGGAGATAAAATTGCTTAGGTTGCAAGAACCCAGATACTGAAAAGCATTGTATATCTGAAGGCACAGAATTTGACCTTTATTCTAAAGGGTGTGAGATGAATGGCAAGCTTCTGCGCTTCTTAAAAAATGTTATTTTATATTGGAGTATAGTTGATTAACAATGCTGTGTTAGTTTCAGGTCAGGGGAGTTGCATGATTAGATTTGCTTCAGTTGTCTTTCTTTGTCATTTCTTCTTTCTCCCCTTTGTCACATTCTCTCCAGGACAGATTTATTTACAGCTCTCCTCAAACTGATTTTGAAAAGGTCACCAGTGACTTCCAATGTGCCAAATATAGTGGGCAACATCTTTTATTTTAATTTCACAGCAGCATTTGACAAAGGTGACTACTCTTGCCACTTTCATTTTTTATTTTTTGAAGTATAGTTGATTTTATAGTGTTGTACCAATCTCTGCTGTAACTAAGTTATACATATAGATATACATTTCAACAATATTTTTTCCATTATGGTTTATCATAGGATATTGAGTATAATTTCCTGTGCTATACATTAGGACTTTATTGTTTATCCATTCTAAATATAATAGTTTGTATCTACTAACCCCAAACTCTCAGTCCATTTTCCCCCCACCACAACCTTGGCAACCACAAGTGTGTTCTCTATATTTATGAGTCTGTTTCTATTTTGTAGATAGTTTTATTTGTGCCATGTTTTAGATTCCACATATAAGTGATATCATATGGTATTTGTCTTTCTCTTTTTGACTTACTACACTTCACGTGATAATCTCTAGTTGAGTCTATGTTGCTGCAATATTTCATTCTTTTTTATGGCTGAGTAGTATTCTGTTATATACATACCACATCTTCTTTGTCCAGTCATCTGTCGATGGACATTTAAGTTGTTTTCATGTTTGGCTATTGTGAACAGTGCTGCTATGAACATAGGAGTACATGTATCTTTTTGAATTATAGTTTTTTCCAGTTAAGTTCTCAGGAGCAGGATTGCTAGATCATATGGTAATTCTATTTTTAGTTTTCTGAGGAACTTCCATACTGGCTGCTTGGGTGCTAAGTTGTTTCAGTTGTGTCCAACTCTTTGGGACCCTATGGACTGTATATAGCCTGCCAGTTTCCTCCATTCATGGAATTCTAGAGTCCAGAATGTTGGAGTGGGTCTCCATGGCCTCCTCCAGGAGATCTTCCTGACCCAGGGATCGAATCTACATCACTTATGTCTTCTGCATTGCAGGAAGATTCTTTACCACTAGTGCCACCAGGGAAGTCCCCATATGGCTGTACCGACTTATATTCCCACCAACAATGTAGGAGGGTTCCCTTTTCCACACCCTCTCCAGCATTTGTTATTTGTAGACTTTTTAATGATAACCATTCTGACTGGTGTGGCCACTCTCTCCCTTTTGAAACAGTCTTTTCTCTTGGTTTCCTGACATCAGATGCTTCTTGCACCTCATTGCTACTTCCTTTTTAGTCTCCTTTTCTGTGTCCTCAACCCCTACTTGATCCTCAAATATGAGAGTGCCTTGGTCCTCATCTTTCACTTTTCTCTAGTCTGCTTTTACACTGGGTCAATGACTTTAAATATTATCTACATGTCAGTGACTCCCAAGCTTTACATCTCTAGCAATGACTCTCCGTTGACCTCCATATTTCTTTATGCAACTGCCTATTTGACTTCTGTATTTGAATTCATGGTACTTATTCAAACTTAATTTGGTCAAACAGAACTCTTGATTCTTACTTGCACTTGAAAGCTCTAAAACCTCCTTCATCAGTCTTTGCCATTTCAGAAGGTGACACCAGTATCCCACCCTGTTACTCAAGTTACAGGTTCTTGGCTTCCTCTTCCCACCCTCCCCCCATTTCTCATATTCAATGCATCAGCAAGTCTTATTGGCTTTAGCTCCAAAATATATCCCCAGAATACCCACTTCTCTTTTTTACAGTCACCATCATCCACAGCACTGTATATCCTACTTATACTTTAGCACTAGACTCTAGGATGATCTGTTTTCTTTCCTTATTTTTCTATAATCCATTCTACATAAAAAACCTTAAGTGAGCTTTCAAATCATGAATTAATTATAGCTCTTCTCCTTAATACATTTTCAATAGCTTTCCATACTATCTATGTAAATTAAATTCAAATTCATGTCCTACATGAGTGCCCTCTGCATGACTCACTTATATCATCCTGTACCACTCTTTCTCTCTCTCATTTTCTTATTGTAGCCATGCTTGCCTCCTTCTCATTTCTTAAGGATTTTAAACTTGCAGCCATCCTGGGTACACTGACTGAAATACTTTGAGCTCAGACCTTTGCATGAATAGCTACCTCTTGTCATCCAGCTTTTAACTGCCATTGCCTAAGAGCCCTTCATGACAACCTAGTCTTCGAGTCACTATCTGCAACATCATTTAATTGTATTTTCTTTATAATATTCATCATTGTTGAGAATTTCTTTATTCATTTTTTTCTCACAATTAATATCCTGTCTAAAAGATCAGGTTTGTGAGCAGCAAGAACCTTGAATGTTTTGTTCATCAGTGTATTCCCTATGGTTAGAAAAGTCTCTGACATATAATATGTGTCTGGTGAATGACTAAGCGAACTATTATCCTAGCTTCAAAGCCAGGGATATCCCGGAGAGAAGAGAAACTAGTTGAAACAAAGGCAGGATACCGTTTGATGAATTTTCAGTTATCTAGCTGACAAATGATTAAAACCTTGACTGAGGCAGTGGCTCTGGAAAAGAATAAATCTAAGAGGTAATAAGAAGGAAAAAATCTACAAGGCTTTAGGACTGATTGTATGCTGAGGATAGAAGAGATGGTCTAGCATGACTGTACTAATAACTGGAAGGATTATGGTTATATTAATGAAGATAGGGAACACATGAGGAAGAGCCGGAATGGTTATGAAGAGCAGAGAAGATAGCTAATTTAGTTTTTGAAATGTTGAGTTTCGAAATGCCTACGGCCTCTCCAGGTAAGAGTATTCAGTAGAGAGTCAGAAATATACTTATGAAGCTCTTTGAAATATTGATATAGTTCTTTTAACTAAAAAAGTATCTAAATACAAGAGAAGATAGAAAGAATGTTAAGTCTAATAGAAAAATGGGTAAGTTTTCTCTTCTAAGAAATACTTCCTTATCCTTGTTGCTCTCAGAGTACTCTGTGTGCTTATGACACTGTGTTGTAATCAGTTGTTTGCTGGGCTAGCTCCTCAATTAAGCCATGAGTTCTGCCAAATAGAGCTGAATATAACAGATAATACATAATAAATAACAGCTTCAATCATGATGTTGTTGTTGTTCATTGCCGAGTCATGTTCGACTCTTTGCAACCCCATGGACTGCAGCATGCCAGGCTTCCCTGTCCTTCACTATCTCCCAGAGTTTGCTCAAACTCATATCCATTGAGTCAATGATACCACCCAACCATCTCATCCTCTGTCACCTCCTTCTCCTCCTTTCCTCGGTCTTTCCCAGCATCAGGATCTTTTCCAATGAGTGAGCTCTTCACATCAAGTGGCCAAAGTATTGGAGCTTCAGATTTAGCATCAGTCCTTCCAGTGAATATTCAGGGTTGATGTCCTTTAGGACTGACTGGTTTGGTCTCCTTGCATGTTACACGTGCCACCCCCACCCTTTAAGTTTTACAAATGACTTCCCACTGCCTAAAAGTTAACTCCAAATTCCTTAACATGATACTGAAATCTTGACACAAATTTGTCTTAAGTTATCTGACTAAATTATACTCTCTCTGGGGTTTCTGAACTCTTGAATGAACTCTGTTGAGACAAACCAAGTCATGTGCATTTCTTCAGGGTCTGAAAATTGATTTTGTCCCTGTTTTAGAATTACTCTAATTCAGGGATGATGATTAGTGTTAACAAAGCTCACAAGAGACTGATGTATAAAGCCAGAATGTTAATGCAATCATTTACATTGAGAAATTTAATTGCTGAGAAGGCCTGATGTTCCTTGGCCTGACCAGCACATTGCTCCCTTTAGGCAAACTACACAAGAAACCTAATTATCAAAAAGGTTCCTGGGTGAATGTGTAGTCAGAAAAGGAAATTACATGAGTGGAATGGCGAATGGCAAGGCCTTCCAGCCTGGCTATCTATTGACAGAGCAGCATCTTCACATTGGTCCCTTATTTCAATTTGTCTTAGTGCCCGAATCTGGAGGGTGCTCAGATGGGCAGGCCTGTTTGAGCATCACATGCAGTTCTCTTTACGATATGTTAATAGATTCAATAAGTTTGGAATCAAGGCTTGTTAGATTGGGAGGCTTCATCTCATTGAGGTTACTGTGTGTGTTAATCATGTGTTGAATCAGAGTTTAAGTTTCAGAAAGCAGTATTATTTTCTCCACACTCACATTTTGGAGAAGTATCTCACTGACACCTCAAGTGGTAGTCTTCCTTGCTCCATGGCCTTCCTCAGGACCTACCTCCTCTGCCCTCCAGCCTCAGAATGCCTTCCCTCCACTGAAATCCTGCAGCTTTTACTATGGATGGTATACAGCACATAATATTTATGATTTCTTTTTAGCTTTTGGTACTCACATAGTGTCTTATAATCTGATTTGTAATTCCTTGGAGGACAGAGATCTTCACTCAGNTTTCTTCTAAGGGATCCTGCCCACAGTAGTAGATACAATGGTCATCTGAGTTAAATTCACCCATTCCAGTCCATTTTAGTTCACTAATTCCTAGAATGTCGACGTTCACTCTTGCCATCTCCTGTCTGAGATGTTGGCAATTTGATCTCTTGTTCCTCTGCCTTTTCTAAAACCAGCTTGAACATGTGGAAGTTCATGGTTCACATATTGGCTGTGCTTAAAAATGTCAAGCTTCTTTAATTTGCATCTTCTTTCATTAAGTTTTCTATTTAAAAACTAAACAAAACCTTTCTCCATGTCCTGAGAAGATAGTACATGACCTTTATTACAGGGTGCCAATTGTAGCAATTTGGACTTTTATTTTTTTCCAGACTTGGATCACAGGTCAAGCAAGTGGTCATAACATTTTAATGACTTTTGTCTGACACAAAAATAATGGAATAAACAGAATAAGCTGACTTTTTCCACTGGGACCTGTAAGTCTTTGACCTGCTATGACATTGTATATTCAAATCCACAGTCCACACTGTGTACAGTGTCATGCCCTCTGTGGATATTTCATAAAACTAATTGAATTGAAAAATAGTCTGAGATGTATTCCATAAGTTTTAGTAATTTAAATAGCTCAGAGAACTCTGACACTGTCTTCCTATTACCCAAGCATCTTGTTTAGGAATTTGAACCCCTGTATCACACCAGTGTCATCTGAAAATGGTGTAGAATTTGCATAACTTCAAATAGGCTAGAGCGTTAATAATGACTTTAAAGTCCTGAAGTTTAAACCTATATGTAATGCTTCACTTCTCTGTGATGATTGGGCTCAAATGCTGTGGTCATTATCCAGTCTCTTTAGGGGGTCACCTTTGTACTTATCCATAGGATCTATATCACATTTGTTCCTCCACATCCTTGTTTTCTTTTATTCCTTCAACAAATATTTGTAGTACGCCTTACTCTATGATAAGAATTATGCTAGTTAGTAATAATGCAAAGATAAAATGTCCTTGTCCTAAAAGAATTAGCATATAGTAGAAGAGATAGGCAATGGAAAAGAGTTTACTTCAGTGTGCGAAGTACTGCCATGGAAGAGAGAAGGACCTAACTCTCGGTGGATGCCTTATGTGACTGCTCTTCCAAAGATTAATTTTTATTTATTCTCACTCGGAAGTTATTGACTGATCATCTATTATGTGCCCTCTCTCCTCTGGGCATCAGAGATACAGTGATGAACAAGATAGGCCACGTGCTGGTTCTCTTGGAAGGGGAAAGAGACAGGGCAGATAACATCTGAGAAATGAAGATGGCAGTTTCATAAGATGATAAGTATGAAGAAGAAAATAAAACAGAGGCTGTGCTAGTACCTGGCTGGAGTGGGAGTGGGAGCATTAATTTAGATTTGGTGGTCACGGAAGACCTTTCTCTCAAGGTGATGATGGAAATGAGACTTGAATGGTAAAGAGAAGCCAGCCATGGGAAGATTGAAGACAGTGCATTTCAGATAGAGGAAGAACAAAATGTAAAATCCCTAAGGCAGGTATGAGCTTCTGAGCTCAAGGAGTAAAAAGAAGGCCCCTGTGAGCACAGCATGGTAGATGGGGGCAGGAAAGTGGGGAGGGAGCATGGGTTGTTAGGAGAACCCCCAAAGCACATTCTACTAAGTGCAATGGAAAAGCTATTTGAGGGTTTTAGTAGGAGAGTAAGTTAGTCTAATGCATTATAAAAGCTCATTCTAACTACTGGAGAATGGCTTTTAAGAGTCCTAAAGCAGAAGCGAGGAGATCAATAGGCAAATTTTGCAGTCGTGGACATGAAGGAGTCAGTGATTTGGCCCAGGGTGGCAGTAATGGAGATAGAGAGATGTGAATAGATTCAGACATGTTCTGGTGGCAGTGTTGATTGATATGAAAAGTGAGGGAAAGAAGTCAAAGATAACTGCTGGACTTGTGACTCGCTGAAGCTCCAATATTTTGGTCACCTGATGTGAAGAGCTTACTCATTGCATAAGACCTTGATGATGGGAAAGATGGGAGGCAGGCAGAGAAGGGGACGATAGAGGATAAGATGGTTGGATAAGCATCACTGACTCAATGGACTTGAGTCTGAGCAAAAGGAGACAGCAAAGGACAGGGACGCCTGACATGCTACAGTCCATTGGGGCTGCAAAGAGTCGGCCCCAACTTAGTGACTGAAAAACAAGATGTGTGACATAAACGTTTGGGTGCATGACAGTTCCCCTTACTAAGAATGGAAAGATTAGGGGAGGTGCAGGTGTGCTGGTTCAGAAATCAAGACTTCTGTTTTGGCTGGTAGGTTTTATGTGCAGAGTAGATATTCATGTAACGATGCTCTATGTGAGTCTGGAGGTCAGTGAAGAATACAGTGAGCGTGGGAGGTGGAGAGTTGTTGCTCATAAGCGTTTAGATAATATTAATATTTAAAGCTGAGTGTCTGGATAAGATCACTTAGGAGGGTAAAGAAGAGGCCCAAGGACAAAACTCCAGATTTGACAGCATTTGGAGGTCAAGCAGGGATGAAGGAGCAGGCAAAGGAGCTCTCAGTGAGTTAGGAAAAGCCAAAAGAATGCAGTGTTATAGAAATTAAGAGTGTTATAAGAGTTTGGTTTGCATTTACTTATTTTTAAAGTTGCCCAGCTGTGTTGACAGCTTTGAAAAGTTAGGCAAGATAAAGCCTGAGAAGCCACCACTGGATCTGGCAACATGAACATCATCAGAGACCTCATCCAAAGCAATCTCAGTGATGTCATGGGCACTCAGGTCTGGTAAGGGACAGTAAGTTAGAGACTGCGAGGTGAAAACCTGGAAGGGGCTTCTAGAGACAATTCTTTAAATAAGTTTTATCGGAGGGTGAGTGGAATCTGGGATAAAAGTAGAGTTTCTGAGGAGGAATGATTCTATGACACAGTAGTGTGTGGTGCTGGAGATGATCCAGGACACTGATAATGTAAGAACAAGAGAAACCTATGGACATGAAGTCCTGAAGATAGACTCCACCGCAAAACTGGAGAGTCTGGCCTTTGGTAGAAACAGGGGTTCCTAGTCTATAGTAAAAGATGGTAAGCAGGTAATAGACTAGAGATATCGAGTGTCAATAGTTTTGGTGATGAAGAGAGATTCTTACTGCTTGCTTTTAACTATTCGATGAATTATGAGATAAGTTATCAGGCAGGAATGGGCTGGGAGTGGTGGTGGCGGTGGCAGGCCCAGGTGTATAAGGACTGAGAGGAGAAAGGATGAAACAATCATTTTGGAAAGTGGAGAAGAGAGCATACATATATGATTAATGCAGAATGTATACATATATATATAATATTTCCCATACTGTTCATTGCTGTTCAGTTGCTACGATCTATCTGACTCTTTGCAACTCTATGACTGCAGCATGCCAGGCTTCCCTGTCCTTCACTATCTCCCAGAGTTTGCTCAGATTCATATCCATTGAGTTGGTGATGCCATATAGAGAATATTATTTTAGTCTTAGAAAGATTTAAGAAAACCTGAATATTGTTCTGATGGAGCATAGATATTTTTAGACACAGATACTGAGATAGCTGGAGTTGAGGGGCAGTACCCTGGGCAGTACCCTGGGCAGTACTCACATAGATGGAGGGTCTAGAATGGTATTTTGAAGGAACATACTGTCAGATGAGACAGGAAAAGTGTGTATCGTGCAAAGTGGATTTGGTTAACTAGATCAGAAAACAGAAGATAATATAAAATGTAGCTGAAAAATAGAAGGGGTTGGATCTGGTGTGTGAAATATTGGCAGGATTTCATTTCAGTTATAATAGAGAGGGTAAAAATGAGGTTTAGGCAGATTCTAGATCATACATTAATTTATTCCATCATTCATAACTCTTTTAACTGTTATACACTGTGGGGCAAACAGAAATGAATAAGACACAGGCTGTACTCTCAATAAACTTGAAATTTAAACTATTAGCTTTAACAGAAAGCTGCTTCTCAGTAGAGGTGTAAAAGCGCAATTCAAAGGGACAGAGAAAGATGAATAATTACTCCTGATTAGAAGGATCAAGGAGTGTTTCTTGAGGGTATTATTTGAGCTGGACTTGGCAGGAATAGAATCAGAGAATGAAGAAGAAAATCAGACTCATGGGGACATGTTGCAGATAGAGTTTTCCAGAACCAGATGCTGAGATGGAGTTTGGGATCAAGCTCTGGTAGGGAATAACATCTGTGAAAAGAAGAGGAAGGAAGTAGAATTACATAGAGGGAGATGTCAGTCTGTTACCAGACCCCACAAAACCTCAGCCCACATTTTAGGGAGCTCTGGAGCAAGGACTGCCCTGCTGAGGGGTCCAGAGTAACTTTGAAATGGCTGTACCTTTATGAGCCCACTTGACTCAGTCCCTGATTTGTGAGCTTCCCAGGAGGAGTGAAGTGGTAGAAGATGGGCCCTGAAGATGCTGTCAACTAGAAACTGTCTGCAACCATATGTGCTGTAGCTATTAGCAGCTTCCTCCTTGAGGGGGAGCCTGGGTGGTGCATCTTTGTGTGGGATATAGTGTGAAAGTGCATGGTATGTCCCCTCATGGCTCCAGGGGGGTTGGAAGAGAGACTAGGGCAAAAGATTGTTGGGGAATAAAACTGGACAGATCATTTGGGATTATGATTTGCAAGTCATGCCTGAGCATTGGAACGTTTTTGTTCCTATGAGGATCTTAGGTCTATATAATGCTTGAGTGCTCTGCTTTCAGGAACGAACTCCAGGTAGTGGATCTAGGGCAGCAGAACCTCTCAGTTGCCATAAAGCCAGCTACCTAATGAATTTGGTAGTGGGAAATGAAGGGTGGCGAAGACCACACACAAGGTCCATCTTCAGTTGGATCCCTTGTTCTTGGATAACAATGTTTATGATGGTTCACTCAGCACAAACATCTAACCTTTCCCCTTTAATCACAACTAAAATGTTTTGAGGGGACCGATATAGCCCCTCTTTTTGAAAAAGCTAAAACATACCTGTGTCAGAAGACTATATCAGCATATATTTTTCAAGTATTTTGGGCTTTCCTAGTGGCTCAGGTGGTAAAGAATCTGCCTGCAATGCAGGATATCTGGGTTCAGTCCCTGGGTTGGGAAGCTCTCCTGGAGAAGGGAATGGTTGCCAACTCCAGTATTTTTGCCTGGAGAGTTCCATGGACAGAGGAGCCTGGTGGGCTACAGTCCATGGGGTCGCAAAGAGTCAGACACAACTGAGTGACTGAGACTCACTTTTCTTTTGTTCTCGTGCTTAGGCTGTTTTGGCATTGAATTGATTTGTTTTACATTTGCTCTCAGTCCATCATAATTGATAGTGAATTATTTTGGCAGGGGAATGTGGAGAGAGAGATTTTTCTGTTTAAAAATTAGAAATAGTCTGTGTCCAGAAGGAGCAGGAGACATGAATTGGCTCAGTCAGGAAGCCAGGGTGGGTGGAAGGCGGCAGGCAACTTCCAAGAATTTGGGCCCAGGGTGTGGTGCCCTCTTGTGACTGGGCTGAAGAATGTTAAATGAGGACTCTGTTAGCATCCCAATGTAGAATTTCTAAGTCTTTCAGAAACCAGCAGTGGAGCAGGTGACCAAGTCCAAATAGAAGCACAGAGGACTTGAGAGTATAAAGATAGTATCAGGAAGCAGAAAGGCCAAGCCTGGAAGAATCATATCCATTCACTAGCATGCCCCCTTAACTGCTTCTTAATGTAATGACTGTGCAGGGCTTTGCTGCCACAGTTATTTTCTAGTTAGACTCATGGGAAAATTACTGAGGAAATAATATCAGATTTTATCTAGATATTGTTATTTAGTTTAAATCTTTTCCAAGTTGTATATTAGTTTTCAAGTGGTTATTTTGCTTGGTTAGTTAAATAAGAAATTATTATTTACCTAGTATATGCAACCATCAGAGATGCCATTCTATTTTGGTCATGAAGCCATCACTCAAGAAAGACCCTTCACTTGGTATGAGTTTGCCCAAATTCCATATATAGAGTCTCAGAGATAAGGAATAAGTTTTTTATTTTTTTTTTTAGGAATAACTTTTTATTTCTAGTCTTATAAACTCGAATGAGCAAACCTCACAGCTCTATATTTTTAAAGTCTAGGCATCATAAAATTAGACTAAAACCTAATGACACACATCTTATTGTCACTTTAAATTTATTTATTAAAAATTTATCAAAGATGTCTTTGTGTTTCATGACTTTTGACCATAGAGATCACTTTACGTGCTTTGGCTTGTGAATTCAGATCATTATGGAGTTTATTTCAAACTGGAAGTCAATTTATTTGGCCAGTGTCTGTAAGAATCAATTTCTTCATGTTAGTAAAGTTTTGGCGCTTCAAATTATTATTTATCTTATGTTTTTGGTAATTTGTTGTTTTACTCTTCACAGGATGCTTTTTGTCAGACATTGTAAAAAATATATAAAGCTGAAAAAAATAATATTGGCTAAAATTTTAAAGTAAAAAAAATCCACACTAGTGGTCTCCATGTGCTTATTTCTTAATCTTTTGTTACTGAAAGCACTCTATTGTAATGTACATTAACATTTTATAGGTCCCTCTAAAATAGAATGGAAAGTTTGCTCCCTGCAGTAAGTAGTGAAGGTACTGTTATTTTACAGGTGTGTCTTTGATATCACAACTTGATTTTCAGATTTCAGGGATCAAAGTTATAACTGCATAAACCATCTCCGTATGCATCATCCATAATTTAGTTTTGTACTGTTCAATGAAAGAGGAAATGAGTCTCCATCTCCTCCTTCCTGAAAAATGTTTGATTTCCTATCTCATTACCATTCATTCCTCCCTAAAGCCCTGATCTTGATGTTTGTGTGTAATATTTGTGCTGAGTTTATAAACTTATTCAATATTCTTAGTTCCCCTAAACTAGCTATGATAATGTTGATGTATTATTTATTGATTCTGTGATCTATTTAGGATTAGTAGACCACGTCTGTTTTCTTAAATGTCTGTGCCATCTGTATCATTTACAATTCAGTTGGAGAGTTAACCCTAACACACATAAACTTTAGCGAGTTGTTTAGTGCTTAACCATGATGGTGACTGTAAGAGCAATAAGATTTCCAGTTACAGAAGAAAGAGCTCAGTTAAGTGCTAAATATCAAATTTAATGTAGGAGAGAGCTGTTGAAGTACCTGAAAAGATGGGTAAGACATGAATTTTTAAAAGAAAAGGACAAAGTGTTCCAAGTTAAAAAACATCCAGAATAAAGACAAGGAGTCTTCGGTACATGAAATAGTGTCCTAATCACAGGGCTTCAGTTCTTCTAGCTTTCCTGAATGAATGTGTATGTGTCTATCTCAATATGAATGCATTTTCAGTTCAGATCAGTCGCTCAGTTGTGTTTGACTCTTTGTGACCCCAAGGACTACAGCATACCAGTCTTCCCTGTCCGTCACCCACTCCTGGAGCCTACTCAAACTCATGTCCATCGCATAGGTGATGCCATCCAACCATCCCATCCTCTGTTGTCCCCTTCTCCTCCCATTTTCAATCTTTCCCAGCATCAGGGTCTTTTCCAATGAGTCAGTTCTTCGCATCAGGTGGCCAAATTACTGGAGTTTTAACTTCAGCATCAGTCCTTCCAATGAATATTCAGGACTGATTTCCTTTAGGATGGACTGGTTGGATCTCCTTGCAGGCCAAGGGACTCTCAAGAGTCTTCTCCAACACCACAGTTCAAAAGCATCAATTCTTCAGCACTCAGCTTTCCTTATAGTCCAACTATCACATCCATACATGACTACTGGAAAAACCAAAGCTTTGACTAGATGGACCTTTGTTGGTAAAGTAATGTCTCTGCTTTTTAGTATGCTGTCTAGTTTGATCATAGCTTTTCTTCCAAGGAGCAAATATCTTAATTTCATGGCTGCAGTCACCATCTGAAGTGATTTTGGAGCCCAAAAAATAAAGTCATTTTTTGAGGGGTTCCATAAGTCAATGTATATTACATATATGAATATATACACATGTTTGAGCTCATTTGCAGTTAGAAATTTGGCCCAACTATTGATGAAACAGCTTGTTTAATTGGGTTGTTCCCCCTTTGCACTGGTTCAGTTCTTTTGCTGGGTTGATCATATTGAATAGTTGTCTTCATATTGAGTAGATATAGTAGATATAGTTTCAGCATTCTTAATGAGGAACACAGTAATTTTCTCTCAATATTTCTGATTAACCTTTGTTGCCCAAGTGTCCCAAAATGTGAGAAGTCTTTTGGCCACAACCCTTTTCCAAAGACCTAAGTTTTTTCATTTTGTTTTTAAATGTGGTTATCTTTAATTGAAGGATAATTGGTTTATAATATTGTGTTGGTTTCTGTCATACATCAACATGAGTCAGCNTTTCCATCATGGTTTATTACAGGATACTGAATATAGCTCCCTATGCTAGGATCTTATTTTTTTGAAATTTTTTTGCTTGTTTTAATTAATTTATTTTTAATTGAAAGATAATTGCTTTACAGTATTGTGTTGGTTTCTACCAAACATTAATATCAATCAGCCATAGGTTTACCTATGTCCCCCTCCCACTTGAAAATCCCTCCCATCTCTCCATCTCTCTTCTCTAGGTTGTACATAGCCCCAGTTTGAGTTCCATGAGTCATACAGCAAATTCCCACTGCCTGTCTCTTTTACATATGGTAGTGTGTGTGTTTCCACTAAGTTTTAGTTCCCTTAAAAATCAGAAGCCAGTATGACACATGCTGAATGGGTTTTACATCCCTGAGAATGTTTGGAGTAAAATAAAAATATGTTATTTACCAGTTATATTAGCCAAAGTGTTTTTTTTAATTAATTTATTCATTTATTTAATTAGGTAATACATAGGGATTGGGTAAATGATTCAGATAATACAGAAATGGCATAGAGTACCTAGTCCCTCAGAATTCTGCCTTTGAGATTCAAATATTATCAATGCCTTGTGTATCCTTTCAAATAAATGCATGCATTGAAGAGTATACATTTGTGTGTACATATTAATATGTACACATATATTTGTATATCCCTTTTTATAAATAAATGTATGGTATAATAGCATTCTATACATATAATATGTTTGTAAATCAGTTCATCAGTATATACAGAGCAATCATAGGAGTTTGAAAAGAGGTCTTGAAAATATATAACTCAAAATTTTATTGTTAGTCATACAATTTGAAGAAATATGCCTTCAATACCCTTCTCTGTCATCTACTCACATATAAAGGTCAAGTTCACATGTTCTCTTTCTAATTCTTATTCTTAGCTATTCTCTGGCAGAATCTACTGCTCTCTTGTCTGTGTTCTCTAAATAATTTGTATATTATACATACTATGTTTATGACCCTCATAATATTAAAGGTTTTTTGTTTGCTTGTTCTTCTGTTTTTATCCATGAATAGATAGTGACTACCTTTAAACTCTTCTTTTTCTGGATCTTCATTCCCTGGTACAGAATCTGGTATGTAAATAGGTACTCAATAAATATTTGTCTTTTTTTTTTTTTAAGCATTAGGCCCTTAACTTTCATTGCTGATAGAATCCATATTTTCCCCTCATTGTTGTTCTTCTTTGTTATTTGACTTGAATACTTATCTCCCCAATGATAACTTTCTTAAACCATGGAGCAGGAAAAGAATTAGGTTGAAAAATAAAACAAATATGTCACCTGGAAATATTTATTCAGTGCCCCTTTTATAAACTTTTATGAGAAAAATAAATGATCCTTTGCATTTTGTATTAACAATTGCTGAAGAAAGGCTGACAATTGCCAAAATAAATCTACAGCTCTCAGCCTGGGGCAATTGCTCGTAGATGTGTTTGCATATACACTTATTGAACCTACTCCATGATATATGCACCCATTTGTGTACTGCTCACAAAGATGCTTCATGTCATTACTTCTGAAATCTTCATGTTTGGCTTAGTCAAGCGGACTTCTTTAATAGCATCATGGATTTTGTTGCCATGCTGTAAGAATACAGTGCTATATATTCATTTATCTGTGCTCTGTTCATTTATATCATCTTCCCTCGCTTGCAATATTTAATAGAACTTTTGATGTCAATGCAAATAATTGAAAGCATTATTTTTTATTTGTTCCCATTATGGAGCTTGCGGTTCTGTTTTCAACATCCTTACTGAACGCATGAGCATTTTTCTTCATTTTGCTTTGAAGATCTTTTAAGACTCATCTTTAAACTGCCTCATTATGTCTTTCAGAAATACAGTTCTCGTTTAACAACTAATCAGGAAATTCAAAGTATTTGAAATATGTTAGGAAAAGCAGATGTTTGCTATTTAAAGTACTGCAGATGATTGTTATTTCTTTTTCTAGTCAAAAGACGTTCATATCCACTAAATAAATGTATTGTCTTGAAGTGTGCATCCTTCTGTGTCACAGTGGAGGGAAGTCTTCACTGCTAGAGTAAGAAATGAAACTGTTCTGCTAATGTTCTGCTTAACTATTCATTTTGCACAGTAGGAAAGCTGGGGTTGGGAAAACATCAGTAAATTTCACTCTTCTCAGCCTAACAGGAAAAATAGACAATGGAAATGGCAGTTTTTGGCTCGTTGCTTTGAAATACTAGCACGCTGAATGAGTTCAATAGTTTGTTGGTTTTTTTAACCCAAAATAAGCTTAGCTGATTTTGCAGAAAACTAAGCCATATGCATAAACATAGATGTGAACATATTAAGCAACTGAGCTAATAACGCCAAAACTAAGGGTGCAGAAGCAAAAGTAGGAAGAATTGTTTAAACATGTAATTACACATTGAATTCAACTATAGAATTGAAAAGATCTAGTATCATTTAATAGTTTCATTGAAACAATCATAATAATTATCCATGTACTTAAAAAAAAAAAACTTTAGAGTTTATTTGGTTCAGCATTCTGTTTTGGGATTGCAGGCATGGATACATGGAAAGGCTTATCCAAAATTGCCTGATGATTTGGTGGCAGAGTTGGGGTTTGAATCTAGGTCTCCAGGTTATGCGTCTAGAGTTCTTCTGTATTTCACTGACATACAATAAATACGCTGCTTTTAGTGTCATGGAGTATTTTGCTTGATAGTCTATTTTGGTGGGAGAAGCAAGCTGAGAGAAAGAGGAAAACCATATTTGTGGAAAAGATGGAGGAAGAAGAAAAAAGTGAAACTGGTTGGCAAATAAGGAGGAATGCTGGGAGAACAGAAACATCTATTGGGGAATGTTTTTGGTTTCTGGAATATGGTGTATGGTGTATCTTCTTTTTTGCTTCGCCTGAACTCTTCAGCAAATGTCTGTTTCTCAGTTCCACTGTGGAACTGGATCACTTTTGATGGACTTGACTAAAAGGCTGAGAATAACCTCTGAATGGATGAGGTCAAGAGCCCAGACTGTCACGTGGAAGACTGTCACACATTTATTCATGGGATTATGTTACCAAAGTCTCTTCTCTAAACCATAAACTCTACAAGAATAAGCCATGGATCTTTTGTTCACCATTGTATCTTTAATATCATGTATATTGCCTGACATGTAATACATGCACCATAAAATTTTTCAGTCTGTTAGGACACCAAATATGACTTCTTTGCAAAGGATATATATCAGGCACTTGACCTTTTGGACAGTTTAATCTCAGGACAACTCTGCAAGGTATTTATTTCTAACTGCCAGTACAGATTAGGGAGCTAAAACTTGGGAACATCATGTCACTATTCAAGGGCACACAACTCATTAGTGACAGTGCTGGTACATTGAAAGAATGTTAGGGCTATCTGACTTCAAATGTGATAGCTAGGTGACAGTTCAAGATAACAGTGTAGGAAGACCCTGGACTCACTTTTCCATAGAAACACTGAATCTATACATACATAGAGCAGTTTCTCCCAGAAGAACTGAGGGCTGATTGAACAACTTCTGTACAACAACAATAAAGGGGCCATGTAGAGGTGGATAGGAAAAACAGACAGGTCATATTGACAGCAGCCACACCCCCAACACAGTGATCTGCAGTAGAGAAGGGTGACACTGTAGGGCCCCATGTGTGCGTTTACACCCTCCGGGGCATAGTGAAAAAGACACTGATTTAAAGGGTGCCTAGACCTTACATAAGGAGAAGGCACTGGCAACCCACTCTAGTACTCTTGCCTGGAAAATCCCATGGACGGAGGAGTCTGGTAGGCTGCAGTCCATGGGGTTGTGAAGAGTTGGACATGACTGAGTGACTTCACGTTCACTTTTTACTTTCCTGCATTGGAGCAGGAAATGGAAACCCACTCCAGTGTTCCTGCCTGGAGAATCCCAGGGACGGAGGAGCCTGGTAAGCTGCCCTCTGTGGGGTTGCACAGTGAAGCGACTTAGGAGCAGCAGGACATGAGTGAAGCGACTTAGCAGCAGCAGCAGCAGACCATACATGAAGGAAATACATTTACTGAACATAGAGTGTCTGCCAAATGGGCAGGGAACTGCACAAACTCTCTCCAGGGTCAGAGGTCCTGGAAAGTGCCTTTTTTTTTTTTTTAACTTCTTCCTCCATCTTGAGATGAGATGGGAACATGATCTAAGCATTCTGCCCATCTGCCAGGACTGCCCTCTCCCACATCAGCTCTATGCTCCCCTTGCCCCACCACTACCCACACCACCAAGGTGGCCCCTGCCCTATACTTGTGCTTACCCCAGCTCTATCTTTCCTGCTAGGTACATACTCCTAGTGTGTACCTACTCCAAATCCAGCCAGCCTGCCAGCCAAAGCTGCCTGGTGCATTGTTACCCAGAAGATTCCCTAATACAAGTCCACGCTAATAAAACCAGGAGAGGTTTCTGTTTTGCCTAATTCATTGAAACAGTCCCCGAGAGTCAAACAACATGAGGAGGCAGAGGGATATGCTCTAAACAAAGGAACAAAATGGAACTCTAGAAAAACTATTGAAATGGACAAGCAATTTACTTGATAAAGAGTTCAAAGAAATGGTCATAAAGATGTCCACCAAGCTCAGAAGAATAGAGGAATGCAGTGAAACCTCCAACAAAGCGGTGGAAAATATAAGAAAGAACCAATCATAGCTGAAGAATAAAATGAATACTAGGTAGAACCAATAGCAGATTAGATGATACAGAAGAAAGGATCAGCAACTGGGAGGATAGAAGAATGGAAATCACCCAATCAAGACAGCAAAAAGAAAAAAAAATTTAAGATTAGGATAGTTTACGGGGCTTCCGTCACAACATCAAGTGTACCAAAATTTGTAGCTATAGGGTCCCATAAGAAGAGAGCAAGGGACAGAAAACTTATTTGAAGAAATAGTGGCTGAAAACTTCCCTCATCTGGGGAAGGAAATAGATATCCAGGTCTAGGAGAAGGCAATGGCACCCCACTCCAGTACTCTTGCCTGGCAAATCCCATGGATGGAGGAGCCTGGTAGGCTGCAGTCCATGGGGTCGCTAAAAGTCGGACAGGACTGAGCAACTTCACTTTTACTTTTCACTTTCATGCATTAGAAAAGGAAATGGAAACCCTCTCCAGTGTTCTTGCCTGGAGAATCCCAGGGATTGGGGATCCTGGTGGGCTGCCGTCTCTGGGGTCGCACAGAGTTTGACACGACTGAAGTGACTTAGCAGCAGGAAGCATAAAGAGTTCAGAACAAGATGAACTCAAAGAGATCCACACCAAAACATATTACAATGGAAAAACTTAGAATTTTAGAGATGATAAAGGAAAAAAGTTACATCAGCTAATATTTCAGCAGAAACTTGTAGGTCCAAAGACCCACAGATAACATATTCAAGGTGCAGAGAATACTCTGACAAGGCTATGTAGAATTGAAGGAGAGATATAAAGAGTTTCCCAGGAAGCAAAACTTAAGAGTTATCACTACTAAAGTGGCCTTACAAGAAATGTTAAAGGTTGTTTTTTGAGCAGAAAATAAAGGTCATAACCAGAAGTAAGAAAATATATGAAAGAAAAACTGTCTCTGGTGAAGGGAGTAAGAAAGTGTCTCTAGTTAAGGCACCAGATCAGCAATTTATAAAGCAAATATGAAGGTACAATCAATTATAACTACAGTAAGTAGTAAAGGGATATGCAAAAAGATGTAATTATAATTTAAAAAACATGAAATGTGAGAAAGGTAGTAAAAATACAGTGCTCTAAGAATATATTCAAAATGTATTGATTATAGGTTTAAAATAAACTGATGTGTGTGTGTCTGTATGTACACATTGTTAATCTATATAATGGATATTCAGTTCAGTTCAGTCGCTCAGTCGTGTCCTACTCTTTGTTACTCCATGAATCGCAGCACAACAGGCCTCCCTGTCCATCACCATCTCCTGGAGTTCACTCAGACTCACGTCCATCGAGTCCATGATGCCATCCAGCCATCTCATCCTCTGTCGTCCCCTTTTCCTCCTGCCCCTAGTCCCTCCCAGCATCAGAGTCTTTTCCAATGAGTCAGCTCTTTGCATGAGGTGGCCAAAGTACTGGAGCTTCAGCTTTAGCATCATTCCTTCCAAAGAAATCCCAGAGTTGATCTCCTTCAGAATGGACTGGTTAGATCACCTTGCAGTCCAAGGGACTTTCAAGAGTCTTCTCCAATACCACAGTTCAAAAGCATCAATTCTTCAGCGCTCAGCCTTCTTCACAGTCCAACTCTCACATCCATACATGACCACAGGAAAAATCATAGCCTTGACTAGATGGACCTTAGTCGACAAAGTAATGTCTCTGCTTTTGAATATACTGTCTAGGTTGGTCATAACTTTTCTTCCAAGGAATAAGTGTCTTTTAATTTCATGGCTGCAGTCACCATCTGCAGTGATTTTGGAGCCCCAGAAAATAAAGTCTGACACTGTTTTTACTTTTTGCCCATCTATTTCCCATGAAGTGATGGGACCAGATGCCATGATCTTCGTTTTCTGAATGTATAATGGATATTACTCAGCCATATAAAGAAATGAAAACTTGCCATTTGTGGTAACACATATAGACCTAGAGGATGTTACATTGCTGCCGCTGCTGCTAAGTCACCTCAGTCGTGTCCAACTCTGTGCGACCCCATAGACGGCAGCCCACCAGGCTCCCTCGTCCCTGGGATTCTCCAGGCAAGAACACTGGAGTATGTGGTCATTTCCTTCTCCAATGCATGAAAGTGAAAAGTGAAAGTGAAGTTGCTCAGTCGTGTCGGACTCTTAGCAACCCCATGGACTGCAGCCTTCCAGGTTCCTTTATCCATGGGATTTTTCAGGCAAGAGTACTGGAGTGGGGTGCCATTGCCTTCTCCAGATGTTACACTAAATGAGTGTTATACAGAGAAAGATAAATACTATATAATTTTCACTTATATGTGGAATCTAAAAAAAAACAAAACAAATGACAAAACATAACAAAACAGAAGCAAGGTCATAGATTTAGAGAATATAATGTGCTTGTGCTTAGTTGTTCAGTCGTGTCTGACTCTTTGTGACCCCTTGGACTGTACCCCACTAGGCTCCTCTGTCCATTAGGGATTCTCCAAGCAAGAATGCTGGGGTGGGTTGCCATGCTCTTCTCCAGGGGATCTTCCCAATCCAGGGATCAAACCCAGATCTCCTGCATTGCAGGTGGATTTTCTGCTGTCTGAGCCACCAGGGAAGTCCAGAGAATATAATACTGAGTTCTAATTTTCATTTTCTCCTATATGTTTATAATATATTCATTTTTTTCTGTCTTTTGTCTTACTTAACTATTCAACAATGATAAATAAGAATACTTGCTTAGAATCCCAGCCTCATTTTCTGAAACAAGGTCATGTATCACTAGCTTATTTGTGTTGCCCCAACCATTTACCAGAAGGCTGTTAAGGGATTTGTGAATTAAATCTTTGAGTGAATTTGAAAAGCTTGCCTGGTAACTGGACAGAAAGAGACCCTTAAGTACAAGGTCACCTAACCCAAACCATTATTTAGGTCGCATACAGCTCTAATATTAAGCAATTAGGAAGACATTCATATAATTAAATGATCCATAATATCTAGTGAATATCCATTTGTCATTCAAAATATTGCTTCCATCAGGGAAAGGTGACAACCATTTATATTCAGCCCTTTGAGCTATAACTTAAAAGATGAGGTTATCTCCTTAGGCACATAGAACGGTTTTGACCTCCTTCAGCTCACAAGAAAAAAATGTATACATATCTTTGGCTTTTTCTTTGGTTGTGTTGCCTTTTTTCTTTTCATGCAAATTAATGTCATATTGTATTCAGTCTCTAAAGACTTATCACAGAATTTTGATATTTGCTATAGGGCAAATGAATTATAAAATCATGTTTTTAAAATATCTTTCATTTCTAGGTTTTGCATGAAGAATTCCCTTGTCTTTTATTGTTCATTTTTCTTTCTATGGGTTTCTTTGATTGCTTTTATGGATTTTTTTTTTTTTTTTTTGCTAGTCAGATATAGCTTGATAGCATTCTGTGGTATTTTTTTCAAAGATAAATTTCTTTTTGAGCATTCTGGTGGATAGCTTTTACTAAATTTAAATATAAGCATCTATAAACTTTTATAAACCCTATTACACTTGAGACTTAGATGCCATACATTCTTGACTTTCCAGGATATTTGAATTCCAATAATAAATTTTTGTTTTCTGTTTAAAGTAATTATCTTTTCTTTAGACTGGAAGGGTCTAAAACCTTTGAAAAGATCAGAGTAATAAAAAGTAGTACAGGGGAGGGAAAATGGGAAGTGGAGGAGAGGATGTTTTTCAACTCAGGTGAAAAAGCCAGGTACTTAACATAGTAACTAGGAAGACGAAATGAGAAAACTTTGAAGTGTTTTCTACCTTTAAGTAATTTACTTTATCTTCTGTTTCCTTTAAGACTATCTTCTTTCTTTTTCTAGGATATATTATTATTTTGCTTGTTATATTTTAAAGCCTTCCACTGAGCTTCTCGGGATATGTAATTATTTTACCTTCTATTCCCTGTGATCCATGCTAATGTAAGAAAGCTAAGATATGCATGATCCAAACAGTTCCAGACGAGACACATTATTAGGGTGAAACATACACACCTTTGTCTCCTTGCTAGAGGATGATAGCAGGGAGGCATGGATACACTGGTGGCTTAGTTCTATTGGGAACTTTAGAATAAAATTCAGGAGAATAGTCTTGAGCCTAAGGCCCTTTTCTTTCACTACTTTTAGGAGAATTGGTAATGACTTAAATAAATCAATAATAAAAATTTTAATAAGGCTAAGAATTTTCTTGACCTCTTAGTACCACTTCTGAGAAAATAGAGAGGGCCCATGCTGCACATAAAATCAAACTGAAACTGTTTAATAACAAATTTCAAGAAACCTATGAGTCTGGGATTAGATTTATAAATTTTTCTATCATTTGAGTTGAAATGGCATCTAGGACAAATGCTATATCCTCTCTGCTGCTTTTGTATTCGGAGAGGATGCATTTGACTATGGATTGGGAGCAGAGAGGGGAAGGAAAGATTACATTTCCAATTCGTACAAATATTAGTGCATCCCAAAGCAAACAAAAGTCTCTGCAGAATCATATGGAGCTAAATAAAAATCAACATAATGCACTGTTTACCAGCCTAGCATCTAAATGTCAGCTTGGCTAGATTTTTATGGGGGCCTTCTTATATGATAGTCTTGATGTGCTTTTGTCAACTAAGCACACACCTCTGAAGATTTTCAGATCCTGAAAGGCCTTGAAAATATGAAATGGGGAGATGTGGACTGGCTATTTGGAAACAAGAATGCTAAACCAACTTTAGATACTGGTGCTGAAGAATAAGAGGCAGGCTTTTGTCCTTCACTTTCTTCTGGTGCTCACCTCTCCATCTAAGACAGCTGCCAAGAATACCAAGGAGACAGTGCGATGAGGGAGCCACAGAGACTGATGGTGGCCAAAAAAGCTCTGGACCAAAAATAAAGCTTAGACTAGAATATTCAAGAGGCAGCCAAGGGTGATGCTTCTGCATCGAAAGTCAGAAGCCAGCATACTTAACCTGACATTTGTCTGGCATTTTTTGTCTCTTCCAGGGTTTTATTTATCTTGAGATTCAAGGACATGAAGCCTCAGGTCACTATATGAAACCCATATGTGCCTGTCATAGAAAACCATTTTACTATGACTCATTTGCCTGTGCTTTTAGTCTATGTGGGAGGTTTATGTGACCTCCTTTGGCTACATTTTTAGAGAACTTTACGTGTAAAAAGCACTTCCCTAGTAGCTCAGTTGGTAAAGAATCTACCTGCAATGCAGGAGAGCCCGGTTTGATTCCTGGGTCAGGAAGTTCCTTCCCCTAGAAAAGTGATAGGCTCCCCACTCCAGTATTCTTTGGCTTACTTGGTGGCTCAGATGGTAAAGAATCCGCCTGCAATGTGGGAGACCTGGGTTCGATCCCTGGATTGGGAGATCTCCTAGAGGAGAGCCTGACAACTCACTCTAGTATTCTTGCCTGGAGAATCCCTATGGACAGAGGAGCCTGGCAGGCTACAGTCCATGGGGTGGCAAAGAGTTGGGCCTGACAGAGCAACTGAGCGTACAGTAGAGCATGAATAAAAAGGCAGGCCACACCTAGACTGGGAGAGGCTCCATTCTGTCACTGCATGATGAGAAATGCTATTACCTGGCTACGGACTAAATGTTTGTGTCTCTCCAAAATGCATATGATGAAGCCCTACCTCCACAATGATATTTGGAGATGTGAGGCCTTTGGAGATATCAGGTTCAGAGAACATTGTTAGGATAAATTCCTCATGATGGGGTTAGGGCTTTTATAAAAAGGGCAGAACTCTCTCTCTCCTCATCTCTCTCATCTCATGTGAGGATACTGCAAGAAGGCAGCTATCTGCAAGTGAGGAAGAAAGTGTTCACCAGACCCTGACCATGCTGGAACTATGACTTCAGACTTTCCAGCCTCCAGAATGAGAAGCAAATGCCTGGTGTTTCAATCATGCCAACTGTCTTATTTTGTTATAGCATCCTGAGCTGAGATACCTAGATGCTCACTTTGTTCACCAGGATAGTGTTCTTAGGATAGATTGTTGTTGTTGTTCACTAAGTCATGTCCTACTCTTTGTGACCCCATGGACTGCAGCACACCAGGCTTCCCTGTCCTTCACTATCTCCTGGAGTTTGCTCAAATTCCTATCCATTGAGTCAGTTATGCCATCCAACCATCTCATCCTCTGTCGCCCCCTCCTCCTCCTGCCCTCAATCTTTACCAGCATCAGGGTGATGGATGCATCTCCCTTGCTTAAGAATCTATTCTTAATTGTGTATGAAAGGCATTTTATGACAACCACAGAATCATTAGTTGAGAATAAATGACTGAACACAACTAAGGAATTTACTGTGTATAATTTTCCAACTAATGTTTATCAATTTCAGCAACCAGTAATATGTAGGCATCAGAATCATCCCCAGATGCCTGTCACTAACAGGTGGGGGAAGTTGTTGAGGGACAAGTCTGTCTTTGTTCTGGTTTGAGTCCTTCTGATGTCTAAGCCTTGCTGTGTTCTTGATCCCTCCTGGATTTCCCAGTGATCTGCTTGTGATCTGCACACCCTGTCTGTATCTAGATTAGTCCAAGCTAAGTAGACATCTTCCTGTTTTCAGAGGTGATTGAAAAATTGGAACATTTACAGTCTCTCAGTCTAAAATCATACTTTTTGACTGTCTAATATTCTAGTCCTATATAAAGTCCAGTATTTAAAATACAAACAGGCTTTATCTCTTATTTATATTGCTCTTGGGATTTTAATCACTAATTCCACAAACTGGTAAAATTCTGGAGCTGCAACTTCTTTCAACATTAATAGGCTTTGCAAAAATGCCTGCTGCATAAAATGCCTCCTGCACATTTTGCAACTTCTGTACATGTCCTCCATGCATTTTCAGAGAGAGGTTTCATTGATCCTCATGAGTTTTGGTGGGTAGAAAATAATTTTGGTTTGAATGTTAGGATTTGCTTAGGAATTATTTACCTTGTGGCTGCTGCCCTTGTCTGTTTGCTGCCTCATGGAGTTTTGTCAGATCAACATTATACATCTGCTTTCATGTGGGTTACATGTGCAGAACAGGGCTCATAATGGCCATATGCTCTGGTAGTGTCTAACCATTTCTTTCATAGCCATATTAAATCCATCTGGTAAGATCAAATCCACAGCCAGTAGGAAGAAAAAGGGGGAAGGTGATATAAGAAGAGGAAAGAGGCATTCTATGATATATTAAATCATAATACCAACATTCCTCCCAAATTTAACCAGAAAAAATTATCAGCTCCTTTGTGTACCAAGTTCAGAAGGAAATTTAGTCTCTCATTCAATAAATATTTATTAACTCCTATTTAGACATTAGGGATTCCCTGGTAGCTCAGATGGTAAAGAATCCACCTGCAATACAGGAGTGTCCAGTTCAATTCCTGGGTCAGGAAGATCCGCTGGGGAAGGGATAGGCTACCCACTCCAGTATTCTTGGGCTTCCATGGTGGCTCAGCTGGTAAAGAATTTGCCTGCAATGCAGGAGACCTGGGTTTGATCCCTGGGTTGGGAGGAGCCTCTGGAGAAGGCAATGGGATACTAGAAGTAAAGATACAGAGATAATTAAGTCCTAGGTTCTATTCTCAACTTTCCCATATTCCAGTGGCAGAGACAAGTATGTACAAATAATTAAAGCACAGTGCTATGGCAGAGATATGACAGAGTGGTCAGGGAGAGAGACCAGTTCTTGAGCCTAGTGTGGTCAATGATTGCTTACCAAAGGAGACAACGTTTAAGCTGGGTCTTGATGTTTTGACAGGTAATATGGGGTGAAAGAGTATTTCTGGCAGAGGCAAAAGGCATTCTTAGTTAAGTTGTATGAAATTGTCATTTTTATGTCAAAACAGTTGAATATCACCAATTTCATATGATTCAACCAAATATAAAGCCACTAAGATTTGAGAGAGCAAAGGTTATTTGTGAGTGTGAATGGACAATAGAAAGTAATTTTGAGCAGTTTAGTAAGGGCCAGATTATGGAGTTTGGACTTTATTTTGTAAGCAGTTGAGAATCTTAAAAGGTTCTGACCAATGGATTTATATGTCAAATTCTGTATTTTACAAAGTGTGGATGATGAGTGAGACAGCACGATGCTCTTTGGAGGCTGTGGTATCTGGCCAGATAAGAGATAATGAGGCTTCAACCTAGCCAGTGGAAGAGAGATTGTAGAAAAAGAAACAAACATTGTAGATGGAGAATTTTAGAACTTGTCAATCAAACAGGCGTAGAAGATGAGAAAGGAGTCGAAAATGGCAGGATTTGTAGTTTGAGTGAGAGAGTGGGTGGTAGAGAGAAATAGGTAAGGAAAAGAGCAAATTTTTAGACCTCTGGGAGCAATAGATAGTAAACTTGATTTTGGATCGTTGAATTTAAAAGTAAGGGGCTAGCATTTGGGAGAAAATAAAGGCTGTTCATTGCTGATGCCCTAGAAACCATGATATAGATGAAATTCCCTTAGATGAGCAGGTAAAATTGAAAGATGAGCCAGATCCCAAGAGAGCCCTGAGATTATGCCAATATTGAGATGAGGGGCTTCCCAAGTGGCTCCTAGTGGGTAAAGAACCCACCTGCCAAGCCCTAAGACACAGGTTCAATCCCAGAGTGGGAAAGATGCCTTGGAAAAGGAAACGGCAATCTACTCCAGTTTTCTTGCCTAGGAAATCCCATGGACAGAGGAGGCTGGTGGGCCTTCATGGGGCCCATGGGGTTGCAAAGAGTCAGATGTGACTTAGAGACACAAACAGAAACAACAAAGAGACTTACCAGATAGACAACTTAAGATAGAACCTAGATTCCCAGACTGTGATTCTCAAGGCACATTGTTGCCTCATGGAGCAAGCCCAGCCTGAAGACAGACCACTTCCCTTCTTTTTGCAGCATGATGAGACCAGGAGAATGACTAAAAGCTGCAGGTCAGTTATTTTCTTCTAGAAAAGCTCTTCGTGAACACAAACTAAAATGAAGCAATCATATTAATTTGCTATCTAAGTTTTAGATAAATTTGAAATTCTGAAAAGCTACAGAAAGTGATGATCAAGAGTTGGGGATGGATGGTTCAGAGTTATTTGACGATTGCCTTAGACAGTCTTAAGAGTCCCAGTTATCTTTCCAAGTATTTTCATTTGTTAAGGTAAACCCAAGTCCTTTTTGTGTCCAGCAGATTTCATTTTGGCCTTAAGTCTTTTGGCAATATCTCAGCTGCTGTTATTGCTGCTACTGCAACCCCTGTGTCGATTAAAATCTGAAGACAGGCTGCTTCTCCACACACTTTGGCACATTTATCCAGTCACTAAAAGATGAAGTAAGAGTGAAACTGAAAATCTTCTGGCTTTTTAAACAATCAACTACTGAACACATGCAACTTTCACAGCAAAATATGAATGATGATGCTGGCATGTTCCTGCTATCCAGTGTTAATTGCAGTATATTGGAGGTTGTCCTAACTGACTTTTCTGGGACTAGGCTGCTCAGACACGAGACTTGGTAGATTTGCCAAGTGTATTAATAGGAGAGACAGAAAGAGACATGTTGGGTCTGTTGAGTGGTTTGTAGGCAGCTGGCAGATAATAGTTGTATTAGAAAGGAAATAGCAAGTGTTTTAAAAGAAGGGGAACAATACAAAGAACAGATGTCCTTAAACGTTGTTCCTGTGTATAACCTTTATTATTTGACGTTAAAATTACTTAAACTATAAAATAAAAGTAGAGACATTAAATTTCAATTAATTTAATAACCACCACCCCTCATTATCTCCTTTCACTGATTATGGAATACTAACTTTATAATTGGATGTGTGTATCTGCTTTATGATTTTCTTCAAAATCAAAGTTTCAGTAAACTTTCTTATGGATGAACTTTATATATTTTCTTTTCCTTTCCTTATACCACAATGGTTCTTTATCTGCATTTTTCTTCTTTAAAAATTTTTGTTTTATTTTTGGATGCACTGGTTCTTCATTGTGTGCAGGCATTCTCTAGTTGCAGTGAGTGGGCCTACTCTAGAGCGGTGCAAGGGCTTCTCCCTGCTGTGGCTTCTCCTGTTGTGGAGCACAGGCTTTAGGCATATAGGCTCAGTAGTTGCAGTGCACGGGCTTAGTTGCCCCAAGATGTAGAATCTTCCTGGACCAGAGATTGAACCCATGTCCCCTTCACTGGCATGCAAATTCTTAAGCACTGGACCACTAGGGAAGTCGTATGCATTTTATTGATCCTGTTCTCTGATTTCTTCTCTCTTGCCTTTTTCCTTTTCATCCTTTACCTTGATTCTTCTGACTTTAATTAGGGGCCCTACTCCTTCCTCTCATTTTTTTCTTCCCTAAATCTCTTTTCAGCGTATTTTCCTCTCAATTTTGTCTTGTCTTCAGTTGTCACTTTTTTCTTCGCATCCTTGTCCTTTACCCTGTCTTTGCTCGCTTACACATACTTGACAAGAGCTAGAAACAACATGATTGAATAACTTGTCACATGGCTTGTTAATAATCGACATCCACATCTAGAAGCATTCAAGGCCAGCTCTCTTTTGATGTGGCCTTTGGAGGTTAAAGCCAACAATAGAGCAACATTTATGTCCATTACAGAGAAGACAGATGTCACCTAACCACATTCACACCAGAAAATGAAAAATAAGATCTTTGGTCTCTCAAAGCTCAGAGAAAATACATTTTTATCAAGTTGATACAATAAGAAAGTGGAACAGAAGTGCTTTGAAGACTGTAGGAGAGATAAATATAAGGTTTGATGCTCAGAGATTTGTGAGCATCCTTTCTCCCTCTGTGTTAGAAACTGTTAGGGAGAAATTCATTCACATCTCTTTCAGTCCATGAAGAATCTTTGTGGAACTGTAAACTCTCTTCATGCTGTGGCATTTATCATCACAGTATCCTGGCGACCCAGGAAAACAGATGTGCGTGGGAGGCTGGTGATGCTGATGAAGCAGAACTGGCCCTGGTTTCATTCTCTTCTGTCTTGCCACTGCTCTGTTTCAGCCCTCATTTCCCTAACTCTCATCCTTCTACACTCAACACATACTTTATTCCAATTCATCCTCCATTCTAGTGCCAAATATATGTAACTAGGATTCTGCTTTTGGTTTATTACTCCTCTATTGAAGAACTTCCAGTTGAAAATAAGCTGAAATTGTAGTCAGCAGTTACCTAATTTGTAAAATGATGTGTTAGTAACAGCTCTTGTGTCAACTTTACAAGGTGTTTTAATTATCCAAATGAGATAATATATGCCAAAATGAGTCATAAACCATCAAGTCCTTAGACATAAGATACTGTAACTGTGGATTTCCCTGAGGGATATGTCCATACTGAGGACCAATCAGTCATTCTGGTGCACCAGCCTCCTCTTGTATTGCTATCTCCCTTTCTCCTCTGTGTTTTGTTCATACTGACCATCTGTCAGATCACAGGGCAATCCTGGTCTCACCTGCCCTCAGGATCTTTTCGTTTGTTGTTTCTTCTGCTTAATACATAACTCCCACCACCTCTTTATTTCTTCAGTCCAGCTTTATTGGGATATAATTGCTGTATGACATTGTCTAAGTTACACTTAAATGTTGTAAAATGATTAGCTAACCCTTCCATCCTATCACATCATTACCATTTCTTTCTTGTGGTGAGAACATTTAAGACTAGTCTCTTAGAAACTTTGAAGTATGTAATACAGTGTTGTTGACTTTAATCCCTAGGCTGTCCATTAGACCTCCAGAACATGTTTATTTTCTAGCTGCAAGTTTATACTTTTTGACCAACATTTCCCCATTCTTCTACCCNAAAAATAACAGAAAAAGCAAAGGAAGAAAAACAAAATCACATAAAATCATACCACCTTGAGATAGTGGCTACACTCCACTCTGGTACTCTTGCGTGGAGAACCCCATGGACGGAGGAGCCTGGTGGGCTGCAGTCCATGGGGTCACAAAGAGTCGGACACGACTGAGCAACTTCACTTTCACTTTCCACTTTCATGTATTTGAGAAGGAAATAGCAACCCACTCCAGTGTTCTTGCCTGGAGAATCCCAGAGATGGGGAAGCTTGGTGGGCTTCAGTCTCTGGGGTCTCACAGAGTTGGACATGACTGAAGTGATTTAGCAGCAGCAGCAGCAGCAGCCTTTTATTGTTTTAATATTAATAAGCTTTTACATATATATTTATATATCTATACATATATTACACATATGTTTTATAACCTATTTTTCTCAATATATTATGACCATGTTTTCATATAATTATTCTAAAAATTGTTTCCAAATTTTATTATAAACAGTGTTTTAAATCCTTATAAATTAATTCTTGCTTCTTCAATACATGTTTCCATGCTATAAATTACTAGAAAAGAAATAACTAGATCAAAGGGAATATAATTTTCTGATGTGCCCATCAACTGTAGGTACCTATTTTCATTATTAAAATTTTGGGTGACAAATAGTAATCTTTAAATTTTAACATGTAGGCCTTTGATTACTAAAAATATTAGTTATCATATTATTTAAGGAAGTATGATTTAAAAATTAATTTTAATAGAATTTTTGTAGCTATCCCAGTCATGAGAATTTTCAGAAGTTCACTGTTTAAACAATATTCTTAAGCACCTACTCTGTGTTTCTATGTAGAGGGATGCTAACCTATTCCAAGAAGATTAAAGAGCATTTTGAACCGATATATGTGCATTCTCAGTCACTAAGTCGTGTCCGACTCTTTTGTGACCACATGGACTGTAGCCTTCCAGGCTCCTCTGTCCATGGGATTTCCCAGGCAGGAATACTGGAGTTGGTAGCCATTTCCTTCTCCAAACTGTTTCAGAGTCTCTGTAAACTTTTGGGCCAATTCCCAAGGCTGTTCTAAGCTAGTTCTCTTAAGACCTCTTTGATGATACTGTGGGCAATTCAGTTGTACTGTGGGCAATAACTATGATCTAGTGTTCACTTTACTAGCAATTTTCTGAGTAGTCTCCCCTCACTGACACATTCTTAACTATAATGCAGGTTTTACAAAGACGATGAGTAATATAGTAAGATCAATTTTGTCTGACCTGATTCCATTTTAAACAAGAGACATTTATATAGACATCACTTAAACTTCTGTATTTAAAAATGAAGTTATATTTCCCCTTTACAGATAGAAAATATAAGTTATAACTAGTTAAAACTACTCTCTAAAGACATTAGAAACCCAAGTGAAAACAATATAGGAGAAATAGAGGATAGAGGAAGCTTTTAAGATTCAGTTATCCAAAAGAACCAAATAATGCAGGTACAATACTGAAATATCATCTTAAATATTCTAATCAATTCAAAAGAAATGGTCAGTATCGTTGTATGATTTGTTAGGGTGTTATGCTATTTGGTATATTTCATTTTTAGCAACAGTTTAACATGTACTAAAAAATGATAAAACTAACACTCCCATAAAACTAACACTCTCTTCTCAATGACTGGGTGTCAAAATGATCTTTTAAAGTAAATATAACTGTAAAGTCAATCTTAAATTTTTTTAAGAAAATTAAAACACTTGTATTTAGTTTGAGCACCTGAAAATACGAGTTCATGCGATTAAAAGCTCATTGTGCCTTCCTGTTTTCTGATTATGTAGCAATGTAATTCTTCAAGATAATTTTTAACCTTTTATCATACTTGTAGAAATGGCTGATGTAATTTGCTTATTTCTTAAGCCTCAACTTTCACACACACACACCCAAATGGTATGTAAGGTATTTTCTAAAGCTGTGGGAATAGAACAATAGAGAACTTTTAGACAGTATGTCTGGGAAAAAAGAGAAACTGGAGGGAAAGAGGAAGGTTGCAGTTAACTCCTTCAAACACAACTCTTAGAAAATGCTCTTATCACTAATCACCAGATTCTCCATTAATAGCTGAGTGGAAGAATAGAAGAATTTTTTAACTTACACAAAACTGTACCTCACGTAGCTCCCAAATGTTTTGAGTCTGCTGACTAAGCATCATTGAGCTTGATTTAATTCAAGCCACATTCTGCAGTTTGCCAAGTATCTCGGTGGAGCTTAGAGAATGGCCCCCAAATTAAGTGTCTTTTAATAAAGCCTCTGGGAAGTGAAGCAACCATTCAGTTTTCTGGAACAGACTTTTGCTGTAAGAAACTGAGAAGTAACGGATGACTTAATGGCATCATGCAGGTGCCAACCGAACCACAGAGGAGAAGTGCTCCTAAGCTGTGTATTATCAATGCAGCCATATCATAGACAGATGCACTCAGGTGACACCAAGAACTTTCAAATAAGAGGTGATCATCAGACTGAATTCATGGGCAGGGGACAGTCCCTAAACTGACTCATTAGGCATGAATGGATGATCTGTCAGAGAAAAATGACTTTTAAGACCTCCATTCGTGCGCTAATGCTTGATATTAATGACCTTTCAGGATGGTTGATATCATTGAAATTTCAGCTGTCACTAAGAAAACTAGTAAATGAATCAGTTTCTGAATGAAGATAGAAAGCGGTCCCTGAAAAAAAGAGACAGAATGACAGTTGTAGGAAAGAAGAACTAGTGTGGAACTGAAATGTAAACTTAAGAAACAAAACTCTCTTATTACCTCTGAATTTAATTTAATTTTTTATGATTTATTTTATTGGAGTTTGAAAAGTCTAGGTAGCAGACTTAAACTTAACCCCAAAATTAAATCCTTAGACAACATATTCACTACATAGGCCTTATCCCCTTCCAGAAAAGAAGATCTGAAATTTGAAATACAGCACTTTGAGTTTCACCAGAGCCTGCTTATGATGTATTAGCCTGTCAGTTACGGGTGTGTCTTACTAATCATTCATAGGACATAGATTGCAATCTGTCTGTAGCACACAACACTCTGTGCTTAACTGCTGCAGTAAAAGGACATTATGGCCTAGGTCAGAGGTCAGCAAACCTTTTCTATAAAAATCTAGGTAGTAAATTTTAAGCTGTGCAGGCCAGATGGTTTCTGTTGTGACTACTCAACCACTGTGGGACAAAAGTAGGTATAGACAATGTATATGTAAATGCATGTAGCTATTTTCCAAAAGTCTATATTTGTGGACACTGAGATTTGAATTTTATATAATTCTTATATCACAAAATACTCTTCATTTTTAAAACTATTTTTCTTAAAGTAAAAACCATTCTTAGCTCACAAAAAGCTATACAAAAGCAGGCCGCAGGCCAGATTTGACCATGGGCTGTAGTTTACACCCCAATCTAGATTATAATTAGCTTCCCTTATGGCTCAGTAGTAAAGAATCCACCTGCAGTGCAGGATACTCAGTAGCTGTGGGTTTGATCCTTGGGTTGGGAAGATATCCTGGAGTCTGTTTCTATGAATCTGACTATTTTAGATATCTCAAACTAGTGGAATTCTACAATTATTTTTCTCTGTGGTTGGCTTATTTCACTGAGCATAAGGTCCTGTCCTCTAGGTTTATTCATGTTATCCAAAAGAGTTGAAATCAGAACCTCAAATGTATATCTGCAAGTTCACTGCATGTTGTCCAAAAGAATTGAAATCAGGATCTCAAATAGGTATCTGCATGTTCACTGCAACATAACTCACAATAGTCAAGATATAGAAATAATTAAATGTTCATTGACAGATGAATGGGATAAAAAAGTATGGCATATACATACAATGGAATGTTATTCAGCCCCAGAAAATGAAGGGAATCCTACTATATGAAGAATGGGATTTTAATAGATTGGGTAGAGATCCAGACTGGAGTGCTTTTGATAGTAAAAATGAGCATTGTTGATTGTTATTCCAGGATAACAAGTATAAATCCTGGCTATTTCATGCAAATTGGGACATATTGTGTCCTAGTAGAATGAGTCTTAAAGCAACCATGAGCAGAAAACCCTGAATGTTGTCAAGGGAGAATTGATTAGGTATGCAATGAATGAAAAAGTCCAAGTTGGTTGAAGCACAGGAGATGAATAGGGGGAGAAAAACTAGAAAGGTAGTCTGGGGCTTGAACTAGGATTGAAACTGTATTTTCTTAAACATAAAGCTAAGACATTTGGAAATTATTAAACAAGTAGTGGAGAAGCGTTGAATTTTTAAAATACTAAAGTGACTTTGTTTGCTCTCAGTATTGTCAATGATGTGCAGAATGAATTGGATCAGGCAGAGACTACATGCAGGAGCCCAATAAAGGGACCACAGCATCAGTTAGAAGAGAGAATGAGAGAACGTGAACTGAATCCAGGCGACAGGAATAGAAAGAAAGGCGTGGATGAAAGGCACATCAGAGAGAAGGAGTCAAGAGCATTTACTAATTGCATATAAAATAAAAGATCATCTAAGAAAAAGAGAAACTCAAAGGAAATGCCCAAGAGTTTAAGTTGAGGTGACTATAGGCATTCTATACTTGTAGGTTAGAATTAGGAAGGAAAGGGAGGTCTACAAATGAGTATAGGACTGGGATCCTATTCGTAAGATAGCAATGGTACATCTGTAGTTTAACTTTTGAAAATACTTTTATGCCAGGAGTATTTTTAATAACTCTGAGTGTGACCAACTTGATTTTTTTTAAAAATTGGACTTTGATTTAGGAGGAGGATAAGGGAGAGGGTTGAGGTATATTTCTCTATAAGCTATTCTTTCTGTCTTCTTTCTAGGATCCAATGGGATGCAATGCATTTTTAGATTAGTACACTGGTCCTCAGTTTATACTTACTGTAAAATTAAAAGTAAACCCAACTGAGGAAAATATACAGCTATGACAGACCTCTAGCTAGAACATGATTCAGAATGATTTTAAACCAGAAGCTGGTATCACCTAGTTACCTCAATACCTATCTTAAGAGTCTTCAAAATTATCCAAACTAAGTACTTGATTAAAAAAAAAAAACAACTCATTTTCCACAGAGCATTTGGGATTGTAAAGATGCCTTGAAATCAAAAAAAAGAAACAATAATGACACTTTATAACTTCTAAAATTTGAATTAAGCTTCTGCTGTGTTGCTGACTCCCAAAATGGTTCCCAAGCTATATTTTATATATTTTATATTCAATTTTCCAATAATTTTCTAAGCAGTGACTTTTTTCCAGCAGGGAATATGGAGAGAAATAAGAAGTGGAAAGAAACAGATGTTTCACACACACAGACACACACCTCATTTTAAAAGAAAAAAAATTAAACAACAAAGGGAATGAAATCACTAGAGGAACAAATTCAGAAATAAGAATTTTTAATTTAGCGAAACTTTGCTACTTTTTGAAACTCTTGAATTCTTCAAACTCTTCCACTTTGTTCAGTGTTCTTCCATGTTTAGATACTATGAAATTAACCAGTCTGGCCATGGTATGTGTTATGGTCTGCTATTTCTCTAAAGCAGTGGTCCAGAAAGGGAAAGTAGATTTGAATACATTATCCTGCCGGGTCCCAGAATAGAATCCCCAGACATCTCTGGGTGTGAATTACTGAGAAATGTTATCCCTCTCTGGTGAGGGACTAGACTGCTAGAGTGGGTAGAGAGTGGTTGTGTGGGTGCACAGGAGCCCCTGGTGCTATGGCATGTTCTTGGTACAAGAAAGAAAGAGAAATTGTAGTATAAATCCCCTTTGTTGTTGTTGTTATAAAACACCCTATAGGACAAAACTCTGATTGACGCCATTCATCGGGACCGGTGGCCGAGCCCTGTGGGTTTTATTTCCTAGGAATTTCCTTTTGGGCTCTGCTTCTTTTCTTGTGCCTTATTTTTTTTAATTGGTAAGTTTCTTTTACTCATCTTTCTAGTTTCTATTCATCTTTTCTCTCTTCCTGTGCTGACTACATAATATAAATAGAAAACATTATAATGCTATATAATTATAGTTATTATAAACATGTATTATAATGTATATTACCTATGATATAACCCTGTAGATACAAACATATCATACATATAATATTACAGGACACTGACCAACCTGGCTGGTGCTTCTGACTATATCCCTCTCTCCTTGGTAGTTATGATTACACACAAAAGGCTTTGACAACTTCAGGATTTCGAATAAAAGCTTATCAGTGTTCTAGTTTTCTCTTCCTTAGTTCTTTGCCTGCAGGCAGTCCTTCTTAGGTATCATACTGTTTAGCAACTGCCCTGACAGGATGAGAACTGATCTTAAGTAGGATGTGTCAAAATGCAAATAAACCAGATCCTTTCCTCACCCTCTAGCAGGTTTTGCCTTCAATGATTGTTAAACAGAGAAATCTAGATTATCTTTTTTTTCTCTTTTTATTATTCTCATAGTTCTTCGGTCTCAGTGAAATTTTAAATTCCTGGGTTGAGATTGGATTTAAACAAGTAATGATTTGTTTCTGAATTGACCATGATTAGTTTTCTGTATGATGGATCCATTTCCTGTGGTGAGGTGGTGTAATAACGATGTGTGTGGAGTTTTCAATATGACTAATTGAAATCTTTCTAGAAAGTTGTAATCAGATTAGAATAACCACTAAATGAAAAGATTGGGCATAGGAGACTTAGATGTTTGTCTGCCTCTGCAAATACTTGTCTCTCATGGCCCTTATATAAGGCAACTTACCTCACTACCCTGAAAAACCCAAAGGTAGGAAGCTCACAAACTTATGTAAGTGAAAGCAATAAAAGTATAACAGGGCTTTATCAATACATAAGATATTACTGTGTCTGTTCCTGTACAATTATTATTCATTATTATTGCTATTACCACCACTAAAAATAGAATGTAACTTAAGCCTGTCTGTGCTAAAAGATTGGAACGTATCCACCTAACCTCTAGAACAAGAAGTTTTTGTACTGAAAATTCTCATGTTCAACTTTTAATCTTGTCAAATACATTGATCTGTCTCTTTCCTAATAGATTCGTCATTAAGTTTCAACGATTGTATTTTTTCTTACTTTTAAGACAAGTTTTGACCTTCTAGACTTCTTACAAGCTGAACAAAATTTAATATTGGAAATAGGAAATACTTTAGATGAAAACCTGAGTTTCTCTACTGGATACTGGTTTGACTTGTGATCCCTTAGAAAATTACCATGTCTCTCTGAGCCAAATTTTCTCTAAATCTCATTTCACAATATCCAGCTTACAGAATAGCTGGAAAATTACAGTTTAGAGCATTTCATTTCATAATGCATTATAGACATTGTTTTTTGAATAGTGGCAACTCTGTTCCTCATAGAAAGCTTATGTAGTCAATCCTTTATTTAATAAGAGTACCCTTTATATGTGCATGTAGAAAGATAATGGAGAGCAAGAGGAATGGAAATGGCTATTTTTTTAAATTTATTATGTCATGTCTGGGAAGTATGAAGGAGAAAATTATAAGATCAAATAGCTTAAATTATAATTTCAAATAAAAGACTTTTTTGATATTAGTGTATTCTAACTTCTAAAAAAATTTACAAATAAAGAATCAAGAGAATAAATGCTAACAGCTTTGGAGGAACTTCTTTAATCACAGAACTATAATCGCTCTCTGCTGTTTAAGTCTTTGATTGTAGAAATACATCTGATCTACTTTTTAGAATTATTAAGTATAAAAAGGCATATCACTGTTGTTGTTATCTTTTGTGTGTTCAGTCGGTCAATTGTGTCTGACTCTTTGAAACCCCATGCATTGTAGTCTGCCAGGTTCCTCTGCCCAAGGGACTTTTCAGGCAAGAATAATGGAGTGGGTTGCCATTTCCTTCTCCAGGGAATATTCCTGACCCAGGGATCAAACCCAGGTGACCTGCATTGCAGGCAGATTCTTTACCATCTGAGCCACCAGGGAAGCCCAATTATTTTCTTATGTCTTCCTATGTATATTTTTGCAGTAAACATTAGTCATTTTGTATCCCTTTTAATCCCCCCGTCCCCCCACCNAATAAAGCAGAAGTAGATGTTTTTCTGGAACTCTCTTCCTTTTTCCATGATCCAGTGGATGTTGGCAATTTGATCTCTGGAATGGGTGAATTTAACTCAGATGACCATTATATCTACTACTGTGGGCAGCAATCCCTTAGAAGAAATGGAGTAGCCATCATGATCAACAAAAGAGTCCGAAATGCAGGTAATTTATAGATCTGTGCCAAAGATTAAAGGAAGGCATCATGGATTGACTGGGAACAGTAGGACTAAAAGTACCAAGGATAGAAAGAAGGAGGTTTACATAATACAGTCTTAAATCCTTCATGGAAGAGTTCTCATGTTCTGTTGCTCAGTTGTGTCCGACTCTTTGCAACCCCATGAACTATAGTACTCCAGACTCCTCTGTTTATGGGATTTTTCTGGCAAGAGTACTGGAGTAGGTTGCCATATCCTCCTCCAGGCAATCTCCCTGACCCAGGGATTGAACTCACATCCCCCGCGTCTCCTGCATTGGCAGGTGGATTCTACCACTGAGCCATGTGGGAAACCCTCATGGGATGAGGTGGAGAATAAACAAAAAAGCTGAATTAATAATCAAATGTGGGCTTCCCTGGTGGCTCAGTGGTAAAGAACCCACCTGCTAATGCAAGAGATGTGATTTCAATCCCTGGGTGGGAAGATCCTGTGGAGAAGAAAACGGCAATCCTCTCCAGTATTCTTGCCTGGGAAATCCCATGGGGAGAGGAGCCCAGTCTGACACAATTTATTCATTAAGCATGCATCCACAGTCAAACTTGATCCTATCATTTCTAGTATTAAAGTATAATATGTTCATTGTCTTAGGGTAGCAATACAGTCACATTTCTCCTTTCCTATTCATTTCTTAATGAAATCCAACATTTTATCTCTACTCTGACCTGGACTACCCTGAAATGCCAAGGAGAGGTCAGTCTTGTTTCCATTTTCTTGTTGGAGACAGAAATCTTATAGTCGACTAGTGTTCTGATGCTTTGGTTGGTGCCATTTGATATAATTTCTTAGTGAATTGCTTATCTGGATCCTTCCACTCATACTGGTTTCCTATGCTAGGATCCAAGACTATAGTATTTACTTACTATGCCCCATTCTCTTGAGAATTCAGTCCCTACTCTTAGACCCTTCTGTCAAGTGTAGGACATCAGCCCATTCTCTGCCTTCATGGAAAGTCCCCCTTTGGGATATTTGTATTCCTTTTGGCCTATATATATGGTTCAGGGTCATTTTATTTTATCGTAAAGTGAAATCTCAAGGAGAAAAATTTAGTTCTTGTCCCTTCCCTTTCTTAAAGCTAATTNTGTAGGACATCAGCCCATTCTCTGCCTTCATGGAAAGTCCCCCTTTGGGATATTTGTATTCCTTTTGGCCTATATATATGGTTCAGGGTCATTTTATTTTATCGTAAAGTGAAATCTCAAGGAGAAAAATTTAGTTCTTGTCCCTTCCCTTTCTTAAAGCTAATTAGCCTTCCTTTCCCAAGGGACATGAGGATGGGAGAAACCATATTTTCATAACTGAGAGGTCCCTCAGGTGAACTTTTGACAAACAAAGATAAATCCAAGGTGACATTTTGCTTCTTTCTATGCAGAGAAGCAGTGGGCAGTCTCTCTTACTAATAAAGAAATAAGCAAATATAATTATAAAGTTTATGCTACAGAGTCACCCCTTTAAAGTTTGTGAGATTGCTGGTATGATCCTAATAGTCATTGTAAGTGAACACTGGTGATGAAAAGTGAATATGACAGGAAGTCACACTGTACCTTTACTCTACTTTGGAACTAAAATGAGCCTGCCTGTCAGATCACAGCTTGGAAACATTGTTTTAGCAAAATTAATTTTTTACCCGTAAAAGGTAAGAAAGTTGAATAATTCCAGTTCCATTATCTTTAAAAATGTTCTAGCAAAATTTTCGTAATGAAGAATTTATTGTATTTGTAAATAACCAGAACCAGTATTAAATGTCCTTTTGCATCCTTGATAAATATACAGATGTTTACAGATAAAATTATATACCTATACATTACTTTGGAAGTCTTCATTTTAAAAGGAACGCACTTATTTTTGAACATTACTCCAACCGTTTTTTTTTGTTTGTTTGTTTTTTTTATGCCGTGTGAGATTTTTCCTGCTTGTTGTATTTTGTTGAGTGCATGAGTCCCAGAAGATCTCAAGTGGAATATTGTTAGCATGAGAGAGACTGATTTATGCTCAAGGACATGACCCTAGACTCACTATTGGGTGGAAGAGGCCACCTATGAAATGAGAAACAACATTTTTCTTATCCAGGCAACTGGAGACAGGGCTGCTTCCAAAAGTGTTTCTCCAGCAGCAGTGTCATCAACACAGATTTTCAAATTCGGTATCATGTGTCCTATTACCTGCTTCATTGCATTTGTAAATTGCTTGTGTTAAAAAGCCATAAGCACAATTTGGCAGGCCTGTTCCTCACATACTAAAACAGTTAAAATGTACCTTTAAGGGATACAAAGTAATGATTAGAAAGCCAAAATTCCCAGCCAGCAAGTGTTGAGGGAATGCCTTAGCTGCCCCCAAACAGATTTGCAGTTAATTTTTAAGTGTCAGTGCAAGCAGTTGGTCTAATCATATTTTCTCCTTGACAGAGGGCTTTGCAATGGCTGCAACTTCTGACTCAACCCTAGAGCACAGCAGAACATGCTTGGCAAATGTTTGGAAATAAGAGAAAATATTAGATAATAATACTTGCTCCTGAAACTTTAGTAAGATACCTTGCCTTGACTATGAGTGAAAGGATAATTTGCCTGAATAGTTTTCACTCATCTCTTACCAGTCTTCGCTACTCTGCTATGAATTACCCAAATAGGAGTAGTTCACAAATAGTTCCCCTTCTTCTCTTTCTCTCTCTCCCCGCTCCCAACACAGAGAAAGATGCATACATCAGCTACACTTAAAGGATTTTTTAATATATATACACACAGGGATATATATATATATATATTTATATGGCTGAGTTCCTCTGCTATCCACCTGAAACTATTACAACATTGTTAATCAGCTATACTCCAATTAAGATTAAAATTTTTTTTAATGGTGAGAAAATTAAGGGGGAGAGACAATTTGTCCTGATTTTTATTGATTGCTATGTGACTTTGTCATTTGATCTTATTCACCACTATAATCCAGGCAGCTTAATTCTGGAGCTGTGCTATTAGTCACCATGCTATACTGCATTTTATTTAACAAAGAAGATGAGTGAGGATTCTTTAAGTAACAAAGGTTACTGAGGGAGAGGCCAGACCAGAACCGCATGCTATTCTCCTAAATGCTTTCTCTTGCTCCTTCCCCTCCCTCATCTAATTCCACAGAGTTGGGCTTAAAACAGAGAGTGTAAGGGAATGGCACTAGAGGAATAAAGTGAAAAGCAGGTATTATTTTGCAGCAATAATTATGAAAAATCTGAGAGCTGCAGTCTTGCTCTGTGAGACCGAGTATATATTCACTTTGCTGCAGTGTCATTGTTTACATTCACTGGTCATTTGCAAAATTAGCCTCTATTATGTACCCACTGAAGAAGGCAGTGGCACCCCACTCCAGTGCTCTTGCCTGGAAAATCCCATGGACGGGGGAGCCTGGTGGGCTGTGGTCCATGGGGTCTCGGGAGTCAGACATGGCTAAAGCAACTTCACTTTCACTTTTCTCTTTTGTGCATTGGAGAAGGAAATGGCAACGCACTCCGGTATTCTTGCCTGGAGAATCCCAGGGACAGGGGAGCCTGGTGGGCTGTCGTCTATGGGATCGCATAGACTCGGACATGACTAAAGCAACTTAGCAGCAGTAGCAGCAGCATGTACCCACTAGAGAGAGGAGCATATTCTTTATGATAATCCACACCTATTAGTACAGATTTGTTTTTTTCTTTCAATCAATGTGTGTACTATAGGGTAAATAAAATTATGTCAGACAGTATCTCATTCTTTGGGCTTTTTTTTTTTTTTTTTTTTTTTTTTNGCAGCAGCATGTACCCACTAGAGAGAGGAGCATATTCTTTATGATAATCCACACCTATTAGTACAGATTTGTTTTTTTCTTTCAATCAATGTGTGTACTATAGGGTAAATAAAATTTTGTCAGACTGGATCTCATTCTTTGGGTTTTTTTTTTTTTTTTTTTTTTTGTCTAGGAAGACCTCAAAGGATTTCATAGATCACTCCAAAAAGTGTATTTACTAGTAGACATTAATAATGAAGATTACATGTAGCATTTTCAGATAAAATAAATTGAATCAGCTTTTAGGAGCAGTAAAAAACTCTTCCTTGACATAAAGCAGTGGTCTCCAGCTACAAAACCATAATTAAGCTAGTAAACACCAAGATGAGTGGTACTGAATGTGCGGTGACTGGTTTTCAAGGAAAATAGGACGAGAAGGACCCACCTGAACAGAGCCTCTCCTGTGGATTGTACTTCTGGCACTGACAGTCCTGTTATGCTAAAACAGCCTCCTTGTAGTTCATTATATAAAATAACCTAAGATACTGCCTCTCTGTCCCTATCTTGGACCATGTTCCAGCCCATGTGTGCACTACACTGGTCTTCTTTCTATTCCCAGTACCCGTTTTGCCCCTCCCCTCACAGGGCCTTGGTCCCTGGGTCCATCTCCTGGAAGTCTCTTTGTACTGTGTTCATTTTGCAGATCCCTGGTTCTGTATTACTTCACAGGGACATCATCCCTGACTTCCCTCATTCAGTCATCTGCCCCTATGAATCGCTCTCTTTGTACTATGTATTGCTCCTTTCTAGTGCTTGTCAGAATTGAAATTTCATGTTTGTGTGAGTAATGCATTGAGATCTGTTTCCGCTGGTCGACTGTAGGACCTGAGACAGCAGGGACATTTATATACTCAGCATCTAGCATACTGCTGCCACATAGTAGACACCCAGAAAACATTTGTAGAGTGAATAAAGAAAAGAATGAACAAATTTTTCTGTTTTCATTGTTTCCAAGCACTTTAGTGTGGACCAAAACCTTGTAAATAGTAGTAGACTGACATCTATTTAACTAGAAAGAGAAGCATATTAATATATTAATAGCAAGCATAGAGTCAGACCTGCTAATACAGAAAAACGACAAAGAGGGGCTTCCTTGGTGGCTTGGTGGTAAAGAATCCTCCTGCCAACTCCAGACACATGGGTTTGATCCCTGATCCTGGAGGATCCCATGGAGCAACATACCATGGAGCAACTAAGCCCATGTGCCACAACTATTGAGCCTGCGCTCTAGGGCCCGTGAGCCACAACTACTGAAGCCTGCTAGAGCCTGGGCACCACAACAGTGAGACGCCTGCACACTGCACCTACAGAGTAGCCCTCACTCTGTAAAACCAGAGAAAGCCCTCAAGCGACAATGAAGACCCAGAGTAGCCAAAAATAAATGAATAAATATTTTAAAAAAAGAAAAAATGTTGTGAAAAGTCTAATTTTATCTCTTGGTTATTTGGTGGTTTTTCTATTTTCCTTCAATTCTATATATTATTATTAGCTATAAGTATGCTTTAAATATATGCTTTTCCCCATCTTTTACTTCTTTCTTTCTCTCATGCCTTCCATTTTAGAGACTGAAATTTAGAATATGTGTCTTTCCTTTTGCTGCCCTATGTGGCAGTAAATTCTGACAAAAGAGCCTGAAAACATTATATCTCTGGTAGTTTTTTGTTTGTTTTTAATGGAGTCCTGAATGTCTTGCTGAATATATCAAAAGTTTCCCCCATGAGTAGGCTGGTCATTTGTTCAGAATATGGACAGGGCATTTTTCCTTTTCCCTTTGGATTTCTTCTCTATCTGCCTCTTCACCCTGCTCTGTCCCCTGAGAAGCTGGCATTTCTGATGGCACCAACAGGCTCTCTTGTCCACTGGCTCCCTACTTGGTTTGCCATGGGCAGGGGACAGGTATCAACAGTAGATTGAACAGACTTCTCTGGTGGTCCAGAGGCTAAGATTCTTCACTTCCAGTGCAGGGGATGCAGGTTTGATCCCTGATTAGGGAACTAAGATCCCACATGCAACACAGCTGAGCCAAAAAATTAACATAAAACAAACAAACAAAACACCAGTAGATTGGAGTATAAGAGAAATGGCTTAATGGAAATTATTCCTCTGACTCTGTTGCTGGTAGGTCACCACAGGTGAGCTTCACTTCTCTACATAAGGCCCAAGTCCAGTTAGTCAACTTTTTTCCATTTGGCTTCTCTCTCTGGATTTGGGGAACTCCTTCCTCCTTTGCCCTTTCAGGTCAAGAGGTAACAACGATTCTATTGTAGCTAGCCTCTGGGTTCTGAACCAGCTCTTCTTTTCCTTAATTCTGTTCATACCTTTGTAAATATTTATTGAACAAGCTGCAATTATTTCGTGTGAGTATAACATCTATTTGCTGCTAGGATCCTTCTGTATTCTAGAAAACAGCAGCCCAGCCTTGAAAGATATTGCTTCCTAGGTGGTGTATTAACTGGGTCTTCCATAGGGTATTTTGTTCCATAAGGCTAGCTATTCTGGTTGATTGAGTGTTGGTCATCCACTCCTGAAAAATNTTGCTTCCTGACCTGCATATAGGTTTCTCAAGAGGCAGGTCAAGTAGTCTGGTATTCCCATCTCTTTCAGAATTTTCCACAGTTTATTGTAATCCACACAGTCAAAGGCTTTGGCATAGTCAATAAAACAGAAATAGATGTTTTTCTGGAACTTTCTTGCTTCTTTGATCCAGCAGATGTTGGCAATTTGACCTCTGTTCCTCTGCCTTTTCTAAAATCAGCCTGAACATCTGAAAGTTCTCGGTTCATGTATTGCTGAAGCCTGGCTTGGAGAATTTTGAGCATTACTTTACTAGCATTGGAGATGAATACAGTTGTGTGGTAGTCTGAGCATTCTTTGGCATTGCCTTTCTTTGAGATTGGAATGAAAACTGACCTTTTCAAATCTTGTGACCACTGCTGAGTTTTCCAAATTTGTTGGCATATTGAGTGCAGCACTTTCACAGCATCATCTTTCGGGATTTGAAATAGCTCAACTGTTACCCAGATTATGTAACTTATATGCAGACTATATCATGAGAAACACTNGATTGGAATGAAAACTGACCTTTTCAAATCTTGTGACCACTGCTGAGTTTTCCAAATTTGTTGGCATATTGAGTGCAGCACTTTCACAGCATCATCTTTCGGGATTTGAAATAGCTCAACTGTTACCCAGATTATGTAACTTATATGCAGACTATATCATGAGAAACACTGGGCTGGATGAAGCACAAGCTGGAATCAAGATTGCCAGGAGAAATATCAATAACCTTAGATATGCAGAGATAGCACCCTTATGGCCAAAAGTGAAGAAGAACTAAAGAGCCTCTTGATGAATGTGAGAGAGGAGAGTGAAAAAGTTGGCTTAAAGCTCAACATTCAGAAAACGAAGATCACGGCATCTGGTCCCATCACTTCATGGCAAATAGATGGGGAAACGATGAAAACAGTGACATACTTTATTTTAGGGCTCTAAAATCACTGCAGATGGTGACTGAATCCATGAAATTAAAAGATGCTTGCTCCTTGGAAGGAAAGTTATGAAAAACCTAGACAACATATTAAAAAGCAGAGACATTGCCAACAAAGGTCCATCTATTCAAGGCTATGGTTTTTCCAGTAGTCATGTATGGAGTGAGAGTTGGGCTATGAAGAAACCTGAGCACCAAAGAATTGATGCTTTTGAACTGTGGTGTTGGAGAATATTCTTGAGAGTCCCTTGGACCACAAGGAGATCCAATAAGTCCATCCTAAAGAGATCAGTCCTGGGTGTTCTTTGGAAGGACTGATGTTGAAGCTGAAACTCCAATACTTTGGCCACCTAATGCAAAGAGCTGGCTCATTTGAAAAGAACCTGATGCTGGGAAAGACTGAGGGCAAGAGGAGAAGGGGATGACAGGATGAGATGTTTGAATGGCACACTGACTCAATGGGCATGAGTTTGAGTAAACTCTGGGAGTTGTTGATGGATGAGAGCCCTGGCATGCTGCAGTCCATGGGGTTGCAAAGAATCGGACACAACTGAGTGAACTGAACTGAACTGTGTTAATTTTCTTCATAGTTTATGGATTTTGTTTCACGATTATGATTGCCTTCCTCCTGAAAATAACGTTTAATTATATTTTCCAGGATGTCTATGTTTATGACAATTTATAAATTGCTAATACACTTGCAATTTGTTTTTGTATATGGAATGAAGTAGGAGTCAAACTTCCTTTTTTTTCAGTTGTAAAGCCAATGATCTTAGAATAATTTGTTGAAAACTGTGCTATTTGTCCTGATTTCTGGTAACACTATTATCATTTGGTAAATTGATATATATGTTTCTGAACCATCTATGCTTTTCAGTATACATATTTTAAGCCTCCCAATGTTTTAATTCTTATATAAATGTGTGTTAATTTGAAAAGGTAACAGGTTATTTAAAATGTTTATGAGAGTTTTTAGTAGTTAATAAAAATATTTCTAAAAATATCACATTTCAATCATTAAAACAGTATGGAATTATCATAAAACTAGGCAGAAAAAAATAAATATCTTTACAAATATATATTTTGAATGTGATAAGATGGGATTTCAAGTCAGTACCAAAGAATGGATTATTAAATAAGTGGTACTGAATCAACTGAAATGCCATTCATAAATATAAAATTATACTGGATATTTATTGCATACCTGATGCCAAAATGAACACTGAAACTTGGAAATTTAAATACAAAATATACAGCCAAAAAAGTAACAGAAGAAAATGCAGGAGTAGGTTTATAGAATAATGGAGAAAACAACTTTTTCTAAACTTGACAGCAAAGCCAGAAAATGTAACAAAAATGTTAAAGTATATTATGACACAATGTAAACCCACTGTAACCTACAAAGTGGTATACAAAGTTAAAAGGTAAGCAGAAATTCAGGAAAAAATGTTTTTCAACATATATATCTGACAATGAGTCAAAAGCTTTATTATATGAACTACTTTTACAAAATCAGAAAAGGAAAAGAGGATAATTCAATATAGAAGTGGAAGAAGTATTAAAAACAAAATAACATGATATAATAACCAATAATAATAGAAAGTGCTGTTCAATCCCAGTTTTCAAAGAAATGCAAATTAATAGATATTGTTGTTGTTCAGTCACTAAGTTATGTTCAACACATTGTGACCCCATGAACTGCAGCACACCAGGCTCCTCTGTCCTCCACTATCTGACAGAGTTTGCTCAAATTCATGTCCATTGAGTAGGTAATGTTATTTAACCACCTCATCCTGTTCTACACTCTACTCCTTTTGCCTTCAATATTTCCCAGCATCAGGGTCTTTTCCAATGAATCAGGTCTTCGCATCAAGTGGCAAAAGTACTGGAGCTTCAACTTCAGCATGGTCCTTCCAGTAAATATTCAGGGTTGATTTCCTCTAGGATTGACTGGTTTGATCTCCTTGGAGTTCAAGGAACTCTCAAGACTCTTCTCCAGCACCACAATTCAAAAGCATCAGTCAGTATTCAACTTGTATGGTCCAGCTCTCATATCCATACATGACTACTGGAAAAACCATAATTTTGACTATACAGACTTTTGTTGGCAAAGTGATATCTCTGCTTTTTAATACACTGTGTAGGTTTGTCATAGCTTTCCTTCCAAGGAGCAAGTGTCTTTTAATTTCATGGCTGCAGTCACCATCCACAGTGATTTTGGAACCCAAGAAAATAAAATCTCAAATTGCTTCCACTATTTTCCCTTCTATTGCCATGAAGTGGTGGGACCAGATGCCATGATATTAGTTTTTGAATGTTGAGTTTTAAGACAGCTTTTTTACTGTCCTCTTTCATGCTCATCAAGAATCTCTTTAGTTTCTCTTCACTTTCTGCCATTAGAATGACATCATCTGCATATCTGAGGTTGTTGATAATTCCTGGCAATCTTTATTCCAGCTTGTGAGTCATCCACCCTGGCATTTCAAATGATGCACTTTGCATAGAAGTTAAACAAGCAGGGTTGATAATATACACCCTTGTCATACTCCTTTCCCAATTTTGAAGCAGTCTGTTTTTCCATGTCTGGTTCTAACTATTGCTTCTTGGCCCGCATACAGGTTTCTCCAGAGACAGGTAAAGTGATCTGATCTCTAAGAATTTGCCACAGTTTGTTGTGATCCAGAGTCAAAGGCTTTTGCATAGTCAATGAAGGAAGAAGTAGATGTTTTTCTGGAATTCCCTTGCTTTCTCCATGACCCAACAAATGTTGGCATTTTGATCTCTGGTTCCCCTGCCTATTTGAAACCCAGAATGTACATCTCAGTGTTCTTGGTTCATGTACTGCTGAAGGCTAGCTTGAAGGATTTTGAGCATAACCTTGGTAGCACATGAAATAAGTGTAATTGTATATGGTTTGAACATTCTATGTCATTGCTCTCCTTTGGGATTGAAATGAAAACTGACCTTTTCCAGGCCGATGGCCACTGCTGCATTTTCCAAATCTGCTGACATGTTGAGTGCAGCACATTAGCAGCAGCATCTTTTAGGTTTTGAAATAGCTCAGCTGGAATTCCATAACCTCCACTAACTTTGTAGTAATGCTTCCTAAGCCCCACTTGACTGCAGGATGAAGCTGTCAAATTAAAAAGATTAAAATTGCCAGGGTTGACCAACATGTGGGGAAGAATTCAAATTTTCTACTGGTTTTGGTGAAATATGATAAGATTTATCACAGTTTATCAATTGTTTATCAAATTGTATATTTTTTTTGATTCGGCACTTTTTCTCCTAGAAAGTTACCTAATGGAAATTTACATAAACTTTCCCTATGTTGAGGTACTATGAAATAGTAATAATAAAATGGAAACAGCTAAATGTCTGTTAAACTCTAAGGCTTCCACACAGCAAAGGAAGTCATCAACAAAATGAAAACGCAGGCTATGGAATGGGATAAAATGTTGGATTGGCCAAAAATTTCATTTGGTTTTTCCATAAGATGTTACAGAAAAACCTGGACGTTTTAGACAACCCATTATCTGTAAATCATACATCTGATGAGGGTTTAGTGACCAAAATTTATAAAGAATCCATGTAATTCAATAGCAAAAAAACAGTGAAACAAATGATTAAAAATTTAGCAGAGGATCTAAATAGACATTTTTCCAAAGGAGACATACAGATGGCCAACAGCTATATGAAAATGTGCTCAATATCACTAATCATCAGCATATCAAACCATGAGTTATCATCTGATTTAAAATGGCTATCATCAAAAAGACAAGAGAAAACAAGTGCTGGTACGTATGTGGAGAAAAGGGAACCCTTGTGTATTTTGGTGGGAATGTAAATTGTTGCAGCCACTACAGGAAACAGTATGAAGAGCTGCAGAAATTAAAAATAGAAGTACCACATGGTCCAACAGTTCCACTTGGTACCTATCTAAAAGAAATTAAATCATTATCCTAAATAGATATATGCACCCCCTTGTTCACTGAAGCACTATTATAAGCCGCATTGCTTACAATAGCCAAGTCTTAGAAACAACCTAAGTGTCACTGGATCAGTGTACAGATAAAGAAATGTGATTTTATGCAAATAAACAAATTTAATTTTTAAAAAATCTGTCATAAGAAGAAGGAAATCTTGCCATTTGTAACAAGACAGATGGACCCTTAGTGCATTATGCTATGTGTTGTCAAAAATGAAGTCATAAAAACAAAAAAAGATTGACAGTTGCCAGAAGTGGGAGGTCTGGGTGTGGGAAAAGGGTTTAGGTGGTCAAAGGGTGAAAATTTCCAGTTATAAGTTTCTAGAGATATAATGTAAAGCAGAGGATGAGATGGTTAGCATCATCAATTCAATGAACATGAATTTGAGCAAATTCCAGGAGACAGTGGAGGACAGAAGAGCCTGGTATGTTGCAGTCCGTGAGGTTGCAAAGAGCCGGACATGATTTAGTGACCGAGCAACACCAACAGGGCATAACATGGACTTCCCAGCTGCTGCGGGAGTAAAGAGTCCGCCTGCCAGTGCAGCAGATGCCAGAGACATGGGTTCAATCCCTAGGTTGGGAAGGTCCCCTGGAGTAGGAGATGGCAACCGGCTCCAGTGTTCTTGACTGGAAAATTCCATACCAGGGAGCCTAGTGGGCCGCAGTCCATGGGGTTGNCTTCCCAGCTGCTGCGGGAGTAAAGAGTCCGCCTGCCAGTGCAGCAGATGCCAGAGACATGGGTTCAATCCCTAGGTTGGGAAGGTCCCCTGGAGTAGGAGATGGCAACCGGCTCCAGTGTTCTTGACTGGAAAATTCCATACCAGGGAGCCTAGTGGGCCGCAGTCCATGGGGTTGCAAAGAGTTGGACACTACAGAGCGAGCACCACAGGTACAGTATGGTGAAGTCATAGCTGTAAACTAAACTCACTGTGGTAATTATTTTTCAATATATACATGTATTCATTATCCTATATACCTTAAACTAAGACAGTGTTACATGTCAAGCATGTCTCAATAAAACTGGAAAAAAATCAAGTAGATTAGACAAAAAAAAAAAATCCATGGATTTCTATCTAGTATGGTACAGTGTGCTGGCTAAAGAATAAAGTATAATGCCTACAATTCCATCTGAAACAGTATATTTACCTCCACTTTCTCTAGTTACTTTCTGGCACAAGACCCTATTTTAATGCCTTGGATACTTACCACTACATGAATTTATCCTGAGTATTGATTTCACTTGTTTATCTTCCTCTTCTAGAGTCAAAGTTCTTTGACATCAGGGATGTTCATTTTTGTTTTGCTGTTGTATCCTCAACACTTCATTGTAGTCGGCGCCTGGTATCTTCATTGTGAAATGAATCAGAATAAAGGGGTAGTACAAATAGGAGACTGATTTGCTCCCAAGATGGAGATAAGTGTAAACTTCTTATCAATCAGATTCTCCTATGAGCACTGCTAAGTAGGTGTCATTATTTTACTCTGACTTTCAAAATTTGAAAGCAAATTCAGATAGGTTAAAATATGCATTCAGGGTCAACTGACCACTAAGGGGCAAAAGTAGCATGTTCTAACCCCCAATTCTGTGCTGCTTAGATTGCACATTGATAGAGTTGTGGTGAAATTGGTTTTTGATGTTCCATATTTAATCCACATTCTATGTTTAATTTGACATTCAGATTTGCAATTCTTCTCTCATTCCCTGTTGATTGTATAGTTCTTAGGATCAGTTTAGTTCAGTCACTCACTCGTGGCCGACCCTATGAGACCCCATGAACTGCAGCATGCCAGGCCTCTCTGTCCATCACCA
>SJYA01000419.1:1005248-1021171 GCA_006410615.1 Neotragus moschatus | reverse complement strand
ACAGAGGATGAGATGGTTTGATGGCATCACTGACTCAATGGACATTAGTTTGGGTAAACTCCAGGAGATAGTGAAAAGACAGAGAATCCTGGCATGCTGCAGTCCACAAGATCTCGAAGAGTCAGATACCACTTAGTGACTGAATAAGAGCAACCAACACTTTTGTCCTGGGCTTTTACTGTCACTTCAATAGATGAATAGGTTTGGAAGTGACAAATGGCAGGACCAAAAGCTGTAATACAGTCACTAAAGCTGAAGCTGACAATTTCAGAAAATATCACTGTTGACACATGTAATGGCAGAGCAGTAACTAAGCTTTTGTTGATTCATTCATTATTCAGTCACCTNACACTTTTGTCCTGGGCTTTTACTGTCACTTCAATAGATGAATAGGTTTGGAAGTGACAAATGGCAGGACCAAAAGCTGTAATACAGTCACTAAAGCTGAAGCTGACAATTTCAGAAAATATCACTGTTGACACATGTAATGGCAGAGCAGTAACTAAGCTTTTGTTGATTCATTCATTATTCAGTCACCTTTTGCTGAATGCATGTTATGTTCCAGGCACAATTCTTTACACTGGAGATTCAAGAGGAAAGATTCAGCCTCAGCCACCAAAAGAGTATGGGCCAGTGATGAAGCCACCTATGTAAGCAAATTAATAAGATAAAATGATACCAGTACTACAAAGGAAGAGCAAATCAAGTGTGGCAGGAGGAGAGAGAATGATTTCTTGCGTAAGTCAGGGATAGCTTCAGAGAGGAGTTAGATTTTGACCCATGAGAGAGTTAAACAAGACAAGAAATGGGAGCTAGTTATGCATTTTCCAAGCAGAATAACAACTTTACCAATGGTACTGGGATGTAAAAGATCAAAGTATGTTTGGGAAAAAATAATAGAGAGAAGAAGGTAGATAAAGTGAAGGAAGAGAAAGGCAGATACTCAGGCTAAATGAGGGGAGGCAAGATTCTGCCAGAAGACTTTACACAGCACATGCAGTGTAGCGTTAGATTATAAAGCATGTGGCTAGCACCAAACAGGGACTTACCTGGCTCCTAGCTCAGCTGACATAGAATCCACTTGTAATTCAGGAGATACCAGTTCAGTTCCTGGGTCAGGAAGTTCCCTTGGAGAAGGGATAGGATACTCACTTCAGTATTCTTGGGCTTTCCTGGTGGCTCAGACGGTAAAGAATCTATTTGCAATGTAGGAGGCCTGGGTTTGATCCCTAAGTTGGAAAGATCTCCTGAGGAAGGCATGGCAACCCACTCCAGTACTCTTGCCTGGGGAATCCCCATGGACAGAGGAGCCTGGGAGGCTACAGTCCAGGGCGTCACAAAGAGTCAGACATGACTAAGTGACAAAGCGCAGCACAGAGCAGACACTAAATAACAGTCGTTCCCCCCTTCTCTGCTTTTTCCTTTCCTGTGCATGGATTCCCAGAGGGGTAAAGGAGGGACAAAACTCTTTACTCCACAAGGTCTAACCAAGGCATATGCTTTACTAATAATGTTTTGCTCCGGCTTTTAATTGTCAACACTGCAGAACCCTGTTAAGAGGGATATTGTATCAGAGGTTTCTATAAGGTAGGCACTTATCCCCAATNGATTCCCAGAGGGGTAAAGGAGGGACAAAACTCTTTACTCCACAAGGTCTAACCAAGGCATATGCTTTACTAATAATGTTTTGCTCCGGCTTTTAATTGTCAACACTGCAGAACCCTGTTAAGAGGGATATTGTATCAGAGGTTTCTATAAGGTAGGCGCTTATCCCCAATGAACAGGCTAAAGACCCAGGGAGAGTCATAAGATTATTGCAAAGGGGTCTCAAATTCAGATGTGGCTAGATACTTACTATCTGTACACTGACCAACAGTGCCTCTCACAAAGATGTGGATCAAATGGACACTGTTGCTGTTGTGATTAATAAAATGAACATTCATTTGAAAACTTCACTGAATTGATTGTAACTTTTGCCATTTCATAGTTCTGAGTAAAATGGCGAATACTACCATGTGAAAGTTTGAGGAAAGTTTTAACATTTAACAGTTCCTCATCTTTGCAAAAATTCACAACCAGTAGTCTAACTGGGAGAGATTTAAATTCAAACCCTGTCTTTGCCACTCAGCCCTGTACTTATCACATCATATTGTAATTTAGTTAGTGTGAGTGTCTCCTTCATTGTAGGCTTCTCAGAATCAGGTGTGGCAAAAATATCATATTCATCTCTCTGCCTCCAGAACCTAGAATTTATAGTGGCAAAGAAATAGCAGTAGACATACACCTGCAGAGCTCAGCTGCTGTGTTCTGCGTCTACCTGCCATATGGCCTTGGGTAAATTATGTAAGCACCATGAACCTTAGTTTCCTCACAATAAATTTGAGATAATGACACATTATATAGAAAAATAGTTGTGAGGTTGTAGAGCAGTCATATACATACGCATATATAAAACAGGACCAGCAAAGAGTCTGACACACTGCAGATGCTAAAAAAGTGCTGCTGACTTTCCTTTCTCCTTTCTTCAGCATTTGATTAAGGGTAGCTGTGATTTCTTTCATCAAGGAAGTTGCATTTTCATGTTTGCACTTTGGAGTCCCTATCAATGAAATGGTGAATAAGAAGCTTGTGTCAGGAGGAGGAAGAGGTTGGGGAAGCAGGGAGAAGAGGGAATAATCGCCACAGAGAGGCAAGTGAAAGGACTGTTATACTTGTATCACTGTATACTTCAGTGATACAAGTAGAAATGAAGAAGCCTGGACAGACAGTGGAGGTGAAGATAGAGAAGAGATAAAACCAGAAAAAGTAATGTTTTAGGGTGATGGTTTCAGATAAAAGAGCTCCATGGCAGAGCTCACATGTTTCATGTGGTTTACTTAAAAGGAGCACATTATGTCTGGAACTGGACAAGTAGGGGAACCTTTCTGAAGAGTCCAAATTGATGGAGGTTCTTCCTTGAAGTTGGATATGGAGGAAGTTCCTGCAGAAGACAGCAAAAATGACCCATAAGGAAGGGCCAGAAGCACCATAAACCCTGGGATACAAAGGGTAATGGTCCTGAGAATGTTTCAGAATCCTAACTGAATTTTGGCAGTTTGCATACCATCCCCTGTTTTTAGATATAGAAGTGTAATATCAACCAGGAAAAAAAAGTTTGTCTTTGAGGAATTTCATCTCTCTCCTATTGCCCATATAACTGAGACTGCTGAAGTACTCCTGATAGTGACCATCTGATATGCAAAGGAGGGATATTCAGAAGTTGTTAAAGGGCTTATCCTAAATTAGGTGCCCTTTCACCCAGCCCAGACCTACATACTTCTCTTGTTTTCTACTTCGTGTCTCCACTTGAAAAATGATTTTGAAAAGTAGCGTACAAACCAATCAATCATGCAAACAAGGCCAAACTCCCACAGAGCACACAAGGAACAGAGCAAAGATTATTTTTGTCTGTCTAGTTAGGATTTGCACATGCTGGAATATTTCTGACAGGTTTCTTGTGGCTCTCCTGGGAGGAAAAAAAAAATCACGAATCTACATATAAGTAGAAGATGAGGAAAGTTCAGTGGAGAAAAATAGAGTGAAGTTCTTCACTTTCTCAAGTTTCTATTACCATAGTTATGTGACACTCAGCATACAAAATGGCAATGATGGTGTCTCTTGCTAATAACTTTAGACAAATGAGAAAAAAAAAAAAGATTCCTCTTTGTCTTGATAGGAAAGAGACTGAGAGTCGCTTTTTCTCAACCTTCAAAAATGTTTCGACAACAAATATATTTGATGCTGCCTTTATCCCTTCCATACCTCTAAAATCTCAAGGCTTTCAGGTTAAGATTCTATGCCAATCTTATTCCAAACAGGAGGCTTATTACTTGTCTCAGACTTCCAGCATATGGTGTCTAATTTAGTCCTCAATATGTCTGGGCATGACGCTAGGTGCCAGCAATTTGCCTGATCATGGAGAGCCTTTCTCTACCACAAGCAACTGGACTTCTTCCTCAGTTCCACTGTCTAGCACTCTATTTTTCCCTCTCAAAGTGGAAGTGTTAGTCATTCAGTTCTGTCCGATTTTTTGTGACCGCATGGATGGTGTAGCCTGCCAGGATTATCTGACTGTGGAATTCTCCAAGCAAGAATGCTGGAGTGTGTAGACATCCCCTTCTGCAGGGGGGTCTTCCTGACTCAGGGACCAAACCCGGGTCTACCCCATTTCAGGCAGATTCTTTACCATCTGAGCCACCAGGACTAGGACTAGGTAAGAACAGTGCTCAAATCTGAATTTCAGCTTGTTTGACTGGACTTCTGATACCAAATTTAGATTAATCGCATCCCCTGGAGAGGTAGAATCTCTCTCTGCACCGCCCTGAATGAATTAATTTCCCAGGATATTTACTTCCCAGGATTCTAGCTTCACCTGCTGCTTGGATCCCACATCCATACCACTTGCTTACCTCAGTGGGTCCCTGGAACAAATTCTGCTTCACTCATCCTGATCCCATCTTGATGTTGTGCATTGGATGGTAAGTAGGTAAGTGGGTGATTCCACAGCCTCTTTCCCTCCTGTTCTTTCTCTTCTCATTCTCCATTGGCCATCATCACTGAGTTCTTCCCTAAATAAGTTATGAGCCCTGCCATGGGCGAAACACTCTGGACACACCCCTGTAATTGTAATTTCACACACTGTACTAAATTTGTGTATGTGTCTATCTCCCCAGCTAGGGGTTTCCCAGATGGCTCAGTAGTAGTAAAGAATCCACCAGCCAGCAGAAGATGCTGGAGTTGTGGGTTCAGTCCCTGGGTCAGGGAGATCCTTTGGAGAGGGAAATGGCTACCTGCTCCAGTATTCTTACCAGAAAAATCCCATGGACAGAGGAGCCTGGTGGGCTCCAGTCCACGGGGTCACAAAAAGTCAGACACAACAGAGTGACTGAGCACGCCTCAGATAATCTTAAACTCTGAATTGGGGGTCTTATTGATTGCTCTGATTCCAGGAGGAATAAATAGAAGCTTAATACATGGTTATTAAATTGAGTTGAACTTAGAAGCTTGATTAAAGGTGCTTAGTGTACAAAGTAAATGAAAATACAAAGTAAATGAAACCTACGCTCCTGAGGCTCACATTCAGGTTGAGAACCTATCTCCTGTGGCTGCTCACTGTGCCAGATGTGGTCAGGCTTCTATGTCTAATCTGAACAGAAAACCTCAGAATACAGAGTTAGAGAGATCCCTGTGAATTACAGGAGACAGAGAGCCCTTTCTAAGGAAGTGTGTACACTGATGTGTCCAGATAGAAAACCTCTTAATTCCCTCAAAGTTTCAAGGTACTTCAGTTTCTGAGATACATTTCAGAATGTCATATTAATCAGGCATCAGCATTTTGCTGCCCATCAAGGAAGCAAATCTATAGTACCTGTGAAAGTAAAGGGACATATTTGACGCATAATTTGTACAGCTTATAAATAATTACAGTAATTATCATATTGTAACTCTAGTAGTATTATATATGGTAATACTAATTGCCACATTGTACTTTATATGTTTATATCATCCCTCATTACTAAGGGACAATGCTCAATATAGGTAAAGTGTAGTACAGTCTAAGTGTTGAAAGAATAAATGACATTTCACACAAAAATAATAAATTTAGGATGTGGGGGAAAATGAGATTGTATGTTTAATTTTATAAAATGATAGAATAATTATTAAAGTTAACTGCTTTTGTTATCCCCTGTTTTTAAAAAAATGGAGCCCTATTAGAACATGAATAAAGAAAGGAAAAATATTCACCTTATTAATTGTAACCGAGTTACCATGAATTAATAGAAAAATCTCTTATAAGTTTCCAAGTCACCAAGAACCAAAGGCAACATTGTAGGCTACATAGTTCTTATTGTCAGAAAAGAATGATGTCCCTTATTGTCAGAAAGAAGCATACTAATTCCTTGGGGAGTAAGTTTTGTTTTCTGTTTTTGTTTTTTTTTTTCACCTGAGGGAAATTTCTTATATAGGACTTCCTCCAGGGCCAAATTAAGCAACATAATTGTTACCTCAGGGACAGGGAGTCAGCCTGTGGCAAAAACAAGGATAAATGGTCTTCAGTGATCTGAAGAGATGTGAACCATCTCTGAAATACCAGGTTCCTATAAAGAGGGTTTGTTCTCCTTGTCTTGATTTCAGTTCAATTCAATCACTCAGTCGTGTCCAACTCTTTGTGACCACATGGACTGTAGCACACCAGGATTCCCTGTCCATCACAAACTCTCGAGGCTTGCTCACACTCACATCCATTGAGTTGATGATGCCATCCAACCATCTCATTCTCTGTCGTCCCCTTCTCCTCCTACCTTTAATCTTTTCCAGTGTCAGGGTCGTTTTGCCATGAGTCAGTTCTTCGCATCAGGTGGCCAAAGTGTTGGAGCTTCAGCTTCAGCATCAGTCTTTCCAATGAATATTTAGGATGGATTTCCTTTAGGATTGGGTAGTTTGATCGCCCTGCAGTCAAAGAGACTCTCAAGAGTCTTCTCCAATACCACAGTTCAAAAGCATTATTTCTCTGGTGCTCAGCTTACTTTATGAAACTCTCACATCCATACACGACTACTGGAAAAACCATAGCTTTGACTGGATGGACCTTTGTTGGCAAAGTAATGTCTCTGCTTTTTAATATGCTGTCTAGGTTGCTCAAAACTTTTCTTCTAAGGAGTAAGCGTTTTTTAATTTCATGGCTGTAGTCACCATCTACAGAGATTTTGGAGCCCAGGAAAATAAAGTCTGTCACTTTTTTTTGTTGTTACCCATCTATTTGCTTGAGGTGATGGGACTGGATGCCACGATCTTAGTTTTCTGAATGTTGAACTTTAAGCCAACTTTTTCACTCTCCTCTTTCACCTTCATCTAGAGTCTCTTTAGTTCTTCCTCATTTTCTGCCATAAGGGTGGTGTAATCTGCGTATCTGAGGTTATTGGTATTTCTCCCAGCAGTCTTGATTCTAGCTTGTGCTTCATCCAGTCCAGCATTTTGCATGATGTATTCTGCATAGAAGTTAAATTAGCAGGGTGACAATATACAGCCTTGAAGTACTCCTTTCCTAATTTGGAACCAGTCTATTGTCCATGTCCAGTTCTAACTGTTGCTTCTTGACCTGCATTCAGATTTCTGAGGAGGCAGGTAAAGTGGTCTGATATTCCCATCTCTTTAAGAATGTCCCACAGTTTGTTGTGATCCAAACAGTCAAAGGCTTTGGCATAGTCAATAAAGCAAAAGTAGATGTTTTTCTTGTACTCTAGAAAGAATTCTATTGTAAGAGTTATTACATTACCAAGTAGTTAACTCTTTACCTGTCTTCCTCACTACACTAACAGCTCCATCCATGGGAGACTGTGTTATGTATGGTCAGTAAATGACAAAGAGTGAAGGTTTAATATTTTCCTTGAGATAGCAACAGCAATAACAACAACTACTACTATTTCTATTATCTGTTTATTTTTTTCTGGCTAATAAGAAGTGTGCAAAGCATTTTCACATACAGCATTTCATTTTCATAAAACTCTATAATATTATCATTATTATCCCCATTTTACAGATAAAATAAGTTCAGAGTTCTGTGCCCCTGTAGATACAATCAGTTGACTTAATTTCCCTCACAACCTTTTTATTTTATGTGTGTGTGTGTGTGTTAGTCAGTCAGTCTTGTCTGACTTTTTATGACCCCCTGGACTATAGCCCCACCAGTTTCCTGTCCACAGAATTCTCCAGGCAAGAATACTGGCGTGGGTTTCCATGCCCTTCTCCAGGAGATCTTCTTGACCCAGGGATTGAACCTGAGTCTCCTTCACTGAAGGCAGACTCTTTGCCATATGAGCCACCAAGGAAGCCCTTTATTTCATATAGCTTTGAATAAAAGTAAATTTTAGCCTATTCTTTCTCTTTTCCATCAAATTTTGAAATGGTGAGTAGACTGTGGGTGAATAAGAACTGTCTTTGTTTAACTCAACTGCATATTTCTATAACTGAAGTATTCTNTCACTGACTCGATGGGTGTGAGTCTGAGTGAACTCCGGGAGTTGGTGATGGACAGGGAGGCCTGGCGTGCTGTGATTCATGGGGTGGCAGAGTCGGACATGACTGAGCGACTGAACTGAACTGAACTGAAGTCTTGATCAGCTGTTCCGGGCTGACTACTTCTGCTTCATCTCTAACTTGTTCTCACTGGGCAACCTTCCCTTCCCTGATTATGCCCTGTCTTTGCAGTAGCCTTGTTGTTTAGTCGCTAAGGTGTCCAGCTCTTTTGTGACCCCTGTGGACTGTACCCACCAGTCTCCTCTGTCCATAGGACTTATATGTCCCATGTCCATGGAGTGAGTTGCCATTTCCTCCTCCAAGGGATCTTCCTGATCCAGGGATTGAACGCAAATCTCATACACTGGCATGAACATATGCATGAAACATGAAATAGAGGAAAACTATAGAACTGGAAAGACTAGAGATCTCGTCAAGAAAATTAGAGATGCCAAGAGATCATTTCACACAAATGTTCACTGCAAATGGAACATTTCACTGCTAAGCCACCAGGGAANAATCTCATACACTGGCATGAACATATGCATGAAACATGAAATAGAGGAAAACTATAGAACTGGAAAGACTAGAGATCTCGTCAAGAAAATTAGAGATGCCAAGAGATCATTTCACACAAATGTTCACTGCAAATGGAACATTTCACTGCTAAGCCACCAGGGAAGCCCCTCAATAGTCTTACCTCTGCAAATTACTCATTAATAGCAAAGGCATCCCAGGTGGCACTAGTGGTAAAGAACTTGCCTGCCAGTGCAGGAGATGGAAGAGACGTGGGTTTGATCCCTGGGTCAAGAAAATCCCCTGGAGAAGGTCATGGCAACCCACTCCCAAGTATTCTTGCCTAGAGAATCTCATGGGTATAGGAGCCTGGTGGGCTATAGCCCATGGGGTCACACAGAATCTAACACAAATGAAGTGACTTAACACACACAGACTAGGCAAGGCTTTGTTGTTCCTTTAAAGCAATACTCTTTATTTATACTTCCATTGTTACATATCTTTTGTTATATAAATGTAATAGAGTGTTAAGAATAAGGGGGAGAGAAGATCCTGCTCCACTATCACCCACCTCCTCACTGGACTTTGGTACCCACACCTGGCGCTTTTGTTGTAAACTTTATATTGATAGAGGTTCAGCAAAGAGTGACTAGAATTGGAAATGGGAATATTTCCATTAAATAAAATATTTTTTCATGAAGAAACTAAGTCTGGACAATAGAAAGTTTCTATTTCATCTGTATTGTTCCTGTGCTCTTTGACTTAAAAACATGATCTAAGTTTCATTTCAAACTTACTTACCTGATATAAGATTGAGATGATATATATTTTGTTTCTTAATGAGGTCATAATACCTAAAGTTAATTTTATAATTTTTTGTTTGAGTTTTTTCAAAATATTAAACTAATGAGCACTTTAAATTACTGGAATATATGTGTTGGTTAAAATGGTTTCCAAGGTCCCAGGCAACTTTCCAAGGTCTCCATGGCTGAGCTTGCTGCTTGTTCTTCACATGCCCTGGCACTCCTCCTACTAAGACTGTCTGCTTAGTTATTCCACCCAGCACTGACTCACTCCCTGCTTCTGATAATGAAGATCCTCTTTATCTGTTTTTCTTGGAAAATTGCTTCAGGTTTAGGAGGTATATGTGTGTATTTGTGAATGTGTGTGCCTGCACATATGTGTGGGTCCACCAGGAGCTGAATTCTGACATATCACGAATACATTTTTCTCCTTGGAAACCAAATCAGACATGACCCTGTTCCAGGTTTCTTTGGAATAATAACCTGAACTAACTTTATTTTTATAGCTTAAGTAAATCTGCTCATTACTCATAAAACCAGCAGCCCTGTGGGAAATATACACTGTGGTAAGATGAGAAGAGAAAGATCTCCAGGGGTGACACCAAACTCTTGGATCCCATCCCTATGTTAGGCAATACCCAAGAATTAATCTTCTCCGAGATAAGCAACACATGGCCTTGCGACAGCTTGCCCTACAAAATTTGTCTTGAATTCCTCTAATTTCTAGCTCTTTGATTTCTATAATCCAAGAGTGGCTTACAAGGCTAGAGAAGATGTGGGCAGAGAGATAATGGGGGAGCATGGCTGATGGGATTTTAAGGATCAACCAAGGTACCCTGAAAAGAATCAAAATCATCAGAACTATTATTGAGAAGAAATAAATAATTAGTTAAACATTATAGATCAGGACGAAAAGTCTGGGCTTTTAAAGTCAGAACGATCATCGTTTTTAAACTTGGCTTTAGCACTTTCTACCTGTGTGATTTGGGGCAAGCTACCCAATCTATACTAGCCCCAGTTTCCTCATCTTCAAAAGAATTAGCACCAGAGTCAATTCATAGGCAAAAAAGATAGTCTTTGAATTACAGACACACACGCACACACACACACACATATATAATTATATATAAACTATTATTGTTTATAGATAATAAACAAATTATATATATAAACAATATATATAATTATATATATAATTATTATATATATACCCATTCACACACACACACACACACACACTCATGTGCTAAGTCACTTCAGTCATGTCTGACTCTTTGCAACCCTATGGACTGTAGCATGCAAGGCTCCTCTGTCCATGGGACTCTCCAGGCAAGAATACTGGAGTGGGTTGCCATTTCATCCTCAAGTGGATCTTCCTGACTCAGGGATCAAAACTGTACCTTTTATGTCTTCTGCATTGGCAGTCAGATTCTTTACCACTAGACTACTTGGGAAGCACATATGGGCTTCCCAAATGTGTGTGTATACATATATGTATATATGTATGTGTGTGTGTGTATATATATATATACATACATGTATGTATAATATTCACTGAGAAGAAGCCATGGAGCAAACTACATGATCTAAAAATTATAGCTGTTATTACCACTAATTATAGAGTAGCAGAATGAGAAGCAGAAGTTGTTTAGGAAGGGATAATACACAGTGAAAGAAAACATTGAGTGAATGAGTGGCAAAGTCAATGGCCAAGAGAGTCAAGACTAGGGAAGCACAGTGAAGAATGAGCATATGTGTCAGGAGGCTTCTTTTGTGTGACTTCTAGCTCTGCTTTGGGATGGGAGAATTAACCTAATAGAGTGCCATTCTGGCTTTTGATCTCCCTAAAAGGATCATCATCCTGTTGCTTTTCATTTTTGTCTTGTCAATCAAATTGCTAAATCAATTGATTAAACAGCAAGGAGTGAGAAAATTTTGATATTGTCACTCATAGACCGCAGTCTAGCTGGATTTAGCTAGAATGGCCCCAATGACAAGCCTATTAGCTTCCCCTACTGAGAGCTTCCTGAGACTGTTCCTAGTCATTTTTGCTGGATTGGGCCTTCTTGGATAACAATACCTGCAGGAACCATGCCAGAATTTTCTTTTCTACTTGGAATAGTGCATTAATCTTTGGGTGAACAGTTCTCCACAGACTGAAGAGGAAGAGGGAAAATAACCTATCAAATACCTTTGTTTGCAGGAGCCCATTCCATCCTCCTGGCTACTGTTTATTCTCTTTCCTTTCTAGTCAAAGTCTAATACTCAAAATGTTATTTGTAAAATGTTCACACTCACTGACCCAAGTTCTCCTTTTGGGACTTTTTTTTTTTTTTTTTCTAATTCTTTATACTGTTTCCAGAATGCTTTGTCCTCCAATCCCATCCCCATCCTGGTCATCTCTATTGGATTTTTTGGCATTGGCATGCTTGGAGTGTGGGACCCAGATGTGGATGCCTAAAGCCTACTTGGTTGGGGCAAGGTTGAGCAGAACCTTCATTTTATTCATTCTAGACATAGTTTCTATTAATACATCAGAATAATATATATAAAGAAGTGTTGGATGGGGAAGGAGCTGTGTTTGGGAAGGGTCAAAGTCTTTATAGTAGAGAGAAAAAGACATGGAGAGAAAACAGGTAAGAAAAGTAGGCAATGGAGAAAATAATCATCATAATAATAAGAATGATAATAATAGTAATTGTAATGGACCTTTCATTACTAGGGCCTCTCACTCTCACAGGGCCATTCCAGTGGTCAGAGGTTTTCCAGCATCATCTTTTATTATTTGAAATAGCCCAACGGGAACTCCATCACCTGCTCTAGATTTGTTCATAGTAACGCTTCCTAAAGCCCTCTTGACTTCACACTGCAGGATGTCTGGCTCTAGGTGAGCGACCACACCATCATAGTTATCCGGGTCATTAAGATCTTTTTTGTATAGTACTTCTGTGTAGTCTTGCCATCTCTTCTTAATCTCTTCTGCTTCTGTTAGGTCTTTGCCATTTCTGTCCTTTATTGGCTCATCTTTGCATGAAACATTCCCTTGATATCTCATTTTCTTGAAGAGATCTTCAGTCTTTCCAATTCTATTATTTTCCTCTATTTCTTTCAACTGTTTTCCTAAGCAAGCTTTTATATCTCTCCTTGCTGTTTTCTGGAACTCTGCATTCAGTTGGGCATATCTTTCCCTTTCTCCTTTGCCTATCACCTCTCTTCTTTTCTGAGCTTTTTGTAAGGCCTCCTCAGTCCACCACTTCACCTTCTTGCATTTTTGGGGGGAGGAGGTGGTGGTTTTGGTACTGCCTCCTGTACAATTTTATAAACTTTTGTCTATAGTACTTCACGTACTGTGTCTATCAGCTCTAATCCCTTGAATCTATTTCTCACCTCCATTGTCTAATCATAAGGGATTTTATTTAGGTTATATCTGAATGGCCTAGTGCTTTCTTCTCCTTTCTTCAATTGAAGCCTAAATTTTTCAATAGGAATCTCATGATCTGGGCTACTATCAGCTCTACTTCTTGTTTTACTGGCTGTATAGGGCTTCTCCATCTTCAGCTGCGAAAAATATAATTGATATGATTTTGGTACTTACCATCTGGTAGTGTCCATGTGTAGGGCTGTCTCTTGTTTTGTTGGAAGAAAGTGTTTACTATGACCAGTGCATTCTCTTGGCAAAACTGTTAGCCTTTGCCCTGCTTCATTTTATACTCTAAGACCAAACTTGCTTGTTACTCCAGGGATCTCTTGATTCTAGTCACCTTATGATGAAAAGCACTTTTTTTGAGGGAGTCTTAGTTCTAAAAGGCCTTGTAGGTCTTCATAGCATGGATCAACTTCAGTTTCTTTGGCATTAATAGTTGAGGCATAGACTTGGACTATTGTGATTTTGAATGGTTTGCCTTGGAAGTGAACCGAGATTATTACGTGGTTTTTGAGATTCCATCTACTACATTTTGGACTTTTTTGTTGACAATGAGGTGTGTTACATTTCTTTGAAGGGATTTTTCCTCACAGTAGTAGATATTATGGTCATCTGAATTAAATTTGCCCTTTCTCATCCATTTTAGTTCACTATTTCCTAAAGTGTTGGTGTTCACTCTTGCCATCTCCTGTTTGACCATGTCCAATTTACCTTGATTCACAGACCTAACATTTCAGGTTCCTATGCAACATTGTTCTTTACAGCATTCGACTTTACTTTCACCACCAGGCACATCCTCAACTAAGCATCATCTCCACCTTGGCTCAGCCTCTTCATTCTTCCTAGAGCTATTTCCCTACTCTTCCTGGGTAGCATATTGGACACCTACCAACATGGAAGGCTTATCTTCTGGTGTCCTATCTTTTTGCCTTTTCATACTGTTCATGGGATTCTTGAGGCAAGGACACTGAAGTGTTTTTCCATTCCCTTCTCCAGTGGACCACATTCTGTCAGGACTCTCCTCCATGACCTGTCCATCTCGAGTGGCCCTGTGCAACATGGCTCATAGCGTCATTGAATTACACAACACTGGGTCCTGGTGTGCACAAGATTTTGTTTATGCCCTCCAGAGTCTCTGCTTCCCCTAGTCCTCTGGGGGTTCTATAATTAAATCCTGTCACCCTTCAAAGTCAGATTCCCTGGGCATTCCCATCCCTTTGCCTAATCCCTAAGTTGGGAAGTCTGATGTAGGGCCAAGAACTTTTACAGCAGTCCAAGAACTTATTTGGTATTATTGTTCTACAGTTTGCGGTTTGCCTACTCTTCAGGTATTGGATTTGACTTTAATGTGATTTTGCCCCTCCAACCATCTCATTGTGGCCTTGAATGTGGGATATCCTTTTTTAGTAACTTCCAACATCCTCCTGTTGATGGTTGTTCAATAGCAAGTTGCCATTTTGGTGTTCTCAAAAGAGAAGGTGAGTACATATCCTTCTACTACACCATCTTGACCATGACTATAATTTTACATTGTACTAATATTATGCAATGGATATATAAACACCATAAAATGTAATTTATGAAAGGAAATGTAAAGGGACTTTGGGGGTCACCTAGTACAGACCACTTTATTTTTCAGACAAGGAACCTGAGCTCACAAAGGAAGCATGATCCATTCAAGTTTATACCACTAGGACAAGCTGAAAGTGAGGTTTGTGCCAGGGTCTCTTGAATCACAGTCTCTTTATCCCTGATAAACAGGAATCTCACTTCCCTACTTCTACTCCCACCCCACTTTTCTATTGAGATTAATCCTGGGAGCAGGGGCAGAATTGAACATTCATGCTAAACATGCTTGCAGCTTGTTTACCTGTGCTATCAGAGCAAGTAGATATTAACTCAGTTTCTACAGAGGAAAAAGACTTTCAAGAGTATGGGAGGAACAAGACAGTTAAGCGAGAATCAATGAGAATTAAATATAGATGGATGGAGGCTGTTTAAGGAGCATAAGGAACAATGAAGAGGGGCAGCCTTATTTACAAAGGAAGAAATTCTATGCTCCCCTCTTCTGTGTCCTTGAAAGAGGAAATATGGAACTTCCAAGGAGTCACTTTGGCAATAAATTAAAACAATGAGAGAAAGAAAGAAGAAATGTATTTTCAGGAGGCTATTCAATTAAATCCCTGGCTCTGTGAGGAAATAAAAGGCAGAGGAAAGATAGAGTTGATCTGAGCTTGGGTTTGTATTGCCTCATCTTGATGCTCAGAACACTGAATAAACAGCCGAGATAAGATCAGTAATCCAGGGCTCTATTCCAAGCAGCTGGGGCCAGGAATAAGAAAAAAATCATGTGATACAGCATCACCAGACAAGCTCTCTGCCACTTACTAGCTGTGTAAGGCAATCATTTCACATAAGTCTATGGTGTCATTGGAAAAGCTGTGCAGATGTAAGTTCCAGTGATGAATACTCACATATTGATAGCATTTACCAAAAACTGTGATATGCTCCCAAGTGTGTATGTAGAAGATTTGAAGCCAGGGTACCTAGAATCACGTTCTGCATCTGTCACTAGCTATGAGTAACATCATTGTCCTTATCTACAAATGCAGAGTTTAGGGATAATCATATAGGAGAAAAAACAAAAAAGTATGTTGTACATTTGATGTATCAAATGTAAATGCTTAGTGCTAGTATACTGCTATACCATATACTAGTGTACCATAGTAACTATTACAATCATTTACCTTCTCTTGGGACAACATTATCCAGAGAAGAGGGTCCTAACAATGTATGAAGACAGATTCTGTTTCATAGGGTCCCTGAACCTCTTGATATCATATCTAATGTTGTGTGTGTAATTATGTCAGTATTTTGAAGGAGTCTCAGTTCAGTTCAGTCTCTGTCGTGTCCAACTCTTTGCGACCCCATGAATCGCAGCACACCAGGCCACCCTGTCCATCACCAGCACCCAGAGTTCACTCAGACTCACCCCTATCGAGTCAGTGATGCCATCCAGCCATCTCATCCTTGGTCGTCCCTTTCTCGTCCTGCCCCCAATCCCTCCCAGCATCAGAGTCTTTTCCAATGAGTCAACTCTTCGCATGAGATGGCCAAAGTACTGG
>SJYA01000419.1:876040-988393 GCA_006410615.1 Neotragus moschatus | reverse complement strand
ATGGGACTGGATGACATGATCTTCATTTTCTGAATGTTGAGCCTTAAGCCAACTTTTTCACACTCCTCTTTCACTTTCATCAAGAGGCTCTTTAGTTCCTTTTCACTTTCTGCCATAAGGGTGGTGTCATCTGGATATCTGAGGTTATTGATATTTCTCTCAGAAATCTTGATTCCAACTTGTGCTTCATCCAGTCCAGCATTTCTCATGATGTATTCTTCATATAAGTTAAATAATCAGGGTGACAATATACAGCCTTGACGTACTCCTTTTCCTATTTGGAACCAGTCTGTTGTTCCACGTCCAGTTCTAACGGTTGCTTCTTGACCTGCATATAGATTTCTCAAGAGGCAGGTCAGGTGGTCTGGTATCCCCATCTCTCTCAGAATTTTCCACAGTTTATTGTGATCCACACAGTCAAAGGCTTTGGCATAGTCAGTAAAGCAGAAATAGATGTTTTTCTGGAACTCTCTTGCTTTTTTGATGATCCAGTGGATGTTGGCAATTTGGTCTCTGGTTCCTCTGCCTTTTCTAAAACCAGCTTGAACATCTGGAATTTCACAGTTCACGTATTGCTGAAGCCTGGCTTGGAGAACTTTTAACATTATTTTGCTAGTGTGTGAGATGAGTGCAATTGTGTGGTAGTTTGAGCATTTTTTGGCATTGCCTTTTTTAGTTACTTTAATATTTAGTTTTAAGCCAGCCCTTTCACTCTCCTCTTTCACCCTCATCAAGTGTACTCACTATGTATTACATCTTGTGGGGGAGGCAAGGGATATAAGACTTGAAGGCTTAAGGAGTAACTGGCCCAGAATGCATGAGAAGTTTTGTATTGATCAATAATGAAGACTACTATGGATCTATTAAAAGTGAAAGGATGCTGGGGAGTACAGGATAGAAGCAGAAAGCTATCTTCTGGTGGCAGCTGGAGAGGGAGGGTGAGACTATTTAAATACAACAGAGCCAAATAAGAAGCACACACCAGACTGGATATTACTAATTCTTTGTTGAATTTTGTGTGAGAATTTTAAAGAGAAGTATCTTTTGTGGCTGAAGCCCAGGTAGACTCCTGAAGAGAGATTGAACTTTAGTAGGTGAATAGAGCAAAGGCATGTTAATATTGGGAAGAACAGTAGGTTTATAGTCAGTTGCAGAGATATCACTTTGCCAGCAAAGGTCTGTATAGTCAAAGCTATGGTTTTTCCAGTAGTCATGTATGGATGTGAGAGTTGGACCATAAAGAAGGCTGAATGCCAAAGAATTGATGTTTTCAAAATGTGGTGCTGGAGAAGACTCTTGAGAGTCCCTTGGACTGTGAGGAGTTCAAATAAGTCAATCCTAAAGGAAATCAGCACTGAATATTCATTGAAAGTAATGATGTCAAAGCTGAAACTCCAATACTCTGGCCAACTGATGTGAAGAGACAACTCACTGGAAAATACTCTAATGCTGGGAAAGATTAAAGGCAAAAAGAGAAGGGTGCAACAGAGGAGGAGATGGTTAGATAGGCATTACCAACCCAATGGACANTCCTAAAGGAAATCAGCACTGAATATTCATTGAAAGTAATGATGTCAAAGCTGAAACTCCAATACTCTGGCCAACTGATGTGAAGAGACAACTCACTGGAAAATACTCTAATGCTGGGAAAGATTAAAGGCAAAAAGAGAAGGGTGCAACAGAGGAGGAGATGGTTAGATAGGCATTACCAACCCAATGGACATGAATTTGAGCAAACTCTGGAAGACAGTGGAGAACAGAGGAGCCTGGCATGCTGCATGCCATCCATGGTTGCAAAGAATTAGTCTCAGCTTAGAGTCAGTCTGAACAACAACACACACCTCTGGGTGGTATTGTCACTTCACAACTTATAATGTCTTCATCTCAATTTTAAAAATAGGACATGGGCTGTTGTATCAAATAAGAGAATCTTTGTAAAAGATTGTGTCCTCTAAAAAGTTGTTTCTGTCTGTGTAATGTTACATTTATTAGAATAGTTAGATAAAATTATAGTTTGATGTTATGTTACAGACTCAAATGGCTTTTCATTCATTCATTCAGTCATTCAGCCATTAGGTATTTATCAGTGCCCACAATATGCCAGGATTGAAAATATTAAAAGAAGACAAACTTCTGCTGTTTGTTATAATTAATCTTTAATTCATTATGGGTTGTGTAGCACTTTGTGATTAATCATGTGATTGGAGTACAGGAGGGCAGTGAAGTATCTAGGAGAAACCCCCACTGTTGGACATTGTGAGAGACATTGTTGAGACACTGATGAGAGACATTGATTTAGAGAATATTCTATTAAGTAGAGACTTCTTTCTTCCCTTAATATTCAGGACCTTCTTGGTATCTGAATTGGTTGTTTAAGGGATATTTTGTTCCACTAGATAGCAACCTCTATGAGGACAGGCACTATTTCTGATTCATCTCTGTATCTCTCATGCATTATTTTCAATACACAGTGCATACTTAACAATATTTGTTAAACTGATTTGAGCTGAAAGGGTCATCATATCCAATTAAAAGCCCGTGATGACATTTCCGGTCCATTTAAGAACAAAGCTGCAATGAACTTTGGGGTACATGTGTCTCTTTCAATTCTGGTTTCCTCGGTGTGTATGCCCAGCAGTNTACAGGATGCTTGGGGCTGGTGCACTGGGATGACCCAGAGGGATGGTATGGAGAGGGAAGTGGGAGGGGGGTTCAGGATTGGAAACACGTGTACACCCATGGTGGATTCATGTTGATGTATGGCAAAATCAATACAATACTGTAAAGTAATTAGCCTCCAATTAAAATACATAAATTTTAAAAATTAAAAATTAATAATAAATTTTAGAAATTAATTTTTTAAAAAAAGGAATAAAGCTTTCAGTTTTTCTTGAAATTAAAATCAAGAGGCAGGAATTCCAGGCTTATAAAACCACATCATCAAGTGGGTGTCTTCCTCTGTTTTCACTAACAATTTCTTTTTTCTTTTCTGATTTACCCTGTTAAACACAAGCCCTGAGCAATCAGATACTAAGTTACCACTGCACCCTTTGCTAGTGTCCTTCCCTCTGCAATTTTAAGACCTTCATGGAATTAGACAAGATTAGTGAAGGGAGTCTGGGAGGTGATGGGAAGCTACCCTATAATCATGTTTATTGTTTCATAATAGGTTTAAAGAAATTATGAATGCAGCCATTTTATTAGTGGGGCTTTTAATTATCCACCATGCTGAAGGGTGATGCAAAATATCTCTCAGCCTCACTAATTAATATGGGTATTCAATGGCTGTTAATTAAAGACAAAGAGACCAAAGGAACGCAATCCACCCTTGACTCTGATGAATGCAAAGTCAAACCAATAGCTTATTTCTAAATTAACATGATTGATAAAAAGTTAAGCTCAGACCCAAGCCTTTCTCCCTCAGGGAACCATAATTTTCCTGTTTAGACAATAGAATGAAGGACTCATCTGTAGTCTAGGAACAAAGCCCAGCACTGCAGGCCCTAAGAAGACAAGGGAACTATGGATTATTTTGTGAGACCTGCATTTCAATAGACATCACTTCATAGGCCTTTTGTAGCCACTGCTTATCTTAGAAACTCTGTGTGCAGCTTCAGACCTGTGCCAGGCCTGGCGCCAGCCATTTTGGTCCAAAGTAACCTGCCTTCCTGATCCTAGGTACACGTGCCTGTTTGCCTCTGAAGAGTCATAAATGCTAGCAACCTGTCTCTCTTGAAGCAAATTGTATTTATGCATGCCAGATGCTACAGTTAATATCTTTAGCCTTTGGAGAAACATAAAAGGAAAGAATGCATTATTCTAGGTGAAGAGTTTTGTTGAGCAAAATTTCATATGGTTTGGAGAAAGGAGTATGGGTTGTAGAGAAACGATGGCTTTGCCCCTTAATAGTTCACTGACCTTGGCTTGAGGCTTGATTTCCTCATCAGTAAAATTTGGATATCAAGACCCACTTTTTTCAGGCTTTTGTGAGAATGAAATGAGAAAAATTCTCAACAAGCAAAGTATTATCAAGGTCTTGCCTTGTGCTCAAACAGTATGCTGTTTAGTTCATATTGGTTTGAACCTTACTACAGACCAGTGAGGCAAGAAAATCAGGTTTACCTTTTCCTTTTTTTCACTTATAAGGAAACTTATGACCAAATAGGATAAATACAAAGGAGAGCACTTAATCTTGGAGACTGAGCTTACTTGTTTCTAAAATAGCTAACACCATTATCCACCTCTCTGGCTTGTGGTAAGGATCAGATGCACTAATGGAGGTTAATGTGTTTTGTAAACTGTTGAGCACCATGTCAAATTTAGTGTGATATGTTACATTAAGGACATATCCAAGGTCATACTGAGAAGCAGAAGATCTGTATATTCATTCATCTATCCAACAAACATTATCAAGTCTATCCTATTGTGGCAGAAACAAGGCATTCAGAGTCTGGAATAAAAGGGTAACATGCCTGGACAACAGTAAGACACAGCAGACTACTAAGTAGTTTAAGAGGGCTATGCAGGAAGTTGGATTCTCTCTGATGGTCCACTTATATGGTCTATGGTTCTCTTCTTTGCTCTTCATCCCATTCCATACTGCTTCCATATTTATGCCACTCATTTACTTAGCTTTCCATAGATATGCTCTGTCTGTGGGATAGAAAATATCTGTCTGCAGGTAGTATAAAACCACTCTCCTGTGCCCTCATGAGTACACTTTGCTAATGGATCACAGTACTTCTTCCTGCAGAATCTGGATTCAATCTCAGAGTCCTTCTGAACTTAATACTCCAGAGAGTAACTGCCAGTTGATCAGAGTTGACCCCAAATGCTATGCTCCCTGGAAAAACATTCCTGCTATGTTCTTTGTGATTCTATTATTTGAATATGAAAAGAGGAGTGAAAATGTTGAGCTCTTTCTAAACCAACAGGTGTTAGTATTTTATAATTAAAAAGAAAGTAAAGCACACCGAGTCTAAGATACTTGTTCAAAATCACACATTTATTGATCCAGGGACTGAAATTCAAATATCAGTATTTTTATTCCAACCTGATATTTGATTCCAGTACTATGTCAAATTGCTTTTTAATTTCATGTTCTACAGAATCTGTGTGCTACTCTACTCAAATTCAATTTTCTGGGCCATCATATCAACACACTCGATTTTTTATTTGTTCATTCAGAAAATATTCAGGTGTTAGGAAGTATAGAAATTATATTCAAAGGACATATAACAATTATCTATATAATTAAAGTATAACCTGTCTGAGGGCTGGGCTTGTATTTTGTACATGATAAAACCTGAGTGCTAAGCATGTTGCTGTTATATAGTATTTGTTTAGACATTTAGTAAACGTATTGCCTAGTGGGTGAGCAGCCAAATAAACAGACTATGGCAATAAAATATACAAGTGCCTGACATGGTCTCTAGCATTCTGTTGGTGCACAGTATTTGCTGTTAACCAACATTCAGCCCAGAGTGGTCTGAGAACACACAGGAGAGTCCCTTCATCTAGCATAGGGAAGAAGATTTTCAGAGCTGCACCTGAAAAGGGCCAGTGAATGTTATACACAGAATGAACACTCTGTGCAAAGACAAGGAGATTTGTAAGATCAAAACATATTTGGGAGAATGCAAGTGGATAAAATGAGATGAGGCATGCATAAGCCACAGAGAATACTATGGCCTTGAAGACTTTTACTTTGTTCTGAAGGATATTTTAGATCTATTCCAGAATTTTAAGAAAAGGAGTGACATGATACAATTTATCTTTTAGAAACAGTTTCTGGAATCATAGTTGAAATTTTTTTTAACTTAAAAAAACTTTTAAATAGAAACTCAACAAGAGGTCTTCAACATTTGACTTCCATAAGTGTATTACTTTTATTATTGTTAACACTGGAGCCAATTGCTGGTTGTGTGTCTCTGCATATGTATGCTTATAAAAAGCAGTATTAGTAATACCATTTTCCTTAATTAATTTTCCCAAGACTGAATTCCTATTTGAATATTCATTCTTACAACATTGCAGTATGTTGTGATGCACTTCGACAAAATTAACTCAACGAGCTCCTCTTTCCAATTTTAATATTCCGTTGGGTTTTCTATTCCCGAAAACTCATTAGTATCTGAGTGCAGTGCTGATGAGAAATAAGAGAGAGGCATATTGTGTGAATGTGAGTCAGAGAAAAGAGACAGCTGGCACGAGAATTTTCTAATAAAGCCCAAAAAGGCTGCTGTGTCTTCACAACAACAAAAAGGGGTGCCTTCCTTTTGTACTGAAAGTTCTGAATCTTATTCACACTTTTCATGAATGCTGGCAAAAGCCAAGTCATTCTCACCAAAATCTTCTCATAGACCCATGACAGAGAAGTGTTGGTATATTTTCCAACTTTTCTGGTGGTGTTAGAAATTGTGTAAAGATTTACTTCAGTCATTTGTCTATGTTGATGACATGGTTTGAATCTCCAGCAAAATTATTTCTAGCAATATATCTCTCGACTACTTCCCCCCCTTCTGCTTTACTCAACGTGTGCAATTTGACTAACCAATTATGTTCTATATTTCCTTTCTTGCATACTTTTACTTATGCCATTATTTCTTCCTAGAATATTTCCTCCTGTCTCTATCTGTTGATAATCTAACCATTTTTCAAAGCCAAGTTCAAATGTTTTGCTCTATAAGAAGACTTCTGTGAGTTCTGCCAGTAGAGATAAGTCTCCTCCTTATGGAATCTGTGGTATCCATCACATTCCAAGCTCTCTGACGTTGCTCGTGCATGCACCGTCTTATAGTTGAAAGAGCTATCATTTATTGAACAATGTCCCAGAATTAGTATTATTATTACCACGTGAGGTTGATAATATTATTACCATTGTATAGATGAGATAACTGAGGCTCAGAAAGATTTATTGGATTTCCCGAGGACCACAAAGCTAGGGACAACTATCTCCATACAGCTAAAAGCTTATACTCTTTCAACTACACTAGACAGTTTTTCTGCTTTATTTGCTCAGTGTTAGAGGATGGAGGAAAGGTCATATTTTAGATTATCCTTGAATAATGAATGGATTTGGAGTTCTGAAGGCAAAGTTTGGATAGGATTATTTTAGACAGAGCAAAGTATGACTGTAGACATGAAGAAATATATTGTGTATTGGGATGGGAAAGATAGCTAATGCCAAGGCTTTTATGAGCAAGGGAGAGGGCATGAGACTGGAAGGAAAATTATGTCCAGACTGTGACAGGCCACAAGCTTGGAGGAGAGGACCACTTTAGTTCCAAGGCCAGGAATGGAAGGAGAAGCTGAGGCCCCTGATAGAGGCAGGAATGTGTGAAGAAAGTTCATGTTGTTGCAGAGAAAGTGCTAGAGAGAACATAGCTCATTTTTAAGTGACTGGTCACCTGGGCATTGCCTGAAGTTGAAACATAGGACCACATGACACTGATTTGATGCTTATCTTCCTGCATCAAATAATGATTCTGTTAAAGGAAGGACCTTTAACTCCTTTCAAGAAAAAGATTAAGTCAAGGAGCACCCATTTTAGGGAGGGAAGAGATGTGAGGGCAGGGAGCTAGGCAGGGCATTGCATAAGCCAAGTAAAATCAGCCCCTAAACTGGGTCATGAGGCAGGGAGGTGTGAGGGGGAAGCGGCGAGAACTTCCTTCGTGTTTTTAATGTGTTAAGACTGTTTTAGTTCAACGTGAGGCATGATCAGGAAGAACATATGTCCAAGTTTCTCTTGTTTTGAAGTGTTGATTGGTATAACTAAGAGAATGCTAAAATAGCTCTATAGACACATTGAAACATTTCTAAAGTAACATCAAAGTCTGTTCCAAGGGTGGTGAAGGGGAAAGAGGGTTTGTTGTGTTCTTGTGGTGACGTGTGATGGGCTCCTTGGCACATCATTAACTTTGGACAAGTAGTACCACCTCCTGCCAGATATTTTAGGATCCCTCTTTGATAAGCAGGGGTCTGACACAAGAGCTGCGATGCCTTGCTTGTAGCTGGCTCACCTACAGTGTCTGTGGCAAGGCATCCATGCCTTCTACAGCTATTTTCTATATCCTTTTCTGTAGAAAAGTTTCTGTAGAAACTATTACATAAAGAGGAATTTCTATGGGGACAGGGACTTGATTTGTCTTATTGCCATATCCACAGAGGCTAGTGTGTGGCATTTGTTGAATGAATAAATGAAGCACAACACAGTCTAGGGAAACCTGGGTTAGTGTCCAATTCACATAATTATTACCTAGGGGCTTCTAAGCAAACCATGCAGTTCCTGGGTCTTTGTAAAATGGGGAAATAGCATCTGCCCTGTTTGACTCACAGGATTCTTGTGAGGATCATATACCTGTGAGAACACCCAGAGGGACATTATGATTAGCAGAAGGAGATGAAAGGGAGAGATCTATTAGACACTGTGCCCTGTGCCAGGTGCTTTTCCTCCAACCATGTTTCAGGTTCATGAAAGTTTTAAAGAACATTACCATTGTCTTCATCTTTTAGCTGAGGACACTAAGGCCACACATTAGTAAGTGGCAAACCAAACGTGCCAGAGTCTTTCCTGTGTGACCTTACAAAACCCATGTTCTTATTCTCCATACTGTACAAATATGAGGTAATTTTTATTGAAATGCTGACATTTAAATGTAAGCTTTTATAGAAACCTGCCATACAAGGTCAAAAATCACTCTTAAAGGACACAGCAATGGCACCTGACTTTGTCTAGGAAAAGACATCTTTGCCCTAATTAGCATCATGGTTCCTAGCAACCTGTGTGTTGTGACATTTGTGTATACATCTGTGGGAACTGCAATGGTAGTGCTTTTGCAAACACAGATCTCATCTGCTGGTGTTACCTTTCCTCATTTCTGTTCAGCTTTCCATTTAGTTACGTATGTTCAGTGCGCTCATTACAAAATCATTTTGCCTATGTAGACTATATTTGGTAAAAATCTGCCTTTTTCCTCTTTTTTGTGTTATTCTCCATACAGCAGTTGGAACAGTCTTGAGTGATTTGAGTGAGGCCAGAACATGTGCTAAATGACGGGGAGTCCTGTACTTGGAGACAGAGATGTGCACTGCTGCCCTCACTTAGCTCAGGGACCTTGGACCCTCATAACTCAGTCTCTCTCTGTACAACAATTACAGGAAAAAACTGTTAAGAGAAGCATGTTGGACAGTCAGTGGGTATGAAAAAACCACCCTATGCAGCTCAGTCTCAGAGACCTAGTACATGTTAATTTTGATCCTTATTTTCTTTACCTTTGGTGTTTCGAGTAATTGCTAAGAATCAAGAGTTTTGGATTGTAGCCTTAGACACTGGGCAAGTTACTTCACTTTGCTGGGCCTCAGTTTTTCCATCTGCAGTGAAGAACCTACTTAACTAGGTAGTCTGTATTTTCAACCATGGGATTTTGTGCAGATCCCAGACCTGTCTAAAGTAAGCATCTAGCACACGGAGTAGGAAGTGCTGTAATGGGGGCTCTGAGGTTACTGAGGAGGACACCTGACTCAGCCCTGGAGAAGGTGGGCTGGGGCTATAGAACAGGAGGTCAAGCAAGTCTTCCTTGGGATGACAGTGCTTGAGCTGCCTCCTGGAGATGTGTAAATACACTGTAGCATGTTTATCAGTTTTTGTAAAGCCCAAAGGTGAGAGAAAGCAAGTTGGAATCAGCAAACTGAAAGTTTGCTAAGATAAATGGAATATGTGACTATTACTTAGGTATGTATGCATATGCTATAGGTATGGCAAAAAGGCTAGGCCAAAAGTACTGAGGAGTTTAAACTTTATTCCAGATCATGGGGAGCTATGGAAGGGGAAAGTGAAAGTAAAGTCACTCAGTGTGTCTGATTCTTTGCAACCCCATAGACTGTAGCCTGCCAAGCTCCTCCATGCATGCAATTCTCCAGGCAAGAGTACTGGAGTGGGTTGCCGTTTCCTCCTCCAAGGGATCTTCCCAACCCAGGAATCGAACCCAGATCTCCCACATTGCAGGCAGATCCTTTACCATCTGAGTCACCAGGGAAGCCCATGGAGGGGGAGGGGGCCATTATTAGTTTTGACTTTTATAACATCCTTTTGTGGTTTTAAGAAGAGTAGGTTGTGAGGTGCCAAACAGAGCGGTTAAGAAGCAATTGCAAGAGTTCTCAGTATGAATGAGCTTAGCGTATTAACGGGCACTAAAACCAATTGACAGTAGAAACTGTGGCTGTGTGCTGATGTAGAGGGGGACTAAGCAAGGCCAGGCCAGTAAAGTTAACATCAAAGACTCTCCAGTAAAACTGGAGGAAAGCAGGACTTTTTCTGATTCTCTAGTTTGTGTGTAATTACAATTAGAGGTCAGTTTTACACATATGCTAAGCAAATAGCAATCATCCCCTATCCCCTCTGAGATGCAAATGGATCTCTAAATTTCTGTGTAATCCTTAGGATTGGACATGGATATTCGTTAAGCATCACCTTATGACCAAGAGGTTTCCTGGGGCAAGAGAATTACTCTCTGTGTTAGATCAGGTTTAAAAGCAGGGATTTGATGTTTCTTAGTAAAAAGAGATGATGAGATTATGTTTAGAAAGAGAACCAGTGCCCCCAGCCTTCTTAGCCATCTTTGCCATTTTGTTACTCATTAGTAACATTGGACCTCTCCTACCACTTCTGCTCTCTAACTACATCATGCAAACCCCAGACTGTGGGAAGTAAAACTACAGTACAGAAAATCCAGTAATAGTTACAGAGTATCTGTTATTTCTTGGGAGGCAGCCAGGTATAGAGAGAGAGAGAGAAAAAAAAAAGCAGAGCTATTAGGAGAATTAAATACAATTATATGAGGCTTGTAAGGTGCCTAGCACAGTGCCAGTAATAACAATGGCCACTCCTTCATGCCCTTAGGATAAAAAGATCCAGCAATGAATAAAGAACAACTTGTACCTGCTGGAATTTATAGCCTCATTTGAATGATGTGATATAATGAATAAAAATAATCTTTCTAATGTTTCACAGTTTACAAATCACTTTCGCATCCACTATTTCATGTCAAGCTTCCAGTATCAATCCAAATAACCAGGGCAAAGCGTATTATTAGTTCCATTAAGCAAATGAGGAAATTGACATCCAAGCATGCTAAGTGACTGAATAAGATCAGATTGTTATCAAGGGGCAGAGCAGGTCTGCCTGGCTCAAGCATTTCCACTGTGTAGGTACAAGGTATCATACAAATTAAGTTCTAGCCTGTCAGTGGTACAATTTGCATCAGTAGTTTATAGTTTTATAGTAGAAACAAAGTGCTAAGGGAACCTTGAAGATAAAGGGTTCTTTTTGCCTGAAACTCTGTAATGTAGTATTGTTTCCTGCTAGTTTTCAGGATTCACTTCTGAGGATGGTCATTCTTCACCTTCTTTCTTCTACCCCCGTCTCATTTATGGTGGGATTATAGTAATGTCATAGGAACTGGTCTAATCTGCTGAAGGTTTCTGCCCCATTCTCCTAGTCTCTGACTCACCTAATGTACTTATATCTGGGGCAGGTAGCCCTGTGACTCAGCCTCTGGTTGCCACCTGATATTCAGAACCATCTCCCACTTCTTAGGTCCTGCTGCCGTCAGCCTACTTTGTGATTTGAATTCCTGGTTCCTCCTAGGGAAATCACAGCTCCTGTCTTCTGTTATTTTTCATCTTTGTGCAGTCCCTCCCCAGCTTCCATTGAACAGAACAGGCAAGACCAAATTTAATATGGCACTGAGTAAAGGCGCTCAGTGGTCTTGAGCTTCTGACTGGCTTATCTTGCGTGCATGACTATAGAGAAAATACAATGAAGCAGATTGTTATTCCAAGGAAGGGAGAAGGAAGGTATAATGCCTGCTTCCAAGAAGACGTGAGGTCAGTAGACAGCTCTAGACTCAACCTGAAAAGTGTATCTGAGTGCTGCTTTAAGTGCATTACCTCGTTTAGCCTATACAATAGTCTTCCGAGTATGTATTAGTATTTTTATTTTATGAAGGAGGTAACGGAGGCTCAGAGAGATATTTATGACTTGCTCAAGTCCCCACAGCCAGGAAGTAGCAGAGCCGTGGCTGAGAATCCATTCCTCCAACTGAATGTGCTATTCTTTTCTCTTACTGAAAAGGTGCAGTAGATGTTCTAGATCACGCAGCTCAGACACCAAGTGGGGTTGGGGGTGGGCTGGGGAGCAGTGTGGGATGGAGCATTTGGGGAAGGTTTCTGAAAAACCTGGGAGTTTAAAGAAGAGCTCGCAGAGGCAAGGAGCAGGGAGGAGGACATCCGTGGGAACAGAGCATGCAAGGCTGTGGAGGTGGGAATGAGCTGGGCACAAGTGGAGGTGGTGTGGATCATGGTCTCACAGGAGCAGAAAGTGAATTCTGAGAGCTTGGTTTGTCTGGTAGAGGGTCTACTGGCCCCAATATGCCTCTTGCTCTCCTCCCTGCCAGGAGCTGTGGGAACCAGTCCTCTGTGAGTGTGAGAAGACCCACAGAAAGCAGGAATTTGGCTCTCTCCTGCAGACCATGCTGAGGAGAGGTTTTTCTAAGCCATATTTAAAACCTTGTGTTGAAAAACATCCCTAAATCCTCTAACAGAAGACAGATGTCTGCCTGAACAAATATCAGCTCTCACATAATTTGTTGTTTTTATTTCCCAGCATTTGCCTATTGAATCTGACAACCTCCTATAATTATCCATTTTCCAGAATGAATTATGGAGTGCATGGCCCATGGATGTGGCTTATGCTGCTATTGGTTCACTAAGTGTGTGGGTGTAGGGTGCCTCTGTGCAGGGTGCCAGCTTCTATCTGGCTCCTTAATACGGTTCCACATTTGAGGCCTCAGTATCTTCACCTGGAAAATCTGACCCTGACAGTTTGGGTTAGTACCTTCAGCACTGAATATACCAAGGCCATTGTTTGTCCAGGACCAAAAGGAGCCTTAATTTAAATAGTTCACTAAATTTAACAGCAGGGTATGAGCCTTGAAGTGCAGACAGACCTGATTTTGAATTTTCTACCTCCTGCTGCTGCTGCTAAGTCCTACCTGCAAGCTATTTAACCTCTCTGAGTCTCAATCTCCCCATCTTTAAAATGGTTGCTGAACAAATCATGCTATGTAGCTGGTATTAAATAAATGACAGTTTTACTTATTGCTTTTCTTTTCCTTCTTGTCTGGATCTTATCTCTTGGTTGATAGATAATTGGGGAGGGAAGGGTAAAGATATTTTGCTAGTCATAGATAAGGTCACTGTATCATTTAATCCTCATGACAACCGCATGAAATCAGTACCATTATTGTCCTCAATTAGATACGAGGAAACTAAGATTTTAAAGTGTTAATTAGTTGCCCAAAGAAGATCACACAGCTAGCAGAGGCAGAGTCAGGGTTGGAACACATGCAGCCTGTCTCGGAGCCTGACCTCCTCGCTGCTTCACTGGCTTCATCATAACTGCTTCATCTGTCCTTTTCCTAACAGAGAGATACCACCTTATACCCCAAGTCTGACTGTTTCTCTGTGCCTTAGCTCTTCCCTTGTTGACCTATCTAGTACTGACTTATTCCTGCCAGTCCTTCCCATAAACCCATCCCAGGATCTAGAGACCTGATGGCCATTCCCGCTGGCATTTTTCTCTGGATATTGCTCTTCTTGTTCTCTGCCTGCTGGGCAATGGTTTGTTCATTTTTACAGCAAACTTTCACCAAGCATCTGCTATATTCCAGGCCCAATATAAGGCACAGGCAATATCAAAACAAATTAAATAGGGCTACTGTTTTAAAGGAAGTCAGTTCTAGTCAGGGAGACAAAAATAGAGAAATGCCATAGGCATGTCTAACCTATTCATTTATTTTACCCCATATATGATTCATCCCCATGATCTGTTGATTTTAACTTCTTAAATATCTCTTGAATATGCTTGAATATGTCTATTTTTTCACTGTCTCCATTACCACCCTACAGTTCAAGTTAATATTATTTCTTACTGTGCTACTGCAATAGCCTCCTCACTGAGCTCTTTTATCCAGATTGCGTCTACCTCCAAACTCTTCTGCATAACACAGAGAATCCTTAATAGTGGATAAAACAGACACAGAGTTGCCACATTTACCATAGGGAGTGGTAAGTAAAGATCAGAATTCTGCACATGGGGCTGTAGGAACCCAAAGGAGGGAGATATAAATTCTACATGCAGGATCAAAGAGGACTTTTCATTGGAAATGACTGGTAGAATTAGGCCTAAGAAATATGTAAGGTACCATATTGGTGCTAGCTACCACTCTGGTTCTGGTTTAGTTGGTCAGTTGTGTCTGACTCTTTGCAACACCATGGACTGCAGCCTGCCAGGCTTCTCTGTCCATGGAATTCTCCAGGCAAAAATACTGGACTGGGTTGCCTTTTCCTTATCCAGGAGATCTGGATGCAAGGAAATGAACCTGGGTCTCCTGCATTGCAGGTGGATCTTTACCAACTGAGCCACCATATTAGTTCTAGGTACCTTTGTGCTGTGCTTAGTCACTCAGTCATGTCCAACTCTGCGATCCCATGGACTGTAGCCAGCCAGATTCCTCTGANTGGACTGGGTTGCCTTTTCCTTATCCAGGAGATCTGGATGCAAGGAAATGAACCTGGGTCTCCTGCATTGCAGGTGGATCTTTACCAACTGAGCCACCATATTAGTTCTAGGTACCTTTGTGCTGTGCTTAGTCACTCAGTCATGTCCAACTCTGCGATCCCATGGACTGTAGCCAGCCAGATTCCTCTGACTATGGGGATTCTCCAGGCAAGAATACTGGAGTGGGTTGCCATGCCTTCCTCCAGGGGATCTTCCCAACCCAGGGATTAAACCCAGGTCTCCTGCATTGCAGGCAGAATTCTTTACTGTCTGAGCCACAAGGGAAGTCCTCTACATACCATTAATGAAAATCAAATTAAAAAATATATTGTACTTCATATTTCTACCATACTTTGATATTTTTTACAGAGACTATTACTTCTAGTATTTATAAGACTATGTTATATTGATGAGGAAATTAAGGTTCAATGGTATGACGTGACTTTCCCAAGGTGATGGAGCTAGCAAATGACAGGATCAGGAAAAAACAAAAGTGTTAGTTGCTCAGTCATGTCAGATTCTTTGTGACCCCGTGAACTATAGCCCACCAGGCTCCTTTGTCCCTGGAATTCTCCAGGCAAGAATACTGGAGTGCATTGTCATTTCCTTCTCCAGGGAATCTTCCCAACTCAGGGATCAAACTCAAGTCTCCTGCATTGCCTGCAGATTCTTTACCATCTAAGCCACGAGATCAGGATTTCCATTCAAATACATCTGCCTTCAAATCCTTTGCTTTCCTTACTCCACCCTGCTAAATGCACTAACTTTTTTAGACTCTGTCATTTGGCCTCAGACATATCATAATTTCATTTATAATTATCCTGTATCACAGCCTTCTAACTGTCATGTTCAGTTTGAGGTTTTCCATGTGAAACCCAGTGCAAGCCTGCTCTGGGGCCAGACTTCTGGAAAAGAGATTTATTGTTTCAGGAAAACTGGTTACCAGTTGACATTAACTCCTGTCATGTTTCCTGAGTTCCCATCATCTCAGTGATACCTGAATTTTCCTGTCAAATCTCAAGCTATATCTCTGAGCAGCAGCTGCTATTCACTCCCCACCCTTCAGTAAGAAGATGGCTCCTTCAAGGGGCACATGAAATCAACAAACCTCTCTAAATGAGCAGAGCAGGCAGACAGCGTGAGATTCAATTCCTCCAAGTGCAGAGCATCATGCTAGAGCGATCAGAAGAAACTGACCATTTGAGAACTGGGGTTGTTGTTTCAGTCTAAGTTGCTCTGTTGTTATGAGCCTGAGTTTCCTCATCTGTAAAATAAGCAAAATGTCTATCATCTGATAAAAAGATCAGTCTTGTCAACCTCACTGGTTTGTGATGGATCACTGAACATATGGCTATGAAAGTGTTTTCATAATAGATAGAGTTATTCACATTCCGTATTGTTTCTTAGTGATCAGGATTATGAACTGGTTGTTTAAAAGACCACACAAGAATGATTAGATGGTAATGAAACCATTTCAATCTGGCTGACCAGTGTTAGACAGAGCTAGTCAAGCATTCATCCGTATTCACACTGCAGAAATTACTCCATCATACCGCACCTTAAAGACATTATGTTTATATATAGTCTATACTAGATTATGAGGCCGAAAGACCTGACTAAGGATTAATCAAGTTCAGTGTTAGAGTCAGGATTAGAATTCAGGGGTTTGGGTATCCCAGCATTATTTCTGCTCCACCGTGTGATCTCCACAAGACAGAGTCTAAATAGGACCTTGAAGCCAGGTTGTTTGCAGAGATGTTACCCTTAAAAGACAGGTTGGAGTTTTGTCAAGGAGTTGTCACTTGTTACTCTTTCCTGGCCTAGGACCAGGGCAATTCTCTAACTCTCAATCATCCTTTTCTTTTGTTATTGAATTGAATAGGGAGCAGGTCATGATAACATCTTTGTGTTCTTGTAGCTCCGTTCCAAATTTCCCTACATGTATTATAGAACATTAGCCTGAATGCACATGCATGTGTGTGTGTGTGTGATGGATGTATAAAAGAGAAAGAAGTCTATGGAGGGTTAAGAGAATCTTTTTTGATAGTACCCAGGACTGGCCAGGCCCTGAAATATAGACTATATTAACTGAAATTTTGTATATGCAATTAAAGTAGGAATCAATGCAATGATTAATTAATATATCTTCAGAAATGATTCTCCTAAAAGCAGATTACACAAGGTCACATGCTCTATCATCTCTGCATTATCTTGTATCATCAAGTCACATGGGGAGCCAAATCATTATTTCAAGTTTGTTTTGGTGATTGTGGAAGCAAGAGGAATTATTTGCTAGTTTATCACTTGAGGGGTTGTTGCTTCACAAGACAGCTATAGTAATGGAGCTGCAGCATTTTACATGGGCCTTTCTCTTTGTGGAATGTGATGTGTATGGTAAGTGTGTATATTCATATTTTCTGGGAGTATGTATATTTGTGTGCATATGTATGAAAATATATTCATATGTCTTGGATCCTTACTAAGTTAATTTTTGGAGATTCCACTTCTTTTCCCTTCCTCAATACAACTTGAGACTCATTCTAATGCTCTGTATGAAGTTGGTGCTCAACAAATACCTGACTACTGATAATTGGTCAACAAGATATATAGTCTCCAAGTTTGGAAAATAAGGCTGTTTATCATTCCCATCATTATCACCACCAAACATTCATGAGATAAATGTCCATCTAGTCAAGGCTGTGGTTTTTCCAGTAGTCATGTATGGATGTGAGAGTTGGACTGTGAAGAAGGCTGAGCGTCGAAGAATTGATGCTTTTGAACTGTGGTGTTGGAGAAGACTCTTGAGAGTCCCTTGGACTGCAAGGAGATCTAACCAGTCCATCCTAAAGGAGATCAGTCCTGGGTGTTCTTTGGAAGGAATGATGCTAAAGCTGAAACTCTAGTACTTTGGCCACCTCATGCGAAGAGCTGACTCACTGGAAAAGACTCTGATGCTGGGAGGGACTGCGGGCAGGAGGAGAAGGGGACGACAGAGGATGAGATGGCTGGATGGCATCACTGACTAGATAGACATGAGTCTGAGTGAACTCCAGGAGTTGGTGATGGACAGGGAGGCCCGGGTGCTGCGATTCATGGGGTTGCAAAGAGTTGGACATGACTGAGCGACTGAACTGAACTGAGCTGATGTACATAGAAAGTGTGGAAAACCAAGTCTGTGGTCTTATTTTCCCCTTAATAACATTGTGTCCTCCTAGAGTAATTATGTACATAATTGTACAGGCAGAAAGAAACTTCTGATCAGGAAGAGTTAATGACTCTTGTCCAGATGGTTTAGGAATAAACCTGTGCACATATTCCATGCTTTGTCCCTCATCACTATGCCATCTGCTCAGGTGGCCATCTACTCATTTTATCTTTTTTTAAAATATAAATTTAATTATTTTAATTGGAGGTTAATTACTTTACAATATTGTATTGGTTTTGCCATATATTAATTTTATCTTTCTTGCACTTCTCATGCTCAGAAAACTTCCCATGTAGTCACTTAATTATCTTAACAGATCTCTGAGTAAAGGTCTTTAATCCTGATTTGGAGCTCAGCACAGCCCACTGACTTTTCAGCACAGTGTGTATGATTCCATATAGACTTTATTCTGTTGATAGACATCTTTTAACCTCACTGTAAATAACAAGCCTGTCAAGTAAGGTTTTCTTGTTGTTGTTGTTTGTTTGTTTTTTCTACACTGGTTTTAGTAATAGAACCATAGCATGTGAGAGCTGGAAAGCATCGTAGAGAAACATCTGTATTCCAGTGTCCTTGTCATCACTCCTCTTGTCATTCTTGATGATTTTGACAGTATTCTAATGCCTTGGCATCTCTGTTCTTTTGTTTTTACTCTCCTCAGAAACTCTATTCATTGTCATACCGTAGACTTTATAATTACTCCATATTTTATTGAATCTAAATTGCAGTTACATTTCCTTCTTCNCATTGAGTGCAACACTTTCACAGCATCATCTTTCAGGATTTGAAATAGCTCCACTGGAATTCCATCACCTCCACTAGCTTTGCTCATAGTAATGCTTCCTAAGGCCCACTTGACTTCACATTCCATGATGTCTGGCTCTAGATGAGTGATCACACCATCATGATTATCTCGGCTGTGAAGATCTTTTTTGTACAGTTCTTCTGTGTATTCTTGCCGCTTCTTCTTAATATCTTCTGCCTCTGTTAGGCCCATACAATTTCTGTCCTTTATCAAGCCCATCTTTGCATGAAATATTTCCTTGGCATCTCTAATTTTCTTGAAGAGATCTGTAGTCTTTCCCATTCTGTTGTTTTCCTCTATTTTTTGCATTGATCACTGAGGAAGGCTTTCTTATCTCTCCATGCTATTCTTTGGAACTCTGCATTCAGATGCTTATATCTTTCCTTTTCTCCTTTGCTTTTTGCTTCTCTTCTTTTCACAGCTATTTGTAAGGCCTCCTCAGACAGCTATTTTTGCTTTTTTGCATTTCTTTTCCATGGGGATGATCCTGATCCTTGTCTCATGTACAATGTCACAAACCTCCATCCATAGTTCATCAGGCACTCTGTCTATCAGATCTAGTCGCTTAAATCTATTTCTCACTTCCACTGTATAATCATAAGGAGTTTGATTTAGGTCATACCTGAATGATCTAGCGGTTTTCCCCACTTTCTCCAATTTAAGTCTGAATTTGGCAATAAGGAGTTCATGATCTGAGCCACAGTTAGCTCCTGGTCTTGTTTTTGCTGATTGTATAGAGCTTCTCCATCTTTGACTACAAAGAATATAATCAATCTGATTTTGGCATTGACCATCTGGTGATGTCCATGTGTAGAGTCTTCTTCTTTTTGTGTAAAATTTATTTTACAGATAAACAAATAAATAGAATGAAATAAAATAAGCATAGGCCCAGATAATTGTATCTCATGAAGCATGAATTATCATTAATTTAATTCTATATACTCAGCATTCTTCAAAACATTTTTTTCTTGTTATTCTGAATCTCAGTTACATCACAATATAGAGCACTTGAAATTCCTAGAATACAGTGATTTATTTATTTACCGCCTTGTACATAGTGCTTTCTTTTCCTGCTTTGCTCTTTTCATAGCCTGTCCTCCTCATCCTCTAGGCTTCAGCCTAAGTGAATAGTTTTCCTTTGGGAAGGAACAGTAGGGCCTTTATAGAGACCAAAACACAGACAATTTCTTAGTCTATTTAGCCATTAGTAAAGATATGACCATTGGCCCAGCATAGATCAGTTGATACCTCAATTATGTGGTAGGTAGAATAGAACCATAAAATTATGATGAGCTTCCTAGTAGAGAGTACATGTTTTGTAAGACAGAAAACTGAAAACAAGGATTATCAGGCACATGGGAAAGTGTGAAAAAAGGCACAAAAGAGGGAAAGCATAAAATACATTTCAGGAAGAATGAGAGGTTCTGTTTGTGTCATGTAAATAAAGAGGTAGGAAGCTGGAGTCCAATAAGTCATCCATATTGATCTAGGACTAAAGTTTGAAAGATCTGGGTATCTTGTTAAGAAATCCATACCTTATACTGAAGACCATGTGAAATCATTGAGTGACTTTTGGCAGGGAGGAAATAAGCAAAGCTCTTTTAGGAAAACTATTTGACACTAGGGTATAGAAAAGGCTGGATGGAAGACATTCAGCACCTGTACAAGGAGCCAGAATACACACAGTGGGTGTGGGTATCCATCGTGTTTGGACACCAAGCTATACTGGAAAGACTTGTTTTCCTGAAACAAGAAATGAAGCTTTGTCCAAAATATCAGGGGTGGAAGAGTCATGAAGTCAAAAGCCATGAGAATTATCAGTAAGTCAGAGTGTAAGTAAATGCAAGATTCTGAGAATCACAAGTGCCTTTATGTGACTGTAAAATAGGAGGCAATATCAGAAAGCTCAACAGAACTGGAAGGGCCGATAGAATGCCAGGTTAGAGATGTGAGGCTGATTTATTTGAAAACTAGAGTAACAGTTTTATAGGACATATAAAGAATGTAAAAAGGACTGGTGGTCGTGGGCTGATGCTTTGCCTATGGGAATTCAAATTATTCTTGATGATACCACATTATCCCTCTCAAGTCTCCAATCTATGCCATGCAAAGATTTCTTCACAGAGAAGTTAGAAAAGTACCTAATAGCATACTGGAACTCTAGTGGAATCAGCCACATATTAATATCAAGAAAACTGCACAACCAATTTAGACCACTACGTTATTCTGGAAAAGTAGGCAGGTAGACTTTTGAGTCCCTGACTTCCCTGAGTACAACCTTGGAGCTCTTTCAGTTCAGTTCAGTTCACTTCATTTCAGTCACTCAGTCGTGTCTGACTCTTTGCGACCCCATGAATCGCAGCACACCAGGCCTCCCTGTCCATCACCAACTCCTGGAGTTCACTCAGACTCACACCCATCGAGTCAGTGATGCCATCCAGTCATCTCATCCTCTGTCGTCCCCTTCTTCTCCTGTCCCAGTCCCTCCCAGCATCAGAGTCTTTTCCAATGAGTCAACTCTTCGCATGAGGTGGCCAAAGTACTGGAGTTTCAGCTTCAGCATCATTCCCTCCAAAGAAATCCCAGGGCCGATCTCCTTCAGAATGGACTGGTTGGATCTCCTTGCAGGCCAAGGGACTCTCAAGAGTCTTCTCCAACACCACATTTCAAAAGCATCAATTCCTCGGTGCTCAGCTTTCTTCACAGTCCAACTCTCACTCCCTATAAAACATTAACATGACAAAGTATAGACTTTTGATCATGCCAGATATAACAACATTCATTTGTTTAATTAAACAATTGAAGCTGCTCTTAGTGTGGCTCATTTTTTTAAATGTTAAAAATAAAATTAAACACATAATTAAGCTGACAAAAGATAAAGACCCTGATGCTCTGAGTTGAAGGCAGTTAATTCATATGGATCTGGGTCCCTGAAGGCACCAGTTTATTAAATTTACCAAGGCAGAAATGTGATAAAATATTTTATGCAGTTCTTTAAGAGCTAAATTGCTCTGATACTTTTAAAGTTCACAAGATGCAGTCAATTAGGATGCCTTTTTAGCAAGTTCTTTTTTCTCTTTTTGAAGGAGTCCAAAACCTCAAATTGGGCCCTCCTCCTTTATTACTTATGACTAAAAGCATTCATAGACTACCAATGGTTGGTCACACAATCAGAAATTCACAAGTGGATAGACCCCAAGAGTTTATTAACAGTAATGAATTGAGAGGAACAACAAAAACAAATACTCAGTGTGCCAGTATTGAGTAGGATTCAAGTGTGTATCTCTCTCTACCTTCCCTACCTCTCTCTTTTTACTCTCCCTCCCTCTCTCCTTTTGTCCCTCTTCTGCATTTTTGTTCCTTCCTTCCCACCATCCATCCCATGTTCCTCCTCTTCCTCCTTTCCTCTTTTGCTTCCCTCCCTCCTTTCCCTTTTCCCTTTTTTGTTTATTCCTCCTATACCATTTACCTCCTGTCTATCGCCTTATCAAGAATATGCTATTCATTAAATTCTCTTACAATTTTGGGGCTTAGGATTTAATGGTAGTTTCCTAGCTGAGGTAGGATTATTCTCTACAAATACTCTCTACAAAACTCTCCAAATTTGGCATTTGGTCTCCACTTACATTCTTCTAGCCATAGCCACTCATCACCTTCCAAGAAAATGTCTGTTAAAGTAAAGTAAAATTTGCCTCCCTGAATTTTCTCATTGAGTGGATAATTTTTTCCTTAATATTCTCTTCTTTGATACTTCCACCACAACCTTCTTTCAAAATCTGGAAAGTCTCTTTATTGTCACATCTGTGTACCATGTCAATTTCTGCCATAACACCTTTGCTCTTGTTAGTTAGTACTCTATGCCCTGAAATTCTTTCCTCAGTCTAAATTTTGAAGTATCATCTACCTTTCTCACTGACCTGACCCTCACTGAACTATGTTAACATCTCTGTTTAGAACCAGCCCAATGTATATGATGTTGACTGGAACATTTCAGGAATATACATATAAACATTGTTCCTTAGGAGCTATGTAAAAGTATCATACTACTGATCATTTATGTTAAGGCAAGAGTGGTCAAGAGTTCTGAGAAGGCACTAGCTACCACACAGTGGGGAGCTGAGAAAGCTTCATGTGCTGAGAAGATCTCTAGTTGTTCAAAATTTATAGAATCCCTAGTAATACTCAGTTGAATAATCAAATGTGCTGGGAGAAGATGAAATCTGTAGGTGTCCCACAGGTGAGCAGATCACAGTGACTGGATATAAAGGTAGATGATATTACAGAATTTAAGCAAACAGACATTATTTTGATTGGCCTATTAGTAGGTATCAGATGACAAAGTGAATTCCAGGAATGTTAAGTGATATTTCAAAAGTATACATTTACTGGGTAGCAGACTTGAACATAAATATGGAACAAAGCCATCCTAGAAAGAAAAGATTACAAGCATGTCATCAGAATCAGAGCTCTGGATCCCTGGCCTCCCAGAGCACTTTGATTATACCTCTGTCAGTTATCATAGTTTGTCTAAGATTTCAGTTGCTTGTGTGCCTCTTTGCCTCTTCCTTGGGCTAAAATGCTCTCTGAAAGCAGAATCTGAGCCTCATTCTTTTTTTTCTTTCTTTCTTTCTTTTTTTTTTTTTTTTGTTGTCTCAACACAAAATTGTTGGTCTTGGACCACTGGGTGATAAAGGCTTTAATGAATTGCTTCTGAACACCTTGGGAGACATACTTTCATGTATCACTCGGTGGCCCAGCTCAGGGCTCTACCCCACTACTCTAGTCTAAGTTCCATCTTTCTAGACTTCTAATTAGTCTCTCCACTGGTGTGCCTGCATTCTCACTCCCACACAACTCCCACATCTAGGTGCAATAGATATGTCCCTAGAACTATTCCGGAGTAATTTTATCCTCCTAAAATATATCCCTTGGCACTATCACCATCACACAGTCTATAAAATTCAGTATAAATCCTTCACTTCAGCTTTTAAGGTCCTACAAAATATGACTCTAACCCCTTCACAGTTTTACAAATTGGACTGTATCCTTGTTCTCCAAACATGCATAAACCATACCCACTTATTTCCCAGCTCTTTGCTTTTTCCCAGGCTGACCTATAGACCCAGAATGTTCATTATTCTCTTTTTATTGAATTTTTTTTTTAATCTTTGAAGGCCTATATCAAATGCTACCAATACCTTCTCCATTAAATCTTTCCTGATTACCAAAACTGGTAGACTCTTCCTCCTCTAGCCACCTTTAAGGCTTTTTTTTCTTTTTATTTAGTAAACACCCTACATTTTGAATTAAATCAAAGTTATAATGTGTGGTCTTATCCATGTGTTTATTCATTTACTCAATAGACATTTATAGAACATGAGTACCTGACTTTTTGCCATGTTCTTTACAAGTTGAGCAAGATTGGGAAGTCACTGCAGTTGAAGGGCTCAGTCCAATGGAGTATACAAGATATTTGTGAATATCTTTGGTGTGTTTGCAAAACAATATATGCTCTGTTCACCCTAAAAACAAGTGTGAACAGAATCCTATAGAGGCAAAGGGGAAGGAATGAAAAGCTTTAATTACTAGGATGGTCAGAGAATCTATCATAGCTTAGGCAACATTTGAATTTGATCAAGGAATGAGTCCTTGATACAAGGCAAATTGGAAGTGGTAAAATAGGAGATGGCAAGAGTGAACATCAACATTTTAGGAATCAGTGAACTAAAATGGACTGGAATTGGGTGAATTTAACTCAGATGACCATTATATCTACTTCTGTGGGCAAGAATTCCTTAGAAGAAATGGAGTAGCCATCATAGTAAACAAGAGTCCAAAATGCAGACTTGGATGCAATCTCAAGAATGCCAGAATGATCTCTGTTCATTTCCAAGGCAAACCATTGAATATCACAGTAATCCAAGTCTATGCCCCAACTGTAATGCTGAAGAAGCTGAAGTTGACAGTTCTATGAAGACCTACAAGACCTTCTAGAACTAACACCAAAAAAAGATGTCCTTTTCATTATTGGTGACTGGAATGCAAAAGTAGGAAGTCAAGAAACACCTGAAAAAACAGGCAACCTTGTCCTTAGAGTAGAGAATGAACCAGGCCAAAGGCTATTAGAGTTTTGCCAAGAGAACACACTGGTCATGGCAAACACCCTCTTCCAACAACACAAGAGAAGACTCTGCACATGGACATCACCAGATGGTTAATATCGAAATCAGATTGATTATATTCTTTGCAGCCAAAGATGGAGAAGCTCTATACAGTCAGCAAAAACAAGACCAGGAGCTGACTGTGGCTCAGATCATGAACTCCTTATTGCCAAATTCAGACTGAAATTGAAGAATGTAGGGAAAACTACTAGACCATTCAGGTATGACCTAAATCAATTCCCTTATGATTATACAGTGGAAGTGACAAATGGATTCAAGGGATTAGATCTGATAGACAGAGTGTCTGATGAACTATGGACAGAGGTTCATGACATTGTACAGGAGTCAGAAATCAAGACCATCCCCAAGAAAAAGAAAGGCAAAAAGGCCAAATGGTTCTCTCAGGAGGCCTTACAAATAGCTGAAAAAAGAAGAGAAGTGAAAGGCAAAAGAGAAAAGGAAAGATATACCCATTTGAATACAGAGTTCCAAAGAATAGCAAAGAGAGCTAAGAAAGCCTTCCTCAGTGATCAATGCAAAGACATAGAGGAAAAGAATGGAATGGGAAAGACTAGAAATCTTGTCAAGAAAGTTAGAGATGCTAAGGGAACATTTCATGCAAAAATGGGCACAATAAAAGACAGAAATAGTATGGCCCTAAAAGAAGCAGAAGATATTAACAAGAGGTGGCAAGAATATGCAGAAGAACTATATTGTTCTTCATGACCCAGATAATCACAATGGTGTGATCACTCACCTAGAGTCAGACGTACTGGAATGGGAAGTCAAGTGGGCCTTAAGAAGCACCACTATGAACAAAGCTAGTAGAAATGATGGAATTCCAATTGAGCTATTTCAAATCCTGAAAGATGATGCTGTGAAAGTGCTACACTCAATATTCCAGCAAGATTGGAAAATTCCACAGTGCCCACAGGACTGGAAAATATCAGTTTTCATTCCAGTCCCAAACAAAGGCAATGCCAAAGAAAGCTCAAACTACCACACAATTGCACTCATCTCACATGCTAGTAAAGTAATGCTCAAAATTCTCCAAGCCATGTTTCACCAATACATGAACCATGAACTTCCAGATGTTCAAGCTGGATTTAGAAAAGACAGAGAAACCAGAGGTCAAATTGCCAGCATCCACTGGATCATAAAAAAGCAAGAGAATTCCAGAAAAACATCTATTTATGCTTTACTGACTATGCCAGAGCCTTTGACTGTGTGGATCACAATAAACTGTGGAANGTGAACTTCCAGATGTTCAAGCTGGTTTTAGAAAAGGCAGAGGAACCAGAGATCAAATTGCCAACATCTGCTGGATCATGGAAAAAGCAAGAGAGTTCCAGAAAAAGCATCTACTTCTGCTTTATTGACTATGCCAAAGCCTTTGACTGTGTGGATCACAATAAACTGTGGAAAATTCTGAAAGAGATGGGAATACCAGACCACTTGACCCTCCTCTTGAGAAATCTGTATGCACATCAAGAAGCAACAGTTAGAACTGGACATGGAACAACAGACTGATTCCAAATATGGACACCACGGCTGTATATTGTCACCCTGTTTATTTAACTTCTATGCAGAGTACATCATGAGAAATGCTAGGCTGAATGAAGCACAAGCTGGAATGAAAATTGCTGGGAGAAATATCAATAACCTCAGATATGCAGATGACACCACCCTTATGGCAGAAAGTGAAGAGGAACTAAAGAGCCTCTTGATGAAAGTGAAAGAGGAGAGTGAAAAAGTTGGCTTAAAGCTCAACATTCAGAAAATGAAGATCATGGCATCTGGTCCCATTACTTCATGACGAAAAGATAGGGAAACAGTGGAAATAGTGACAGACTTTATTTTTGTTGCTTCACAATCACTGTGGATGGTGACTGCAGCCATGAAATAAAAAGATGCTTACTCCTTAGAAGAAAAGTTATGACCAATCCAAATAGCCCATTAAAAAACAGAGACATTGCTTTGCCAACAAAGGTCTGTCTCGTCAAGGCTATGGTTTTTCCAGTGGTCATGTATGGATGTGAGATTTGGACTATAAAGAAACGAGTGCCAAAAAGTTGATACTTTTGAACTGTGGTGTTGAAGAAGACTCTTGAGAGTCCCTTGGACTGCAAAGAGATACAACCAGTCAATCCTAAGGAAACCATTCCTGAATATTTATTGGAAGGACTCATACTGATACTCCAATACTTTGGCCACCTGATGCAAAGATCTGACTCATTTGAAAAGACCCTGATGCTGGGAAAGATTGAAGGCAGGATGAGAAGGGGACGACAGAAGATGAGATGGTTTGATGACATCACTGACTCAATGGATATGAGTTTGAGTAAACTCCAGGAGTTGGTGAAGGACAGAGAGGCCTGGCATGCTGCAGTCCATGTAGTCACAAAGAGTCAGGCACAACTGAGTGAACTAAACTGACTGAAGGAATGAGTAAGAGTTTGTTGAAATGGGAGAAGAATGGTGGTTCAGTAAAGTGATATTCGCCACACTTTAATGAGAGGGGAAAATGTTTTCTTCATCTCTTTATTCTCTTTCACTCTGCCTTGCACATGTTGAATGACAAAATGAAAGCCTGTGTGAAAAAAACTTTCTACTGAAGTTAGGGTGATGACAAGGCACACAATGTAATAGTTCAGAGAATTACCCTGAATGAACACTTGCTGTGAGAAAATCAGTCTGTTAATTGCTGAGGGGCTACATTAGAAATGCAGACATGATAAAAATATAGCTATGCATAAATATTTGTCTTCATTTGGGTCATCTCCTATGGAGAATTTCTAGAAATGGACTTCCTGATCATTGATATATATTATTGAATCACTTTCCAAAAGGGTGTATCAAGCAAAAGAAGAAAGGAACTCTTAGTAATTGATTGCCTATTTTGTGTCAGTTGCTGTGATATCAATTTTTTAGATGTATCATCTCACTGAAATCTCCCAATATTGAGGACTAATTATTTCGCAGAGGAAAAAATAGAAATTCAGGTAGGTTAGGGGACCAACATTAGATCTCACAGGTAGTAGATGAAGGAATCACGATTCAAATTCATATCAAACATTTCAAATCTTAAATTCAAAGAATTTAAGAATTCAAAGTTCAAAGAATTCACAGTTCAAAGAATAATTCTATTACACTGGTTTTGCTAGAATAGTAGATCTGTTTGAACATTCATGAAAGATCAACCTGAAGGAAACTTGAACAAAAATATGAATGCTAAGTTGAAGGATTTATTTTTACTCTCACAAGTGGGAACAAGGAACTATCACCCTTGATTTTTTGCAAATATAAAACATTCATTTATTTTCTCATTTATTCATGTATCAAACATTTATTGAGAATGACCATGTCATGTGACTCATATATACTCTAGATTTATACATACAAATATGTGATATTCCTTTTAAAGTATCTCCAGAAATATATGGCAAACATTTAGGGGGGAATGTCAAATGCTGGAGAGAGTAATTTTCAGGGACATCATGAAAGAGTGAGGTATGCCATAAAAATAGTCATCATCATAGCATTTATGGTACTCATTAATATAGTAACCAATGTTTAATGATTGTATACAGTGTATTGACCATAATGCTAAGCGCTTAACATACATTGTCTCCATGTTTACAAAATCCTCTAAGAAAGTTATCATTACCTCTATTGCCCAAATAAGAAAAAATTAGGCTCAAATATATTGAATAGCTACTCAAGATACTTGTTGACTAGCTGAGTAGTTTTATCTTCATTTTACAGATAGGAAAATGAGGCTCAGAGGGTCAAAAGCAAATTTTCGCAATGCCACACAATGACTTAGTGGTTTTTAGATGGCTCTTTTCCCAAGAAGCAGTATCTTGGGAGGAACTGCTAAGCTCTAAGCAGTGAACAGTGAAGAGTAGGAGCTGTAGCTGAACTGTAGCTGAAGTATGTCTACTTCTCTGTAGACATACTGCTGTGTGGGGAACTAAAAGGGAGTAGTGAGTGATAGGGTCTTGGGTATGATGTTGAATCAGAAAGTCAAGTAGACCAACCAAAGGAATGTCCAGTCATAAAGGGCCAGGCAGAGGGAAGTACAGAGTATGTGTGCAAGCTCGGTCACTCAGTCACGTTTAATTCTTTGCGACCCCATGGGCTGTAGCCCGCCAGGCTCCTCTGTCCATGAAGTTTTCCAGGGAAGAATTTTGGAGTGAGTTGCCATTTCCTATTCCAAAGGATCTTCCTGGCCCAGGGATTAATCCCGCATCTCCTGCTTCTCCTGCATTTGCAAGCAAATTCTTTACCTCTGAGCCACCTGGGAGGCCATAGAGAGTATGCAGGTATTCATTCAAGAGACAGAGATCAGAAGGTTAGGAAGTGCTGGTAGCAGTGATGATGATGTCAGCTAAATCAGCATTTTTCAGTCCTTCAATCTGCATGTAGATTACCTGGAGATCTTATTAAAATACAGACTCTGATTCAGTAGTTTGGTGGTGAGACCCAAGATACTGCATTTCCAATAGGATTCAAGGTTATTACCAATGCTGCTGGCTTAAGAAGCATGCTCTGAGTGTCAAGGAACTAAAACATATTGAGTTTACTGCATATCAGGAACTCTTCTATGAACTTATCATGTATTAATTCATTGAATTACCAGAATAACCCTATGAAATAAGTGCTATTTTTACCTTCATTTTAAAATCAGGGAAATCTAAGAACCACAAGAGAGGCTAAGTGTCTTTCCAAATTAATCAGTGGTGGAATCTGGTTAATAATTTAAGCAGTCTGACTCTAGATTCCATCTATGCTCATAAATATTATGCGTTATTGTCATATGAGAACAAAAGCTAACAACAAATTTTGTAATAGTTCAGTGCCAATAAGGGGCATGCTGCTGCTGCGGCTGCTAAGTCACTTCAGTTGTGTCCAACTCTGTGACACCCCAGAGATGGCAGCCCACCAGGCTCCTCCGTCCATGGGTTTTCCAGGCAAGAGTACTGGAGTGGGGTGCCATTGCCTTCTCCAAATAAGGGGCATACTAAGGCAATGGCACCCCACTCCAGTACTCTTGCCTGGAAAATCCCATGGACGGAGGAGCCTGGTAGGCTGCAGTCCATGGGGTCGCTAGAGTCAGACATGACTGAGCGACTTCACTTTCAGTTTTCACTTTCATGCACTGGAGAAGGAAATGGCAACCCACTCCAGTGTTCTTGCCTGGAGAATCCCAGGGACAGGGGAGCCTGGTGGGTGCCGTCTATGGGGTCGCACAGAGTCAGACACAACTGAAGCGACTTAGCAGCAGCAGCAGCAAGGGGCATTTTACAGGTGTTGGTCATGATAAGGAGAGAACAATTAATGATATAGTCTCAGCACAGAGTGTGGAAGAAACAGGATTTAAATCCAAGTAAATCTGGTTGTAAAATCCATTATTTCTTGTTGATACTAGTAACATACTTCATGCTATACTCAACAAGAACTCACTGAAGGCCTCCAACATGCCAGAAACTAAGGACATAATTGTGAACAAGACCAGCAATGGCTCTCATATAGTGTGTATTATGGTAGAAAGAAAAAAAAATGTGTATATATATATATATATATATATATAATAGATAACAAATATTGAGTGTTTACTATATGCTAGATCATGTTCTTAGCATTTTATGTTTAATCATCATAATCGCCCAGTAAAATAAGTACTAGGACTGATGAAGAAACTCAGGCATAGGGAAGTAAGCAACTGCCCTAGGACCACAGTCAAATAGCAGAACTAGGAATTAAATCCAGGCAGTCTGCCCTCAGACTCTGTATTTATTACCACTATGTTCTAGGCCTCTATAAATAAATAAATATAGAGTGTGAAATGAGCTAAGAGGGAACTAAACAAGATCCCAGGTAGAGGAAAATAGGAGACCTACTTTAAAGACAGTGGGCTGAGACTACCTTTCCAAGGAATACAACATTTTATCTGAGACCTGACAGGTGAGAAGCCTGTCATAGAGTCAGAAGGGTATTATGCATAAAGGAAACAGAATTTGTCAAGACTTTAAGATAGGAAAGGGCATAGAATATTTGAATAGTTGAAGTGAAGCAGTAGGCAAAAAAAAAAAAAAAGTGACTGAGATTAACCTGAAGAGGTAGGCAATATTCAGATTGTACAGAGCCTTGAAGGCCATGGAAAGAAGTTTAGATTTTGTTCTAAATATGATAGGAAGCCATGGAAGAGTTTTAAGCAGAGGATTCACATGATTGTGTCTATCCTGAAAAAGAGAATTCTGATCGCTAGGTTGGTAATAAATCATAGATTTCATGACAAGAGGCAGAAAAGATCATTTAGTAGCTGAGGGGAGAGATGACAGTGGCTTGCATCAGGTTGCTGGCAAGAGTTGAAGAAAGGTGATTTAATGATAGAATTAACTACGAAGAACATGTGCAAAGGTGGTATGGTTCAATAAAGGGAGTCAGTGATCTGACTTCAGTGGTCAGAAAACAGAGATGCCAGTCAAGAGACTCTGGCTGAAGATGGCCAATATGCAGCTGATTTCTCCATGGGAATATCAGATGCCTCATGGGAGAGAGGGAATACCACACCATTATCAAAACTGGCTCATGTCCTGCTTCAAGCTTCAAGCAGTTAACATCCAAGTCAATTTTAATGCTATAGAACCAAGATGCTTCTTGTAGTTCTGCAGAGGAGCAACACAGTCTACAAATTTCTGTACATTTATTGTGAATAGCTGAGAAATGCTTAGATAGAAAAAGAACATTCCTTATGAGTATCATACAACTTTAAATGTCTCATTCCTTTGCCGTTACACCTCATCATATAATGTTGATCAAAGAGAATGATTGAAAGAAAGAGGAGCTACAATTTACCATCACATCTGAAAACTCAAAAATATAAGATATTTTCTCTTCATTTCAGTGGAGGCACCATGGAATTATCTAAAAACATTCCTTTAAAACCTCTCCTTGGATTTTTTTTTTTGATTTATGTTTAAAACTTTGCTCTGCCACAAATTTTATGGGCAAGTCACTTTATCTCTCTGAGCTTCAATTTTGCTGTCTGCAAACCATGACCTAAAAGCCCTATTGACAGGCTTAAAAAAAAAAAAACTATTCCAAGTGCCAGGTATGTAGTGGATACTCAACAGTTGCTGGTGGAATTGAGAAGGAAACATATTGTTCTGGCCCATTTGGTTCATGGGGGCTTGGGTATTTGTGATGGCCTCATCTATAGGAAGTTGAGAGGGGTGGATCTTTCAAACCTAAGAAAGCCTCAAGAAACTGAAAAGCCGAAATGTAGTTAGCCCTGACTTAAACTAAATTCATTCAACAACCAACTAACATAAATTAATTCTTTCATTTGATTCTATATTCCAAAGGATCTTAGGCTAAATGTTGAAAATAATCTTTCAATTATCGTCTATTGATTATATTGTTCACATTTGATAGTAAACAGCCTTCAAAATGGCTCTTAATGATCCTCAACCTACCCTCTTGTGTAGGTCCCTCTCACATTGCATCAGAGCTAGTATATGATAATACTTCTGAGACAAGGTTATAAATGATATTGCAGGTTCTATCTTGATTCTCTCTCTGCCTCTCCCTTGCTCTCCTTCTCTCACTCCATTGGATTCTTTGCTCTGGATAAAGCCAGCTGCTTTGTCAGGAAAACTTTGCAAAGAGGCCATGTGGTGAGGAATTGAAGCCTTCAAGCAATAGCCACACAAATGAGCTTTGGAAGTGGATCTTCCAGGATCAGTCAGGTTTATAGATGACTGCAGCCTTGGCTGATAGCTTGACTGAAACCTCATGAGAGATCCTGAACAAAAACAATCCTACTAAGCCATTTCCAGATTCCTGACTCTCGGAAAATGTGAGAGATAATAAATATTTGCTGTTATAAGCTAATATGTTTTAGAATAACTTGTCACACAACAGTATAGAGCTTATACACTATTTTATTACTCACATCTAAGGGAATTTGTCATTTACATTCAATAATCCCTTACCAAAGCTTTGACTTAACTCTTATATTAATATCTGGGGTTCAGAGTTTTGTATCTGTTGTCCAGGCATGATTGTGGTCAGAATAAACCCAAATGTCAGGATAGGTGACTATTACCCTGATGGTATGAGTAAAAGAAAATAATGCAGTCTAGAAGCCCATGACCAGACTGATTTCAAATTGTTGAAGCTGCTGAGGTAGCAAACAAGAATCAAAGACTTAGCTGACGGCCTGACATTTAGTAGGTACTCAGATTTCTATTGATGGAGATTCCTCACACTTGAGCCAAGTCAACCCATCTATAAGTAGATGGATTTGCCTGTCTTACAAAGTGCATGCTTCCAGATCCAGAATGTGACAACTGTACTAGGTACTTATGGGTACCTAGGGACTATGAGAAGACCAGGAATGGTGTGCGTGTGTGGATGTGTGTGTGTCTACACATCCTAAAGTGCATGAAATTTTGCTTACATGTATATAACTCTACCAAAAATAAGATTTATATCCAGTTGTTCTTTTAAATTTAGCCCGATTACCATGTTAGGAACTGATCTACTTTGTGAAATGAAGAGCAGCTTATCATGTGGCCGTTTACTTGACTCTGGGCACCTTCTTTTTCATTCTGGAGCTGTTATTGAAGATGCAGAGGCAATACTCTCCGTGGCTACAATTTGAGGAAAATTAGAGTATAACCACAGTATAGGAAGAGAGCTCTGGCTAACACCTCCTTTGATGGGCAGGTCAAGTTTGACAGATCACCCAGGCAGGTCATGTTTACAGCAAAGATTCCAAACCATATCCAGAAATGGGCATTATTAACACTGCCAACTCATCATCTTTCATGGTGACTTGTTTTTACTAGAATTCTGTTTAACGTCCCATGTGGAGATGAGATGATGGCCCCCTTTGTCTTATTTTATCTACCTACTGATGGAGGCCCACTTCCCTGTTTTTCTGGATTTTAGTATCTAGGGGTATTAAAAGACAGGACCCTAGAAGTCAGACTATGTGACTTCAAATCCTGGCTCTTCCACTTAATATCAGGGAAATGGAAAAGCTCATCTTCATCTCTCTAAGCTTTATTTTCCTGAAGTGCAGAATGGGATTAAAAATAGCTATTATCTCAAAGGATTTTTAGAGTAATTAATTAATGCATATAAACATCTTCAGACAGTACCAAGCACACTGTAAATATTCAATATTTCTGAGCTATTTTTAAAATAATTGTTAGTACTAGGAAGCAGCTTGGTGTGGAGAAAAGAACTTGGTTTTTAGGTTGGATGAAATTTTGGGGTGACCTTGACAAGTTACTCAACCTCTCTGAAACACTGTTTCTTCATCTAGAAAAGGAGAAGATATTATCTACACTGACGAGTTATTTTAAGGATTAAATAAGATCATACATACATAAGATCTGAGACATAGTAGGTAAAAATAACTTTCTTTTCTCCTCCTTTAGCTAGGTTATAAGTGCTAACTCAGAAATCTGATATTTATGGGAAAACGTATGAAGAGTGCACTGTTGTAAGGAAAGAGGAGCGGTTCTATGTTTAGCATCAGATGGGCAAAAGCATTTAAGTTCATGGTTGGATGCTTCTGAGTTTTTATGAAAACAAAATCCAGCAGACATAATTAAGTATGCAGCATTTGGAATAGAAGCAGGCACTCCTTTTCATTGTGTGGGCAATAAAACCTGGAAGAAAAAACAATCAATATGTTGGTTCAATTAAGTTTTCAGCTGCAAGTAACTAATTTCAGTCCTCATGGTTTTTCTAGGGTCTAAAATATATTGCTTATTCTTCTTAAAATATTAATATAGCCCTGAATTATTTATTGACCCAAGAAACACTGTACTCTTTTAACATGGAAGAGAACGGAAGGTTATTTCATGTCAGCACCATAGAAGACAATAATAAATCTGAAATGTAAATAATACCTCTGAGAATAGAGCCTAGTTGAAGGCCAAAATGCGTAATTTCCAGAGTTTTTCTTTTGCCATCAAGAAGTTGGAAAGCCAATGGAAAAATGCTATTCTGGGTGTCTGATTCTTTTAGAGTTGGCAGCATCTTGTGGGCTGTTTGGATTATTCTAGAATATTTTGATCATTTGTAAGAATACTCTTTAATTTCATGTCATTAAAAGACACCACTATAATAATAGCAATAGCTATCATTTATTGAGCTTTTATTATGTCCTGGGCACTGTGCTAAGTGCTTACATACATTAATTCATCTATACTCTTAATTCTGTACAATTATGTACTATTGCTGTCCAAATTTTATAGAAGAAACTGAGATCCTGAGAGGTTAAGTGTTTTGAATCTCTGGCCTCTGACTCCAGAACTCTTTCCCTGATGACACAACTTGCTGCTTTCACCCATAGATAAATCAGTCCCTCTTACCTCTGTCAGTCAACAGCAGAATGCTTGTGCTTCTACTATACTCCGCCTGGCTCTATAGATGTTTGTTTATGTTGGCATATTTTACAGTTGCAATGAAAAGGGTAAGGTCTTTGAAATTAAATGGATCTGGACATGCTTTCCACATCTTCCTTTATTAGGAATGTTACCTAGGATTATGTAGTATTTAAATCCCCAAGGATGGAACCGTTATTGTCTCATTTTATCACCCAGTAATTTGGGACTTAGAAGGGTCAAGTTGGACTTCCCTGTGGCTCAGTTAAGAATCTCCCTGCAGTGCAGGAGACTTGGGTTCGATCCCTGGGTTGTGAAGATCCCCTGGAGAAGGGAAAGGCTACCCACTCCAGTATTCTTGCCTGGAGAATTTTCCATGGGCAGAGGAGACTAGCAGGCTACAGACCATGGAGTCTGAAGAGTCAGACACAATTGAGCAACTAACACATAGAGGGGTTAAGTACCTTAACCAAGGTCTAACTGCAAGTATGTGGAGGAGCTGCATTTGAACCCAGGATATGAGAATACTCCAACTCTCATGCTTCTAGTAACTTGTCCTATCTACATTATTTCAAATTGTCAGAGTTACAGTTTGGTGAGTGGAAGATTATCTAGAATCCCCCTAATACTGCAGATGGAAACCAAGGCCCAGAAAGAAGGACTGAGTTACTATTGGACATGAGACTAAAACTCAGATCCTAGACCAGTGTTTTTTCCACTGCTGCTTCTTACCTGCTTATTGGTATCACAGTATCATGGCAGAAGCCTAAAGCTTAGATGCTGTTAGAGGTGGATGAGATTAATGATTCAGAGGGAGGTTGTGCTCACATCATATGCTGAAAGTATATACTATGACTTCCATTTTCCTTTGGAATATGTACATATATATATAAAATAAATCTTTGAAAATGCCATAGTTCTCTGTGTAACTTCAGTTTCTGTCAGATAGATTAAAAGAGCCTCTTGATGGTGGTAGAAAAGGAGAGAGAAAAAGATGGCTTAAAACTCAACATTCAAAAAACTAAGATCATGGCATCGAGTCCCATCACTTCATGACAAATATATAGGGAAAAAGTAGAAACAGTGACAGATTTTATTTTCTCGTGCTCCAAAATCACTGCAGACAGTGACTGCAGCCATGAAATTAGAAGACACTTTCCCCTTGGAAGAAAGCTATGACAAACCTAGACAGTATATTAAAAAGCATACACATCACTTTGCCAACAAAGGTCCTTATAATAGACAAAGCTATGGTTTTTTCAGAAGTCATGTATGGATGTGAGAGTTGAAGAAGACTCTTGAGTGTCCCTTGGACTGCAAGGAGATCAAATCAGTCAATCCTAAAGGAAATCACTCCTGAATATTCATTGGAAGGACTGGTGCTGAAGCTGAAGCTCCAATACTTTGGCCGCCTGATGTGAAGAACTGACTCCTTGGAAAAGACCCTGATGCTGGAAAACATTGAAGGCAGGAAGAGAAGGGGATGACAGAGGATGCGATGGTTGGATGGCATCACCGACTCGATGGACATGAGTTTGAGCAGCTCTGGGAGTTGGTGATGCACAGGGAAGCCTGGCGTGCTGCAGTTCCTGGGTCTGCAAAGAGTCGGACATAAGTAAGCGAATGAACTGACTGAACTCATCTCCATTTTATTGATGAGATTGAGAGAAAGAAGGCTAGTATTGCTGGGTTCCACTAGGCAGTGGTTTGAAATATTCCTATTAAGAAGGGCTCTGCTCCATCTCTTGATAGAAAATCTATTCACTCTGATAGATGGTGGTATAAGATGTTGGCATAAAGGAAGATATTGTGGAGTGATCCACACAGAGAAATTATTTCTCTTCCTTTTGGTCTCATTGAAATGCCTTTTATTTGCTATGACTTTGAGTGTCTTTTCATCATTAATGGGGATATATTATGTGTTTAAATACTGCATTATTAATAATATTTGCTTGGGTCCAGTGTCGTGATCAATTTTTCATGTGCATCATCCTTTATGCAGTACTAGTTGAATTTCAAGTAGAGCCTTGTCTTCACCTCTCCTCTCTCAGTGACAGTCTCCAACAAGGAGGATGGCAGGCCTGAGACTCCTAATCCACAGGAGAAATCAGAAATGCTCCCCTAGGTCAGCCCAAGATTCTTTGTTGATTAAGGCATCATGAGGCAGCTGTAAGCAAGTAATGTGTATCTTCTTAAACCTGAACCTTGTACCAGAGGATACAGGGTCAAACTCCTGAATGTCCCATAATATTCTATGACTCTGTTTTCTCATCCAAGTCACCTCCATCACTTCTTCCCCACATTCCCCTTTTCATCTGTCCTATTTCAAGCATTAATCGAACAAATATAATACACCAGGCACTGTGCTATATGCTGGGGATGGGGACAGAAAAAATTTCTAGTCTTCAATGTGCATACTCAGTTATTCAGTTGTGTCTGACTCTTTGTGACCTCATGGATAATCCACCAGTCTCCTCTGTCCTTGGAATTATCCAGGTAAGAACACTGGAGTGGGTTGCCATTTCCTCCTCTGGGGTATCTTCTTGACCCAGGGATTGAACTCATGTCTCTCACAATTCCTGCATTACCAGGCTGATTTTCTTTTTTTTTTTTTTAACCACTGAGCCACCTGGGAAGGACTGGGGAGACTAGTGTGCTACAGTCCTTGGGGTCACAAAGAGTCAGACACGACTTAGCAACTGAACACAACAAAAATCTTCAATGGATCTCCTCATCCTGACTTGGAGCCAGGCAGAGAGCAATGTGATTGACACTATGATCTAGAGAGGTACAGGGAATTTTTTTTAAGTCTATAGGTAGAATTTAAGTTTCGTTCTGCCCTGTATGATATCAATATTTATTTTTTAAACTCTGTGTGAGTGAAATTTTACACTCATTGGCCCAGATAGTTTCTTGGCATGTGGCCAGATTAGCATATTGCTTATCTCTCAGATATCCAGGGAATATTTGAAATAGGGAACAGGTGTACTTACCCCCAAGTCTCACATAAATCTAGTTAACAAAAACAGCATTAATTGGTGATTTGTACATAAAATTTATACCCCCTCCTCCCATCCTTGCCAAATACTCTTCTTCTAAGGACCCAGCCTTAGAAATATGTGGGAAGCAGCTCGAGGTGGCCTTTGGTTAATAGCCTTTCTGATGTTATTGATGCAATCCAAAGGATTATCTCCTTTTGCATTCCCCTGTTAATCTGTCCCAGGACTTGGAAGCTGATTGACTTAATGGGCTTGACTGGAGGTCCTTCAAGAAGAGAAATTGGTTCTGATTCATCTCTGAAAGGGCTTCCCTCATACCTCAGTTGGTAAAGAATCTGCCTGCAATGCAGAAGACCTCCCAGTTTGATTTCCTGGGTANTCACTTCATGACAAATATATAGGGAAAAAGTAGAAACAGTGACAGATTTTATTTTCTCGTGCTCCAAAATCACTGCAGACAGTGACTGCAGCCATGAAATTAGAAGACACTTTCCCCTTGGAAGAAAGCTATGACAAACCTAGACAGTATATTAAAAAGCATACACATCACTTTGCCAACAAAGGTCCTTATAATAGACAAAGCTATGGTTTTTTCAGAAGTCATGTATGGATGTGAGAGTTGAAGAAGACTCTTGAGTGTCCCTTGGACTGCAAGGAGATCAAATCAGTCAATCCTAAAGGAAATCACTCCTGAATATTCATTGGAAGGACTGGTGCTGAAGCTGAAGCTCCAATACTTTGGCCGCCTGATGTGAAGAACTGACTCCTTGGAAAAGACCCTGATGCTGGAAAACATTGAAGGCAGGAAGAGAAGGGGATGACAGAGGATGCGATGGTTGGATGGCATCACCGACTCGATGGACATGAGTTTGAGCAGCTCTGGGAGTTGGTGATGCACAGGGAAGCCTGGCGTGCTGCAGTTCCTGGGTCTGCAAAGAGTCGGACATAAGTAAGCGAATGAACTGACTGAACTCATCTCCATTTTATTGATGAGATTGAGAGAAAGAAGGCTAGTATTGCTGGGTTCCACTAGGCAGTGGTTTGAAATATTCCTATTAAGAAGGGCTCTGCTCCATCTCTTGATAGAAAATCTATTCACTCTGATAGATGGTGGTATAAGATGTTGGCATAAAGGAAGATATTGTGGAGTGATCCACACAGAGAAATTATTTCTCTTCCTTTTGGTCTCATTGAAATGCCTTTTATTTGCTATGACTTTGAGTGTCTTTTCATCATTAATGGGGATATATTATGTGTTTAAATACTGCATTATTAATAATATTTGCTTGGGTCCAGTGTCGTGATCAATTTTTCATGTGCATCATCCTTTATGCAGTACTAGTTGAATTTCAAGTAGAGCCTTGTCTTCACCTCTCCTCTCTCAGTGACAGTCTCCAACAAGGAGGATGGCAGGCCTGAGACTCCTAATCCACAGGAGAAATCAGAAATGCTCCCCTAGGTCAGCCCAAGATTCTTTGTTGATTAAGGCATCATGAGGCAGCTGTAAGCAAGTAATGTGTATCTTCTTAAACCTGAACCTTGTACCAGAGGATACAGGGTCAAACTCCTGAATGTCCCATAATATTCTATGACTCTGTTTTCTCATCCAAGTCACCTCCATCACTTCTTCCCCACATTCCCCTTTTCATCTGTCCTATTTCAAGCATTAATAGAACAAATATAATACACCAGGCACTGTGCTATATGCTGGGGATGGGGACAGAAAAAATTTCTAGTCTTCAATGTGCATACTCAGTTATTCAGTTGTGTCTGACTCTTTGTGACCTCATGGATAATCCACCAGTCTCCTCTGTCCTTGGAATTATCCAGGTAAGAACACTGGAGTGGGTTGCCATTTCCTCCTCTGGGGTATCTTCTTGACCCAGGGATTGAACTCATGTCTCTCACAATTCCTGCATTACCAGGCTGATTTTCTTTTTTTTTTTTTTAACCACTGAGCCACCTGGGAAGGACTGGGGAGACTAGTGTGCTACAGTCCTTGGGGTCACAAAGAGTCAGACACGACTTAGCAACTGAACACAACAAAAATCTTCAATGGATCTCCTCATCCTGACTTGGAGCCAGGCAGAGAGCAATGTGATTGACACTATGATCTAGAGAGGTACAGGGAATTTTTTTTAAGTCTATAGGTAGAATTTAAGTTTCGTTCTGCCCTGTATGATATCAATATTTATTTTTTAAACTCTGTGTGAGTGAAATTTTACACTCATTGGCCCAGATAGTTTCTTGGCATGTGGCCAGATTAGCATATTGCTTATCTCTCAGATATCCAGGGAATATTTGAAATAGGGAACAGGTGTACTTACCCCCAAGTCTCACATAAATCTAGTTAACAAAAACAGCATTAATTGGTGATTTGTACATAAAATTTATACCCCCTCCTCCCATCCTTGCCAAATACTCTTCTTCTAAGGACCCAGCCTTAGAAATATGTGGGAAGCAGCTCGAGGTGGCCTTTGGTTAATAGCCTTTCTGATGTTATTGATGCAATCCAAAGGATTATCTCCTTTTGCATTCCCCTGTTAATCTGTCCCAGGACTTGGAAGCTGATTGACTTAATGGGCTTGACTGGAGGTCCTTCAAGAAGAGAAATTGGTTCTGATTCATCTCTGAAAGGGCTTCCCTCATACCTCAGTTGGTAAAGAATCTGCCTGCAATGCAGAAGACCTCCCAGTTTGATTTCCTGGGTAGGGAAGATCTGCTGGAGAAGGGATAAGCTACCCACTCCAGTATTCTTGGGCTTCCCTTGTGGCTCAGTTGGTAAAGAGTCTGCCTGCAATGCAGATAAACCTGGGTTCGATCCCTGGGTTGGGAATGATGCCCTGGAGAAGGAAAAGACTACCCATTCCAGTATTCCGGTCTGGAGAATTCTGTGGACTGTACAGTCCATGGGGTCGCAAAGGGTCGAACATGACTGAGAGATTTTCACTTTCACTTTTCTTTCATCTCTGAAACCCAAAGTCCACCCAGAACAGTGACTAACACAGAGCAGACATTCAAGAGGATGTTTGAGGGAGGAAAGGAAGGGAGAAAAGAAGGGAAGGGGAGGGGAGGGTAATAGAAGAAGGCAGTATTCTCATTTCATTACCTACTCCACAAAGACAAGGAAGGTTTTGGGCATTCAGTGGCTGAAGTAACTCAGAGAGAGAGAGTACTATCTATAACATACCAAATCACTGTAGCCTTGAAATAGGGAATAGGTGTACTTTAACTTTTTTTTTAAAGTGGGAATAATAACGCTACTTCTTAAACTTATTATAAAAGTTAAACAAATGTATATATATATATATATAAAAAGTGTGTGTATATTAATTAGTCATGTCTGACTCTTTGTGACCCCGTGGACTGTAGCTCACCAGGCACCTCTGTCCATGGAATTCTCCAGGCAAGAATACTGGAGTGGGTTGCCATTTCCCTGGCAACCCAGTTGCCAAGGGATCTTCCTGACCCAGGGATTGAACCTGTGTCTCCCGCATTGCAAGCAGACTCTTTACTGACTGAGCCACCAGGGAAGACAGTATATATATATATATATATATATATATATAAAACGTTTGATATAATCTGCCACATAGTAAGCGTTCAATAAATATTACACTTTATTAGTATGTTTTGTTTTGTATCTTTCACTCCTTATATTTTTCCTACTTCTTACCTTCACCCTGAGTTAGAAAATTCCTTCCTTAGGAAGCTTTACCTCTTAAACCTAGCATTTCTCAAAGTGTTCTGTGAAACAGATGTTAATATGTGTTACATAAAGAATTCATATTTTAAAACATTTGAAAAGCTTGGATTAAAAATAAATTAGCAGGATTCTTTACAATAGGACTTTTTATAAGATTGGAATATGCTAATATGCACAGTAAGTCTTTAGAGGGGGCCAGTGCATACAGCATTCCTGCAGTTATTTGACTATAGACACTCATTCCCTCCTTTCTTCACAGACTATGCTATGGAATTAGTGTTATTAAGGACTTATTTGCCCAACACTGCCTTAAAGAATTACCACACTTTTTTTTTCTGTTCCTGGTAGAGGACAGGACTCACAGATTATTTACTTATAGAAACACTCCATTAACATTTTTTTTTAACTATCAATGGGAAAGGAAAAAGATTTCCATAAGCCTCCTAGGCTTTGTTCATGTTTAAACTCCTTTTTAAAGGAGTTTAAAAGTTTATTTTCATCCAGCTATTCATTTAACATATATTTCTGAGAATCTGTGTGTTGGACTGAACCCTGAAGGCCTACAAGTCCCATGCTTGTCCAGCTTCAAGACAGTAGAAAGAGTCAGCAATATTAAGCCTCAGTGGTTTAATGGACAGGGAAGCTTACACATCTGAAACGAGGTCCTGAAGACACAGCCCACCGTGGGCAGTGGACGGCTGGCAGGAGATGGTGGCAGTCTTTGTTCCTGGAGGGAAGGAGACATGGCCAGTTATTGGGGGAGTTAAGGTCAGGTTGGCTCATTAGTTACCAAGGAAACCAGCAGCCGGGCAGGCCCCTCATGGCTCCTTTGATAAGAACAATCACTAGCTGGGGTCTGGGGCAAGTATTTAGCAAAGCCAAACGTGAGTAGGGTACAGGTAAAGCTGGCGCTGGTTGAGCAGCAGGATTACAGAGAGCAAGAGAACAATCATCCTGAGTGGCCTGACTATACATTATGTTTGCCACTCACAATGCTGAGTTACTGGAGTGCAGGACTGATAGAGAGAAAAAAAAAAAATCAAACTTTCAGTTGCAGGTGGAGTGACTAAGAATCTGTAAAGTAATATGGGAGCTCATTAAAAAAGCATTTAATATAGCCTGGAGGAGTCAGAGAAGGGTGCCTCAAGGAAGTGGTGCTCTAGATAGGATTTCAGGAGTCGGTAGGACTTAACCAAATGAAGGTGAGTTGTCAGGGAGAATGAGTCCATAGGAAAGAGGGAATATCCTGTGCAGAGAAGTAAGAAACAAGAGTTGAAGGAAGTTCAGTGAGCTGAAAAAAGCACATGCTTATTGTAGCAAATTTAGAAAGTACTGAAAAGTACCTATGACTCAGGAAAATCCCCTCTGTTTCTCCTCTTAAAGACAACTCAAAATTTTCTATTTCCCCTTAGTCTTCTTTCTTTGTATTTTCCCTTTACATATTTCAGCATAGAACAAATGAATATACATATCTGTTTACCCTTAATAGTTTATTGTGAGTATATATCTAATTTGTGGAAGATTGCTTTGAAGTCCCACTTTCAGTCACTGATTGTGATATGCCTGTGCAGTTGAGACCTGTATTGACACTTTAGCTACAGCTGTGATGAAGGGACAATGATCTTGCAAACAGTACGCAGAAGTGTTCCTTCATCACCTCTCTGATGACGAGACCCCATGGTTAAGCCAGAAACTGGACATATTTTATATCAACCTGTGTACACCTCTGGCATGCAAGGCCCCAGGTAAATTTTTTTATGGGACACCTATATACAGAAGTAATTTGATTAAATATTACAAAAATTATGAACCCACATGAGGAACATGAATTTAAATGATGATTTAGACCAATGCCTAGAAAAAGAGAGATGGTTGGTTACTGTTCAACCAGTGAAGTGAAATGTCCAGACACCATCTTTTCATGTTCTGTATTAAAAAATACATGGTTCCTGGTTAATTTCATATTTCCCATCTGGAGAAAAAGGGAGCAACACTGATTTTACTCATAATGCGTGGCTCCTTGGAACATGTTTGTATCAAAACAATATAGATCACCTTGTCTCTGATGTTTCCTAATGCCCTTTATTTAATGCTGGTTTTGTTATTACTAATGAAACTTTATCATTCATGGTGCTATTAAAGAAAAAAAAATTGTAACATTTTTTAAGGAATGGTAAAGCAACTTTATTCAGAAGGTTACTACAATGGGGTTTTGTAAAGAAGAAAGATCAAATTCAAGTCCAAAAACAATAAGGAAAAGTGAGAATTTATATCCAAGGAGCAAGAGAGGGTGGTGGTCAGTAGACAAAAAAATCATAAATTACTAAAAGGAGACATCGGAGAAAGGGGGGAATCCTGTTTAAACCACTGAACAAGATTCTCACTGATTACTGAAGACAGGTCAGAGAGAGGTAACATCTGATCAGATATGTGGGTGAGCGTGCTATTTTGGATTGGCAGGGGAGAGGGGGGTGGTTCTGACTAAACTGTCTTAGCAGGATGTATTCTGGCTAGAATTGGATAATGCAAATGACGAACGTGGAAGTCCCAAAGTCAGCGGCTAGTTGAGAAGAGAACTCAGAGGAGCCTGACTAGAGTTTGGTCCAGAAGAGAATCTTTGTTGTGTCTCTCATAAATCTTGGTTTCTAATAACCCTTTCAAAGTGCTTTTAAATGATGCTTTGTTGATGAACACAATTCTAGGATTCACTCCAAGTGTGAAAGAAAATGTGAACGTGATAATTCATGTTCTGGTCTTGTTCAATGTTCCGTCCAGAACTGTATAGAGTGAGCGTCGATCAGCACATCTTCCAACCGTGTCTTTTCTTATCTCTTTTGCTTGAGGCCTTCATCACAGTATCCCTAGAATACTCTCTTTTGATGTTGACTGGACAACGTTAAGTGCTTTCCATATATTGCCATCAGTGGGAAAAATAAGCAATGGACCCAGAACAGACCCATCATGCAAGGGAATTCTGTGCTCTTACGGCACACATTGAGGCAGGCCTAGACGAGTACAGCATTCAAACATCACTCGAAAACAGGAGGAGGATTTGTGGGAAATGCAGAACAACTTCAAAAGACTTCAGAGAAGGTAGGCTGCAATAGGCACAGCTACCTCTACAGAAGAGCCCAGCTCTGCTGTGCAGGAGGGGCAAGGATAAAGGATACCTGCTGCCACCATGCTGTCTTCAGTTGCTGCAACTCCAGAGACAGCACCATAGTTGCTGTGCTGGGCCCCCACACACTGCTCAAGCCCAGAGGTCAGAGGCAAGCTGTGCTCCATCAGTGGCCCAGATCCCTGAACTTGTCCTATAGCCAATATGAGTGGGAGTCACCCCAAATCATCATGTTAGCAGTATTCTGGTGGTACAATAATCCTGTAAAAGAAATATCATACCAGCTAACAGAATCAATCTGTTTTCTGAGCCATCCTTTTGGAACTGGGACCTAACCATGGGCTGTAGAACAACTCCATGAGTCCTGGAGCTCCTCATGTCATCTGGCTGTTTCTGCATGTGAGGAACAGTGGTAAAGTGTTTGAGAGCACCCTGAGGATGAGAAAGGGGAACCTGGACACCTGCCCAACTGTGACCCCTATCCCTGGTTAATCTCAGGCACCAGAGGAGAAGTTAGAAAATTTCAAGATAGGCACTTCTGATAACCAGGACCCAGCAGAACCAAGTCTGGGCTCAGGATATTTGCTTCTTCACAGCCAGCCCAGGCACTGGGACAGGACTTAGCTAATTTTCAAAACTGTGAAACCAGACACTAGTCTGGTCTTCTTACCAAGGTCAGAAGGTGTTACTGAGTCTGACAGAAGCTTCAGTTCTGGCTTACTGACAAGTTTCAAAGAAATGATTCCTACCTCACCCTATTGTGGGTATATTCACAGTAAGTAGGATAGGTGTTGAGTAGGAGCAGAGTGCACTTACTTCAGAGAAACATGTAATTTCCATTGTCCTGAAAGAAAGAGAAAATAGCCAGGCCCCAGCAGCTGTCATGTAAACACCCCAGTGACAGGCTCCTCACTTCACAGGGGGCACTTCACAGGAATAATGACAGTAGTAACAATAGTAATAAGTATTAAATTACAGTTTATTGGACATCTGCTATATTCCAAGAACTGTGCTGGATGTTTTATGCATATGTCACCTTTATCCTACTATAACCCTACAAAGTGGAGAGCACTTCCATTTGATAATATGAAGAAAATAAGGTTCAAAGAAATGAGGTGATTTGCCCAAGGTCCCTCAGCTGACGAGTGGCAAAGCCAGACCCGCATAATTGTATAACCCAGGTTCTTGTATTACCTCTTACCACCTTCGGTCAGTTTAGCAAGTGCCCTCTGAGAATGCAGAAACATATTCTGTTTGGGACACAGACTCAAGGTGGTGCCCAAGAGGGCCCTGCAGAAACTAAGACTTCTCCTTGCCGGCCTAAGACCTGGCCAGTGTGCTCTGTCACTTCGCTTCCAACCCACCCTTTTCTGTGCCTGAATCACTATCCTTCTTTGAAGTCTGTAGACTACCCACTCTTCCCAAGCATACCACTGATTTTTTTTTTTTCCTAATCGCATTTGTACATCAGCATTTCATTTCTCAGTGGGCTAAAAAGCCCCTTTCTTTAAGGGGCTTACCTGGTAGCTCAGATGGTAAAGCATCTGCCTGCAATGAGGGAGACCTGGGTTCGATCCCTAGGTCAGGAAGATCCTCTGGAGAAGGAAATGGCAATCCACTCCAGTACTCTTGCCTGGAAAGTTCCATGGATGGAGGAGCCTGGTAGGCTACAGTCCATGGAGTCACAAAGTGTTGGACACGACTGAGCAACTTGTCTTTGTTTTGGGCTTCCCTTGTGGCTCAGCTGGTAAAGAATCTACTTGCAATGCAAGAGACCTGGGTTCTATCCCTGGGTTGCGAAGATCCCCTGGAGAAGGGAAAGGCTTCACTCCACTCCAGTATTCTGGCCTGGAGAATTCCATGGACAATCCATGGGGTTTCAAAGAGTTGGACACGACTGAGTGACTTTCACTTTCTTTAAGTAAATAATCATATGAAGCCTCCTAGAAGATGAGCTTTAAGCTCTTGGCTGGCCTTGAAAGGACAATTTTCACTGAAAACCTGAGGGCAGCAACTTTTCTTATGAGGTGCTGTGGGAATTCAGAGACCTGGATGCTAAGTCACTGTGTGATCTTGGTCAAGTTAATGCCTCTTTCTGGGCCTGGGATTTGGGTGGCGTGGAGAGGATAGGGGATTTGGGATGGATAAGATCTAGCTGCAACTTGGTAACCTCTTCTCTTTCTCACACTGACTTGCAGCAGTAGCGTCAAGTTGAGCACACACATCTAGGAATCCCCTGCTGTGCGACCACAGTGCGGTAAGAAAGAAAGAGCACGGGTTTGGGGGTTGTTACAAAGCTCTGGACTTGAATCCTGCCTTTCTGCTTCAATCTGTATGGCCTGGGGAAAGGCATTTAACGTCGGCAGACATCTGTCGTCCTCTCCGCTCTGCTTTGGCCCTTCCCTCACCGAGGCTTCTCCCTTGCCTTCGCTGCTTCTCTGTCAGCTCCACAGCATCGGTTTCGTGCTGTGTTCAGCACTCCGAGCTCATGGAAACTGATGAGTCACGACTCTCGCCATCCCCCGACCCTTCCTCCGGGCTCCCCAGCTGCTCACTGCCACCACGCCATGCCTTTAGAATCAGAATTGCGGGTTGCTGGCTGTGATCACGGGTGAGGCAGATGAGTGACAGAGTGACAGAGACTGTCACTGAAGCCGGACTGCAGCCCAGTCGTCGGGCCACACAGGGGGCCTCGTGTGGTCACCCAGGCCCCAGCCTGCTCCCTGGATGGGGCTCTGGAACACGCCTCACTGTTCTGTCCCTGAGTTCAGAAAACCGGTGCCCACATGCCAGTTATATCTGATGACATGGGACACTTAGGACCACCATCCCACCTTTCAGCTACCAACTCCTCACCCACCTGGCCAGACACCGAAGTGGGTTCTCCTCTCAGCTGAGTGCTTCCTCTTTCAACGAACCTTTGTTCACTTATCTACTCAGTCTCCCATTTATCAGACACTCATCCATTTATTTAAATTGGCAGAGCTACTGGAAAGACAATGTTACCCATACTTCAAATCAGCCCCAACAAGGTTCTTCCTTCCCAGTATTGATTCAGTCAATAGAATGAGATCAGGTTCTATTCAGAAGGAAAATGTCATTCTTTGACCAAAGAAGGGAGAAGTATGAGCTTGCATGCTAGAGCACAGGCTCTCTGCTCTCCCAGACAGGCTCTGAGACAGGCCCCACTGGGGGCTGCTTTACTGGGTTCTCCTCAGGGAGAAGGATGAAGTTCTGGGGGAGTGGGCACAGATGTGCAGCTCATGCTCCAGGTCTGGTGCCAGGGCGTTGCCTTTGCACATGGACCACTCTCACTGCACTACCTTGGGCCACAGTGTCCTGTGTAGCACTTCCATACAGACCCTGCCAGCTGAGGTGTCTGCACAGCTCTTTACAGCTGGGAACTCTGGTCTGAAGGGCTAAATGCATGGCCTCTGAACCTGGCACATTGTGAGCTAGACTAAGCACAAAGGAGAAGGAAAAAAATGAGTTTATTTTATTACCAAGATTCTATTTTTATTTTTCCAAGAATTGTTAATGAGCTGTGCAGGTGGCGATAATTCATAGTTTTTTCTGTCATCCCTCACAATGCTAAGCACTTCACATAGACGATCACTATGGTTAAGAATGTTAGGTTCTGCAGTCAAAATGCCTGTAACCAAATCCTGAATCTTCTTCTTATAATTGTGACCTGAAGTCAAATCCTTAACCTTTTTGGACTTCTTTTTCCCTCATCTGTAAGATAGGGGCACAAATATTACCTATGAGATAATAGATATTTATATAACAAAAGAACTAGCATATTAAAAATGCTTAGGACTGGACCTTATGCATAGTAAATAATAGAAATTAGCTATTATGACTAAAGCATACAGCAGTCATAAATACTAGTATTACCTCCATTGGGGGTTATAGAAACTGAGGTGAGCAAAGTTAGAAAATCATCCAAGATTGGAGAACTGATAAATGGTAGAGTTGTAATTCAAAACTACAGCAGTCTTACGTGTGATCTCTAATTTAGTTGGCAGAGGAACTGGGTGGGTGGCAAGGGTGAGAAAGAGAATTGTCTAAGATGGGACAAATAAATGCTCAGTTCAGTCACTCAGTCATGTCCAACTCCTTGCGATCTCATGAACAGCAGCACACCAGGCATCCCTGTCCATCACCATCTCTCAGAGTTTACCCAAACTTATATCCACTGAGTTGGCGATGCCATCCAACCACCTCATCCTCTGTTGTCCCCTTCTCCTCCTGCCCTCAATTTTCCCAGCATCAGGGTCTTTTCAAATGAGTCAGCTCTTCGCATCAGGTGGCCAAAGTATTGGAGTTTTAGCTTCAGCATCAGTCTTTCCAATGAACACCCAGGACTGATCTCCTTAGGATGATAGGTTGGATCTCCTTGCAGTCCAAGGGACTCTTAAGAGTCTTCTCCAACACTACGGTTCAAAAGCATCAATTCTTCAGCACTCAGCTTTCTTTATACTCCAACTCTCACATCCATACATGACTATTGGAAAAACTATAGCCTTGACTAGATGGACCTTTGTTGGCAAAGTAGTCTCTGCTTTTGAATATGCTGTCTAGGTTGGTCATAACTTTCCTTCCAAGGAGTAAATGTCTTTTAATTTCATGGCTGTAGTCACCATTTGCAGTGATTTTGGAGCCCCCCAAAATAAAGTAAGCCACTGTTTCCCCATCTACTTGCCATGAAGTGATGGGACCAGATACTATGATCTTATTTTTATGAATGTTGAGCTTTAAGCCAACTTTCTCACTCTCCTCTTTCACTTTCATCAAGAGGCTCTTTAGTTCTTCATTTTCTGCAATAAGGGTGGTGTCGTCTGCATATCTGAGGTTATTGGTATTTCTCCCAGCAATCTCCATTCCAGGTTGTGCTTCATCCAGCCCAGCATTTCTCATGAGGTCCTCTGCATATAAGTTAAACAAGTAGGGTACAATATACAGCCTTGACATACTCCTTTTCCTGTTTGGAACCAGTCTGTTGTTCCACGTCCAGTTCTAANGGAGGGATTGGTGGCAGGAGGAGAAGGGGACGAGGGGGACGACCGAGGATGAGATGGCTGGATGGCATCACTGACTCAATGGGTGTAAGTCTGAGTGAACTCTGGGAGTTGGTGATGGACAGGGAGGCCTGGCGTGCTGCAATTCGTGGGGTCGCAAAGAGTCGGACACAACTGAATGACTGAACTGGACTGATGCATTATCCTAACTCTGTCATTCTTCTCTGTACATTGGGTTTGTTGGAGAAAGAGGACAGTGAGGCAAAGAGACCAGAAATGGGAATAGATACAGTAGTAGTGCAGTGTTAGATGCCTAGTAGTGTCCCACTCTTTGTGACTTCATGTACTGTAGTCCACCAGTCTACTCTGTCCATGGAATTCTCCAGGCAAGAATACTGGAGTGGGTTGCCATTCCCTTCTTCAGGGGATCTTCCCAACCCAGGGATCAAACCCATGTCTCCTACATTGCAGGCAGATTCTTTACTGTCTGAGCCACCAGGGAAGCCCAAATATAATGTAAGTGCTATGTAAACAGTTGAGGATGAGTTAAAGATATGTTCCCTGGGGGTACCCCAAATCTCCCTACCTCCCAAGCCCTCTAACATAGTCCCTCAAGACCCTCCCCTCCCCCATCTTTTGTAGAGTTCTAATACAGCCCTAGTATCCATGATGGGAGTCATCATCAGCCAACAACACACTGGATTAGACCTTTTTACCAATATTTTTTCTGTGGGTTCCAGAATAAGCAGGTTGATAGTGTTCAGAACATATTCATACCATTGCCTTTTTTTGATTTTTGGAATTTCATGGAAAATTTTTTTGAAATATTTTCCATTTTTTGGTTGAACCAATAGATATGTAGATACGAAGGGCTGACTATATTTTCTTCTCTCCAAATATCAAAATCCTAGCAAATATATAATATCATATAGAGTTTGTAAACTTATAGGTTATTTTTTGTTTGATTGATTTTGCTTTAATAGATACACAGATTGCAATAGATATGGGATTCATTTGAGAGGGTGAGGAGCTCGTCTCAGCTAGGGAAGAGAAGGTGGACTTAGGGTCACTGAAAACTTTTAGCAAAGAGTTTTGAAAGCCACACCACAGTTTTTTTTTTTGTTTGTTTGTTTGTTTTGTTTGTTTTTTGCTCTTGACTTACAGGCATGAGTGATAGGATGTTTTTGAATACAGGAGATCTAAGTAAGACTGTTTTGAAGGGAATATTAGGTCAAATGAAGAAAATTTCAGAGAAAAGCAAGACTTGCCAGGTGGTGCAATGCAAAGAATACACCTGCCAGTGCAGGGGATGCAAGAGATATGGGCTCATTCCCTGGGTTAGGAAGAGCTTCCGGAGTAGGAAATGGCAACCACTCCAGTATTCTTGCCTGGAAAATTTAATGGACAGAGGAGCCTGGTGGGCTGCAGTCCATGTGGTCGTAAAGAATCAGATATGACTGAGCTGTTGAGCATGCGCACAATGACACAATGTTCTTCTTCTTTTAGTTTTATTGCAGATGCTAGGTGTTTACCAAGTTTGATAAAAATTATAGTTAAATAATACATTTTATTATTCTGTTTATATCTTTTAAGATATCAGATCCCCAGAAGATATAGCCAGTAGAAAATTTATCATGTGCTATTGCCCTGGAATCATTTAGAAATTGTAGTTTTCATAGTCATAATCTTTAGGTTCTTAGAAAAACTTCAACGTGAACCACTGTGGAAAACACTATAGAGGTTCATTTAAAAACTAAAAATAGACCTACCACTCCTGTGGATGTATCTGGAAAATATGAAAAATGTTATTTGAAAAGATACATGTACCTCAGTATTCATAACAGCACTATTTACAATAGCCAAGACATCGAAGCAACCTGTGTCCATCAACAAATGAATAAAGAAGATGTGGTTTGTATATATAATGGACATTACTTAGCCATAAAAAGAATGAAATATTGCCATTTGCAGCAAGATGGATGGACCTAGAGAATATCATGCTGAAGTAAGTGAAGTAAGTCAGACATAAAAAGACAAAAATTCTATCATATCACTTGTATGTGGAATCTAAAGAAAATGATACAAATGAGCTTATTTACAAAAAAGACACAACCTCTCAGACATAGAAACCAAGCTTATGATTACTAAAGGGGAAAGTGGAGGGGAGGGATAAATTAGAAGCTTGGGATTAACAGATATCCCATGTTATCTAGTATAGTATTAATATGTTATTATTAATGTTATATATAAAATTAACACTATATATAAAATAGAGAAACAGAATCTATTGTATAGCACAAGGACTAGCACCTAGTAGAGGGCCTAGAACGTTGTAGGAGATTACTAAAATTTTGTGATTAAGTATAGTAACAGTCCACCTTGCTGCTGCTGCTGCTCCTGCTGCTAAGTCACTTCAGTCATGTCCGACTCTGTGCGACCCCATAGATGACAGCCCACCAGGCTCCGCCATCCCTGGGATTCTCCAGGCAAGAACACTGGAGTGGGTTGGCATTCCCTTCTCCAATGCATGAAATGAAAAGTGAAAGTGAGGTCGCTCAGTCATGTCCGACTCTTCGCGACCCCATGGACTGTAGCCTATCAGGCTTTTCCGTCCACGGGATTTTCCAGGCAAGAGTACTGGAGTAGGATGCCATCACCTTCTCCGACAATCCACCTTAAAACAGCACAAATTTGACACTGGGTGCGTGCCACAGGGCTTTCTATTTTGAGCTCACAAAGCTATTTTACATTACTATTTTAATTGTTGCCTGTGTTTTGTCATCTCAGTTTCTATAAGGGTAAGCCACATGTTTTCTCCTCTTAGGTGCTCCAGAAAATCCTGGTATTCTCATTTTGTGTTTGTTGATTCTTGCTTTGGACATATTTCTAATTAACCTGATTGCTGACTTCACTGTCCACAGTAAAACATAAGAAGGGGCCACCATAGCAAGTAGATTAATTTCCACATAAGCCACAGCTTATTGTCAGACAGCAAAATGGGAAACAAAAACAGTTCAAGCTCCATAAGAATTTGGACTTTTATTACTGGTCTCCCAAATGTGAAAAAAAGTGCCTGAAATGTGGCAGTAATATAATTCTGATAAAAAAACATAATATCATAGAGCTATTAACTGGCAGATACCTGAATTATACCTAGACTGGTTCCAGAGTTCTTGCTTGGTAAGTATTTGTTGAATTAAGGAATAAATGAATGAATGAATGAAGTGTTTTACTTCTCAGTCCTCAATTCACTTGATTTCATCATTGGATGGTATTTTTACTAAAGAAGAAATGCAGTTTACTTTGTACTTGCTAAGTTAAACTGAATATAACTGAATCTAAATGGAGTGAACTGTGGTGCTGGAGAAGACTCTTGAGAGTCCTTTGAACTGAAAGAGCATCAAACCAGTCAATCCTGAAGGAAATCAGTCCTGAATATTCATTGGAAGGATACATGCTGAAACTGAAACTCTAATACTTTGGCCACTTGATGCGAAGAACTGACTCACTGGAAAAGGCCCTGATGCTGGGAAAGATTGAAGGAAGGAAAAGAAGGGGATGACAGAGGATGAGATGGCTGGATGGCATCATCAACTTAATGGACATGAGTTTGAGCAAGCTCCTGGAGTTGGTGATGGACAGGGAAGCCTGGCGTGCGGTAGTCCATAGGGTTACAAAGAGTCGGACACCACTGAGTGACTGAACTGAACTGAACTGAAGTGGAGACAAATTTATAAGTCCCTTCTTGTTTATTAGCAGTAAATGTTACTATGAATCTCTGTTGTGTTTAAATATAAACTCCTTTAAAACTCTGTTTCTTCTTTGTTGTATATCCAGTAATTATTAATAAATCAGTTTCTTAATTCTCAGAAATGGCACTGACCCCAGGAAGGAGCACAAATATTTACTACGAGTTTTACTATGAGTTTTACATGGTGGCAATTTTTGCTTAAGTGCAATCCCATTGCATTTGTAGCACTTGCCAGAATTGTGCCAGTCACATGGTTCCAAAAATTACTAAAGAAAGAGGAATAAATTTTAAGCCTAATAACAAAAGGGAAAAAATATGAATGCATGTCATATCACCCTGACAACACCTGCAAAATTCTGTTTTGATTACACTGCTTGCAGGTCAGTGGACACATCTATGAAGTCCTTGTCTCCTGTAGTTTGATAATCACTAGCAGTTAGGTTTTGTCAAATGCTTTGCCAGCTGGCTTTGTTCCTCACCTGTAAAGTCTCTGAAGCCTTGACAGCTTTTTTAGATGGCAAAATATTTGCTTCTCAAAATCTGTGCGAGTTGGAGGACATATTCTTCTGTGCTGGCCTGTCCCAGTGCAATGAGTACTGTTGTGGATGCCCTATATTAAAAGAATCATGCTGCTTTCCTGGGCACTTGAGAGAAGAAGGACACTGAAATGAATATGAAGGAGCCAGAGATGTTGAGCAGGAAGAAAAGATTGGCTCCTGAATTTGCTAGCTCTGTAACCTTGGGAAAGCCCACACATCAGAGATTCTCTGGGCCTCCATTTCCCCACCTATGATTTGTACTTATACTATTGTTGTGAGAATAAATATAAAAAATATGGGAAAGTACCACGTGAGTTATAAAGTTCTACCTATCATTATTTTATTATTATTCAAATATCTTGTGGAACCAAACATTAAGTCAAAAAATAGTATATTATAAAAACTGCTTCATTGCTAGGCCATAAAACAAACCTTCATAAATTTAGAGAAACTGAAATCACATCAAGCATCTTTTCTGACCACATTGCTATAAGACTAGAAATCAGCTGTAAGAAAAAATCTGCAAAGAACACAAACACATGTGGAGGTTAAACATTATGCAACTAATAAGCAATGGATCACTGCAGAAATCAAAGAGGAAGTAGAAAAATACCTGGAGACCAATGAAAATGAAAACACAATGATCCAGAATTGATGGGACACAGCAAAAGCAGTTCTAAGAAGGAAGTTCATAGTGATACAAGCTGACCTCAGGAAACAGGAAAACTTTCAAATAAACAACCTAATCTTACACCTAAAGTAGCTAGAAAAAGAAGAAGAAACAAAATTCAAAGTTAGTAGAAGGAAAGAAATCATAAAGTTTAGAGCAATAATAGCAACAACAACAAAAACAGAAAAAAAATCAATGAAACTACTAGCTGTTTCTTTGAAATTATAAGCAAAATTGATAAACCTGTAACCAGGCTCATCAAAAAAAAAAAAAAAGAGAGAGAGAGAGAGAGGACCCAAATCAATAAAATTAGAAATTTTAAAGGAGAAATTACAACCAACTGCACAGAAATACAAAATATAAGAGACTACTCTACGAGCAACTAAATGCCAATAAAGCAAACAACAAAGAAGAAATGGACAATTCCTAGAAATGTGAAATCTCCCAAAACTGAAAAAAGAAGAAATAGAAAATCTGAACAGATCAACTACCAGTAATGAAATTGAATCACTAATTAAAAAAAAAACAAAACAGAAGTCAAAGACTAGATGTCTTCAGAGATGAATTATCCTAAACATTTAGAGACAGGTTGACACTTACCTTTCTCAAACTACTCTAAAAAGAATTGCAAAGGAAGGGATGCTTCTGAACACATTCTACGAAGCCAGCATCATCCTGATACCAAAACCAGACAAAGATATCAAAAGAAAAAGAAAATTACAGGTCAATATCACTGATAAACATAGATGACAAAAATCTTCAACAAAATACTAGCAAACCAAATCCAACAATATGTCAAAAGTATCATTCACCATGAACAAGTGGGATTTATCCCAGTGATGCAGTGATTTTTTAAAATATCTGTAAATCAATCAGTGTGACAGAGATATTAACAAATTGAAGAATAAAAAATATCATCTCACTAGATGCAGTGAGTCAAAAATCTTTTGACGAAAGTCAATATCCAGGTATGATAAAAATTCATCAGAAAGTAGGCATAGAGGGAACATACCTCAACACAATACCATATATGAGAAGCCCACAGCTAATACAGATGGCAAAGAGGCACATGTTGAAAACATGCTCAACACTGTTAGTCATCAGAGAAATGTAAATTAAAACCACAATGATATATCACCTCACATCTGTCAGAATGGCTATCATAATAAAGGACATAAATAACAAATGTTGGTAAAGATGTGGAGAAAAGGGAAGCCTCCTCCACTGTTTGTTGTAATGTAAACTGGTACAGCTACCATGGTAAATATTAAAGAGGTTTTCTAAAAAAAAATCAAGAATAGAGCTACCATTTGACCCCAAAATTCCACTTCTGGATATATATCTGGAAAAAATCAAAGACACTAATTTGAAAAGATACATGCATCCCAGTGTTCACGGCAACATTATTCACAACTGACAAGGTATGGAAGCAACCTATACATCCTTCAACAGATGAATGAATAGAAATCTACTCTATCATAAACAGTGAAATTTTACCATTTGCAAAAACATGAATGGACTGGGAAAATATTATGCTAAATGAAATCTATCAGACAGAAAAAGACAAATATTGTGTGATACCACTTACATGTGAAATCTAAAAAATAAACTAGTGAATATAACAAAAAGAAAACTGACTTACACATATAAAGAAAAAACTGGTGGCTACTAGTAGGGAGCAAGTAGTGGGTGAGGAAGGGCAAAATAGCAGTAGGGGATTAAGAGGTAAAAACTACCATATTAAAAAAAAAAAGGAAAGAAAGAAAACAACCATTAGTGTTAGAAGGAGGCCTGAGTCCAAATTTCAGTTATGCTGCTTGATAGCTAGGTGACTTTGTTATTCATGTACCCTTCTGAGTTTCAACTTTCTAATCTATAAAATTGGAATTCATTAATTACTTCAAGAAATAGATATTAAGCCTTAGTGTTATTCATGGAACCTGGTAATATGGAAATTAAAAAAAAAAAAGGTTCTTATATATTGTTAGGAAGACAATAAGTAAAAACAGACAGAACCATCACTTATAACCAAGCGTCATTGCTTTGCTGAGAAGTGAATCTAACCCAGCCTGATGCATTACTGCTTATTTCCAAATGGGATTTAAAGCAGCAAGCAGTAGAAATGTTTAATGTTAATGTCTAAAGTTTGATTAAAAGAGACCCTTGTCAAAATCCTTTCACCACAGTCTCATTTGATCCTCAGTATTGTCACACAAGACAGGAAGAGCCAGAGGGATGGTACCAGGAGGGAGGTGGGAGGGGGGTTCAGGATTGGGAACACGTGTACATCCATGGCGGATTCATGTTGATGTATGGCAAAACCAATACAATATTGCAAAGTAATTAGCCTCCAATTAAAATAAATAAATTTAAGTTTTAAAAAAAGACAGGAAGAGCAGTACCAATGTTACCTTCACATTCATCCACTCATCTATTCATTTACCTCATTTATTGAGGGCCAATTACTGCACATAAGGTACAGTAGTTGTTATCCAACTGGAAATATTTGTCATTTTCTCACATGCTTTTCACTCAAAACATCCAAAAAGGTCCTCATAGGATGTCCCTTTGCAATGCATGGAGAGGAAAAGATCCTTGGATTTAAAGATGAGCAGCCTAGGGTTTAAATTCCTGCTCTCCTGGGATAGACAGGATCTCTGGCTTACTTGTAGAACTGGAACATAGCAGGCTCTCAATAAATAGTAAAAGAGTGGGTGAATAAATGGATGAATGAATGAGGACATTTCACAACTCTGAGTTTCAGTTTGCTCACTTTTAAAATGGAAATAATTACTCCTGGATCCCGAAAGTGGTTGTGAGATTTGCATAAATTATTGTACTTAAAAAATGTTTCAGTAAATGACAAACAGACAGATATAACTGTGACTGCACTCCATTCTCCTCTTACTCAGCATAGATAATCATGCTGCTGCTGCTCCTAAGTCGCTTCGCTTGTATCCAACTCTTTGTGACCCTATAGACCATAGCCCACCAGGCTCCTTTGTCCATGGGATTCTCCAAGCAAGAATACTGGAGTGAGTTGCCATTCCCTCCTCCAGGAGATCTTCCTGACCCAGCGATTGAACCCACATCTTTTATGTCTCCTGCATTGGCAGGCATGTTCTTTACCACTAGCACCACCTGGGAAGCTCATAGGTAACCATAGTTCCTCTTTAGAAATTACTTTCTCTGGAATAATTTTCCTGAGTATATTTTAGACACCTTTCATTTGGGAAGATTAATCTGGTTGCAATGCTGATAATAGACTTCTTCAGTCTCAAAGTTGTGTCCTACTCTTTTCAACCCTATGGCCTGCAGCACATCAGGCTTCCCTGTCATTCACTGTCCCCTGGAGTTTGCCCAAACTAATGTCTATTGACTGGGTGATGCCATCCAACCATCTCATCCTCTGTCATCCCCTTCTCTTCCTGCCTTCAATCTTTCCCAATATCAGGGTCTTTTCGAATGAGTCAGCTCTTGAATCAGCTAGCCATAGTATTGGAGCTTCAGCATCAGCTCTTCCAGTGAATATTCAGGGTTGATTTCCTTCAGGATTGATTAGTTTGATATTCTTGCTGTTCAAGGAACTCTCAAGAGTCTTCTCCAGCACCACAATTTGAAAGCATCAGTTCTTTGACTCTCAGCCTTCTTTATGGTCCAACTGTCACATTTGTACATGACTACTAGAAAAACCATAGCTTAGACTATAGAACATGCTTTCATAATATATGAGGATGAAGCTACAAATAAGGAAACTATTTCTGAAGCTATTTCTGCTATCTAGGTGAGAAATGGCAGTGACTTGAACCAGAGTGGTAGCAGTAGACTGACTGTTTATGGGATATATTTTTAAAGTAAGCCCAGTAGTATTTCTTAAAGAGTTGAATGTGTTGTAAAAGATAGAGAGGAGTCAAAGATTATTCAGGATTTTTGCTCTGAACATAAAGAGGATTGAGTTTCCACCATTTGAAATGGTAACGACTGTACCTAGGGTAGATTTGTGGAGTTCAATTTGGGGCATGTTAAATTGAGGTATTAGAATCCAAGCAGAATTGTTGAAAAGGAAATTAATTGGTCACATGTAGATAGATAGGCAATTGGTCCTAATCTGTAGATAAAGAGGCATGTTTTAGCTAGAGATACAAATATGATCAGCAGCACCACAGGAGGATTAAGTGGGGTGAGGACAGCCATTGCCTTTGACAACCGGATCACAGGTGATGTTTTCAGGGTCATTTCAGTAGTGGGATATGGAATGAAGTCAGACTGTAGTATGTTAAGAAATAAACAAACATCAAAGAAATAGCAATAGTTAATGTGGATTACTCTTTTGAAGTATTAAGTTGACCAAAAAGTCCATTTTTTTTTCCATTTATGGAAAAATGGAATGAACTGTTTGGCCAACTCAATATTTTGATGGTGGAGGGAAAAGCAAGAAGCAGGAGTTCAGGGAAGAGAACTGATATTTTTGTTTGTTTGTGTTTTTTAGTATTTTTTTATTAAATAAATTTATTTATTTTAATTGGAGGTTAATTACTTTACAATATTGTATTGGTTTTGCATTTAAAGATGTATAATATCATATATGAAATGAATAGCCAGTTCAGGTTTGATGCATGATACTGGAGAACTGATATTTTAATTAGACTATAATTTGGGGCCCATTCTTGACTCAGTACCTCTTAACACATTTTTCTTCATTAGCTTCTTCAAAATCTGTTTCTAACTGTTCCTTCTCTAGTTTTCCCTCTGCCTGCTACTTAAAGGTTCCGAACGTAGTGTTCTTTTCTTCAGACTTGATTCATCCATCTGACAGAGAAAGGTATAAAAGCCTAGCCTTGCCCTCAAGACTCTCCGTGATCTGGCTCTGGGATTTTAATGTAAACTTCTTTCTCCCACACTTGCTCCACTGTACAACTTAAGCTCTTTCCACTCTGGATTGTGTTTTCAGTCCCTGGAACTCTTCACTCTCAGGCTTCCATACCTTTCAGCTTGTTCTTCACTTTGCCTAGAGCCCCACATGCTTTTTCTTCATGTATGTACATCTGTTTTCATTCAAGACTCTTCTCAAATGCCATTTCTCCCAGGTAGCAACAAAACTCCTTCCCCTCACCTCTAGGAACACAATTTCCTATCTTTGTTGTAGTGATTGCTTTCAACTTGTCCAAAAATGGCACACATTATTATATCATCAGTTCAGTTCAGTTCAGTCGCTCAGTCGTGTCCGACTCTTTGCGACCCCATGAATCGCAGCATGCCAGGCCTCCCTGTCCATCACCAACTCCTGGACTTCACTCAGACTCACATCCATTGAGTCAGTGATTCCATCCAGCCATCTCATCCTCGGTCGTCCCCTTCTCCTCCTGCCCCCAGTCTCTCCCAGCATCAAAGTCTTTTCCAATGAGTCAATTCTTTGCATGAGGTGGCCAAAGTACTGGAGTTTCAGCTTTAGCATCATTCCTTCCAAAGAAATCCCAGGGTTGATCTCCTTCAGAATGGACTGATGGGATCTCCTTGCAGTCCAAGGGACCCTCAAGAATCTTCTCCAGTACCACAGTTCAAAAGCATCAATTCTTCGGCGCTCAGCCTTCTTCACAGTCCAACTCTCACATCCATACATGACTACTGGAAAAACCATAGCCTTGACTAGACAGACCTTTGTTGGCAAAGTAATGTCTCTGGTTTTGAATATGCTATCTAGGTTGGTCATAACTTTTCTCCCAAGGAGTAAGTGTCTTTCAATTTCATGGCTGCAGTCACCATCTGCAGTGATTTTGGAGCCCCCAAAAATAAAGTCTGACACTGTTTCCACTGTTTCCCCATCTGTTTCCCATGAAGTGATGGGACTGGATGCCACGATCTTTNTTAATTGAATTACAGCTTTAGTGATATAAAATTCTATTATTTCCTATTGACTATTCATGATACAATGGTATTAAAAAGAACAATCATTACATAATCATGATAGTAAAAAATATTTATCAGTTTTTAGAATCAATAGCCAGACAAAAAATAACAGATAATTACAACTGCAAGCCATAATGGAAACAAGGTTAACTTAACACCATAAAATAATTACATACAATTTGTGGGGTTAAGTAGAATGATGTGGAAGTGGAGATGCACACATGCACATGATTTCATCCAGCCAGCCAGTCTGTTTCTTTTGGTTGGTGCATTTAATCCATGTCCATTTAAGGTAATTGTTGATATGTATGTTCCTATTACCATTCTCTTAATATTTTGGGTTTATTTTGTGTCGATCTTTTCCCTCTCTGTGTTTCCTGCCTAGAGAAGTTCCTTTAGCATCTCTTATAAGGCTGGTTTGGTGTTCTGTCTTCCAGGTGAGTTATCCATTCTTCTTCACAGTTATTCTGCTATTGATTCCTTCTAATATATTGTTCATCTCTGTTTGTGTGTTCTTTAATTCTTCTAGATCTTTCATAAACATTCCTTTCACCTTCTCCATTCTTTCTGGGAGATCCTCGATCAACTTCATTATTATTATTCTGAACTATTTTTCTGGAGGTTGCCTATATCCATTCATTTAGTATTTTTCTGAGATTTCATCTTGTACCTTCATCTGCAACATAAATATCTGACTTTTCATTGTAATGAACATTCTGTGATGTGGTTATCATTCTGGCAGCTATGAGACAGTAGATCTTTTCATTTCTGTCAGCCCTTTGGTGGATGAGGCTAAGGAGCTTTTGTAAGTTTCCTAATGGGAGGCGCTGGTGGTAGGATAAACTGGGTATTGCTCTGGTGGGCAGAGCCATGCTCAGTTCAATTCAGTCGTTCAGTAATGACTGACTCTTTGTGACTCCATGGACTGCAGCATGCCAGGCCTCCCTGTCCATCACCAACTCCCAGAGCTTGCTAAAACTCATGTCCATTGAGTTGGTGATGTCATCCAACTGTCTCATCCTCTGCCTTCAATTTTTCCTAGTATCAGGGTCTTTTCCAGGGAGTCAGTTCTTCACGTCAGATGGCCAAAATATTAGAACTTCACCTTCAGCATCAGTCCTTCCAATGAATATTCAGGACTGATTTCCTTTGAGATTGACTGATTTGATCTTCTTGCAGTCCAAGGGACTCTCAAGACTCTTTTCCAACACCACAGTTCAAAAGCAGCAATTCTTCAGTTCTCAGCTTTCTTTATGGTCCAACTCTCACATCTGTACATGATTATTGAAAAAACCATAGCTTTGACTATACAGACCTTTGCTGGCAAAGTATGGCTCTGCTTTTTAATATGCTGTCTAGGTTGATCATAGTTTTTCTTCCAAGGAGCAAGCATCTTTTAATTTCATGGCAGCAACAATCAACTGCAGTGATTTTGGAGCCCAAAAGTGTAAAGTCTCTCACTGTTTCCATTGTTTCCCCATCTATTTGCCAGGAAGTGATGGGACTAGATGCCATGATCTTTGTTTTTTGAAAGTTGAGTTTAGCCAGCTTTTTCACTCTCCTCTTTCACCTTCATCAGGAGGCTCTTAGTTCCTCTTTACTTTCTATGAAAAGGGTGGTGTCACCTGTGTATCTGAGATTATTGATATTTCCCCCAGAAATCTTGATTCCAGCTTGTGCTTCATCCAGCCCAACATTTCACATGCTGTACTCTGCACAGAAGTTAAATAAGCAGGGTGACAAAATACAGCCTTGACATACTCCTTTCCCAGTTTGGAACCAGTTCGTTGTTTCATGTCCAGTTCTAACTGTTGCTTCTTGACCTGAATACAGATTTCTCCAGAGGCAGGTAGCATGGTCTAGTATTCCCATCTCTTAAACAGTTTTCCATTACTTTGCCAACAAAGGTCTATCTAGTCAAGGCTATGGTTTTTCCAGTGGTCATGTATGGATGTGAGAGTTGGACTGTGAAGAAAGCTGAGCACCAAAGAATTGATGCTTCTGAACTGTGGTGTTGGAGAAGACTCTTGAGAGTCCCTTGGACTGCAAGGAGATCCAACCAGTCCATTCTGAAGGAGATCAGTCCTGAGTGTTCATTGGAAGGACTGATGCTAAAGCTGAAACTCCAATACCTCATGCGAAGAGTTGACTCATTGGAAAAGACCCTGATGCTGGGAGGGATTAGGGGCAGGAGGAGAAGGGGACAACAGAGGATGAGATGGTTGGATGGCATCACTGACTTGATGGACATGAGTTTGGGTAAACTCCAGGAGTTGGTGATGGATAAGGAGGCCTGGCGTGCTGCAATTCATGGGGTCACAAAGAGTTGGACACTACTGAGCGACTGAACTGAACTGAACTGACTGAAACAATTTTCCACAGTTTGTTTTGATGTACACAGTCAATAGCTTTGGTATAGTCAATAACACAGAAGTAGATGTTTTACTGGAACTCTCTTGCTTTTGCTGTGATCCAACGGATGTTGACAATTTGGTGTCTGATTCCTCTGCCTTTTCTAAATCCTGTCTGAACATCTGGTAGTTCTCCATTCATGTACTGTTGAAGCCTGGCTTGGAGAATTTTGAGCATTACTTTACTAGCGTGTGAGGTGAGTGCAATTGTGTGGTAGTTTGAACATTCTTTGGCATTGCCTTTCCTTTAGATTGAAATAAAAACTGACCTTTTCCAGTCCTGTGGCCACTGCTGAGTTTTCCAAAATTGCTGGCAGATTGAGTGCAGCACTTTCACAGTATCGTCTTTTAGGACTTGAAATAGCTCAGCTGGAATTCCATCACCTCCACTAGCTTTATTCATAGTGATGCCTCCTAAAGCCCACTTGACTTTGGACTCCAGAATGTCTGACTCTAGGTGAGTGATCACACCATTATGGTTATCTGGGTCATAAAGATCTTTTTGGCATAGTTCTTCTGTGTATTCTTGTGACCTCTTCTTAAACATCTTCTGCTTCTGTTAGGTTCTTACCATTTCTGTCCTTTATTGTGCCAATCTTTGCATTAAATATTCCCTTGCTATCTCGAATTTTCTTGAAGAGATCTCTAGTCTTTCCCATTCTATTGCTTTCCTCTATGTCTTTGATCACCTAGGGTAGCTTTCTTATCTCTCCTTGCTGTTCTTTGGAAATCTGCATTCAGACGCTTATATCTTTCCTTTACTCCTTTGCTTTGTGCTTCTCTTCTTTTCACAGCTATTTGTAAGTCCTCCCCAGATGCCATTTTGCTTTTTTGCATTTCTTTTCCATGGGGATAGTCTTGATCCCTGTCTCCTGTACATTGTCATGAACCTCTGTCCATAGTTCATCAGGCACTCTGTCTATCAGACCTAGTCCCTTAAATCTATTTCTCACTTCCACTGTATAATCATAAGGAATTTGATTTAGGTCATACCTGAGTGGCCTAGTGGTTTTCCCTACTTTCTTCAATTTAAGTCTGAATTTGGCAATAAGGAGTTCATGATCTGAGCCACAGTCAGCCTCTGGTCTTGTTTTTGCTGACTATATGGAGCTTCTCCATCTTTGGCTGCAAAGAATATAATCAATCTTATTTCAGTGTTGACTATCTGATAATGTCTATCTGTAGAGTCATCTCTTTTGTTGTTGGACCACGGTGTTTGCTATGACCAGTTCATTCCCCTGGCAAAACTCTGTTAGCCTTTAACCTGCTTCATTTTCACTCCAAGGCCAAACTTGTCTATTATTCTAGTTGTCTGTTGACTTCATACTTTTGCATTCCAGTTCCCTATCATGAAAAGGCATCTTTTTTTGTTGTTGGTTCTAGAAAGTCTTGTAGGTCATCATAGAACCGTTCTACTTCAGTTTCTTCAGCATTAGGGTTTGGGGTATAGACTTGGATTACTGTGATATTGAATATTTGCTTGGAAAGGAATAGAGATCATTCTGTTGTACTGGGAGATGGAAATGGCAACCCACTCCGGTATTCTTGCCTGGAAAATCCCATGGACAGATGAGCCTGGTGGTCTATACTCCGTGGGACAGCAACAGTCGGACACGACTGAGCGACTTCACATACTCAGTAAAACTGTAACTCAGTTGTCTTTTGACGGGTGGGGCTGCACTCCCTCCCTGTTAGTTGTTTGGCCTGAGGCAGCCCTGGAGACTACAGGCTCTATGGTAGGGTTAATGGCGACCTCCAAGAGAGCATCTCCCAGGACTGCTGCTGCCAGTGCCCCTGTCCTTGTGGTGGGCCACACCCAACCCAGACCTCCACAGGAGACCCTCAAGCACTAGCAAGTAGATCTGGTCCAGTCTCCTGTGGCCAGTGCTCATTTCCCCTGGTCCTGGTACACAAAAGATTTTATTTATGCCCTCCAAGAGTGGAGTCTCTTTTTCCCTGGTCCTGTGGAAATCCTGTAATCAAATCCTGCTGGACTTCAAAGTCAGATTCCCTGAGGATTCCTAGCCCTTTTGTGAGATCCCTAGGCTGGGAAGCCTGATGTTGAGCTTAGAACCTTCACAAGAGTCAGGGAACTTCTTTGGTATTATTTTTCTCCAGTTTGTGGGTCTCCCACATTGGGAATGGGATCTGATTTTTATCGTGATTGCACCCCCCAACCATCTCATTGTGGCTTCTCCTTTATCTTTGGACATAGGGTATCTTATTTTGGTGGGTTCTGGCATCTTCCTGTCAATGGTGGCTCAATCGCTAGTTGTAATTTTGGTGTTCTCAAAGAAGGAAATGAACACATGTCCTACTTCACCATCTTCCACAAATTTTATTATAATGTGTCTTGGCATAGTTACTTTGTGTTTAGTTGACTTGATATTCACTGAGTTGCATGAATCTATGGGTTTATATTTTTTTATCAAGTTTGGAAAAATTTCAACCATTATTTTTTCACTAACAAATGATTTTTTCTATACCTTTTTCTTTCTCTTCTCCCCCTGTGATTCCATTTACATGCATATTAGACCATTTGATATTGCCCCAAATATCACTGAGACTCTGATTTTTTTTTCTTTTCTTTTAAATCTCCATGCTTCATTTTGGATGATTTTTATTGCTATCTTTAAGTTTTCTAATATCTATATCTGCAGTATCTATTCTGGAATTATCTATCTGGTGATTTTTTAAGATTTGTATTTTTATCTCTAGACATTTCATTTGATTAATTTTAATGTCTTCCATTTCTCTAATTGCGACTATTTTTACTGACTTAATTTTTCATGTATGCTACCTTCACTGTATCACAATTTATGTTTGTTTTTCTTGATATGTTTTTCTTATGATTGATTATTGCTAACATTTTCCTGCTTCTTGATAGATCTTTAATTTTTTATTTCCTGCTGGAATTTTTATGTTTATATCTTGTTGTCTTTCTTTAAAGACCTGGGTTTTGTTTTGGCTGAGAGTTGAGTTACTTGCGGGCTTCCCAGGTGGCTTAGTGGTAAAGCATCTGCCTGCCAGTGTAGGAGGTGCAGGAGACATGGGTTCAATCCCTGGGTCAGGAAGATCCCCTGAAAAAGGAAACAGCAACCCACCCCAGTATTCTTACCTGTAAAATCCCATGGACAGAGGAGCCTGGCAGAATACAGTCCATAGGGTCACAGAGAGTTGGACACAACAGAGTGACTGAGCACAGCCCAAGCATGATGGATTGCTTGCAGTTCAGTTTGATCCTTTTATAGTTTTGTTTTTAAGAGTATCTTTACTCTAGGAGTTGGTTAGCTTTGTTTCTAAGGCCTGGCCCCTTTCTGGAATATTTTCCAAATGACTTAAAGTAACAATGAGCCTCTCCACTCTTGGAACATGAACAATTTCTAACCTCTCTGTGATCTTTGGAAATTGTTCAATTAAGAATTTTCCCCAGTTGCTCTTTTCCTGATCTTGTGGACTTTTATCCTTGTGCATACATTTAGAGATAGCAAAGACTCAAGGCACCACTGTGCAAATTTCTGCATTTTTTTCTTTTTCTGCCAAGCTCCCTCTTCTCAGGGACTATCCCTCATTACTTCAGAATGTCAGAATTCTCATATTTATCTTCTCAATTTAGCAACACCATTAGGCTATGCTTGCTATCTCCTCCCTTCTCCACAGTAAAAAATACGCCTCCAGGCAAAAAGCCTATTTGATTACAATCCTTACCTTACTTTCCTCTCTTGTTTCTTTATTAGTGCCCTATATTGCCTGTTGTCCAACATTTGAAAAGAGTTTTTAAAATATATTTTGTTCATTTTCTAATTGTTTAAGACAGTAGGTTAAATCTGGTTTCTGTTATTGCATCATGACTGAAAGTGAAACCGCACACCTCAGAGGGGATTTTAACCCACAATATTCTAACTGAAATTCCACAACTTGTCGCAGCACTGGTGAAGCTCATGTTCCTTATGTCTCAACACATAGGAATTCAATGAGAGGCAAAATGATAGGCGAGAAGTAGAATTATTAATGAATGTCCCAGGCAGCAGGTAAAGAACCTCCCTGCCAGTGAAGGAAACCTAAGAGATGCAAGTTTGATCCCTTGGTCAGGAAGATCCCCTGGAAAAGAGCATGGCACCCCACTCCAGTATTCTTGCCTGGAGAATCTCATGAACAGAGGAGCCTGGCAGGCTGCAGTCCATAAGGTCGTACAGTCAGACATGACTGAAGCAATTTAGCAGAGTTATTAATACAAGATGCTTGTAAAAGGTACAGATAAGCAGGCAAGAGGGATCTGCCTCAAGGACTAAGTGGGCTACCTTTTTGTAATCAAAGGAAAAGTGGGGAGGGATTAAAAAAACCACTTTCTTCCTCATTCTCTCAGTAGACAGCAGGCTTATATCATTAGCTCCTTCGTATCAGGTGGGAAAGTGACCCTGTAAGATTGAACTTGAACTGTCATGGTGCTATTCAAATCAGCAGAAGAGTTTTGGCATATACTAAAATACATTAAATCATCTGAAATTTCAGTATAATGAGGTTCTTCTACTTTGGAATGTCACCTTTCCCTTAAAGTCCAGGTCCTTGGTCTTACCATTATGCTACTGACCTTGGTCAGCAGGATGAAGGCCTCAATGTTTTACTTAATGGCCTGAGACATATCTTGTGCTTTTATTTTTGCCATTATTATTAAGCCTGCTTCATTTCACAGTGTTCTGATAGCTTTCCTGAGTGATCATTAACTTACAGTGGCTTCTCAAATTTTCCTAAATCACCCTCTCTATCTATAATTCCTTTCCATCTATAATACTGGTATTTCTAAAACTACCAGTATAACTATTCTACTCTATCATTAGCATAACTCCAAACCCTTATGAATGTGTCTTTGAATGTGATATATCATAGCTTAAATAGTCTGTATCCAGGATCTTTGATGTCAGAGTCCATCCCAAAGCCAAATTTTAGTTCAGTTTAGGGAACATTGAAAAAGAAATCACTGAAAATCTGTTAAGTTCTTTATTGAGTCCTGAGATATAAAAGTAAAATTGAGAAAATTCCTTTATGAAGGGAACTGTATATAGTTAGGGAAGATAAATGGGTAAGTGATCTTGGGCAAGTCATTTTACAATACATCAAAAGAGGCACCATGGTGTAATTAAGAAATGGTGGACTAGACAACAATAATACCAGTCCTCCAAGACAGACCTTGATTATGCTGTGTAGAATCTGCCAAGACTATTATTTAATCCTACCGTTTAGTGTATGTAACCTTCGGAAAATTAATAGTTGTGTTAATTTGAGTTTTTTCATCATCATATCTTCCTGTGATAGTTCCTAGGGTGGTTGTGAGGACTATGAGATCTAAGTATACATGCATAAAGTACTTGCCCTATAGCAGTGAGTGATGCCAAAACTTAGCCTCTGTCCACTGGTGCTGAATCAAATCTCAGAGACAGAATTTTGGGTTTAGTAGGAAGAATAGGCTTAGTACTTTGCCAGGCAAAGGGGAACACAGTAGGCTCATGCCCTCAAAAACTGTGTGTCCCAACCTAAGGAGTGGGAGAGGGGGAACTTGGTGAGTTTTATAACAATGGTTCAAGTCTAGGGTTGCTGATAAAGATTAGGGTGTGCATGGGGCCTGCATTCCTTTAATCTGTCCTCATGTGGTCTCCTAATGAACTTCTGGGGTTCTTGATGTTATCAAACTGCGACCTTCTCTCTGAAGTAAAGAATACTTCATCTAGTAAACATCTTCCATTTGTTGGGGATTTGGGTTCTGCAGAAAAGTTCAAAGGTATTGCTCTATCCCTGAGGTAGAAGGAGGATTCTGTCCCAAGCTGCACTGTTGCTCCCTGATTGCTCCTCCTTTGTCCCTGCATCCCCTGCCTTCCCTGATTAACAATTATTTGAACCAGTCCTTTGGAACTCAGGGATGGTCATGGAATCTGAAACTTAGTCCCTACAAACAGAAAGTGGAGGCCATGGGAAGGTTTCTGTGCCCAGGAGCCTCACGGAGCCCTGCTCGGTTTGTCAGTGCTCAGTTTAGTTTAGTTCCCTTCTTCTAGGACTCAGATTTTGTAGCTGTGCAGGATCCCATGAGGCCCTCCTGGGCCCAAAAGCCTTTCCTTGTCTTGTTTCTTATTTATAGGATGAAGGTTTCAGCTTCCTAGAACTCCCTGAGTTCCAAGGACCTATCTATCTCAGCTGCTATTTAGGGAAATAAGGAAATGCAGAAACAAAGGCAGAACAATTAAGAAACTATAGTGCAGCAATTAAAGCAGGATCCTGATTCCTCCCCAAGGAATATACATAACAATATTTTGAGTTCTTCTGCAGGAACTAAGGTCTCCATACAAGTGAAAAATGGTAACTTCAGGCTGAGCCTAAGATTCCTAGAGCACTGCCCTGTTACCTCACCACTAACCAATCATAAAAAAGTAATACACTTTGCAGCTCTTACCCCAAATTTTGCCTATAAAAACTTCTCCCTGAAAACCATTGGGGAGTTGGATTTTTTTGAATGCAAGTCACCTCTTTTCCTTGTGTGGCCTTGCAATAAAACTTTCTCTGATGTTTTGGTTTGTTTGGCCTCACTGTGCATTGGGCACAGAAACTTGCATTCAGTAAAAATTTCTCACCCATATATATATTTGGAATAATCAATGTCTGTCTTAGGTTATGGGATTGTTGTAAAGATCAGAGATTATGCATTTAGCAGCACCATAAAATCCATAGGCAACTATGGAACTCTGAGACCCTTGACAATTTTTTTTTTTTCTGAGCAACGGCCTGGGCAAGTTTGTTAAACCCTATTGTTTCTATAATTCATAGACTAACTAGAACAGTAGATGATTTTGACTCCTAAAGCATGGGGTCATTCCTAGCATGACAGTCTTGTTAGATTCTTCACAGTGCAACCAAGACCTGTCTTTGAAGTATTGGTTATTTCTTAGAGGACAACAGGGTATGTGCCATGAATTCCTGGACTTGTGGAGTTAGTCTAAACTTAGATGACTCTCTTTAGAGCCTTATAATAGCTGTTTCTTTTGTCTGCTGCTGCTAAGTCACTTCAGTCGTGTCTGACTCTGTGCGACCCCATAGATAGCTGCCCACCAGGTTCCCCCGTCCCTGAGATTCTCCAGGCAAGAACACTGGAGTGGGTTGCCATTTCCTTCTCCAATGCAGGAAAGTGAAAAGTGAAAGTGAAGTCGCTCAGTCGTGTCCAACTGTTCGCGACCCCATGGACTGCAGCCTACCAGGCTCCTCCGTCCATGGGATTTTCCAGGCAAGAGTACTGGAGTGGGGTGCCATTGCTTTCTCTGGTTTCTTTGTCTAGCACTGCTTTAATATCAGTGTTCTTTCAGAGTATTCGAGAGCAGTTCATGTTTGCCAAATCGCTTCAGTCGTGTCTGCCTTTGTGACCCTATAGATTGTAGCCTGCCAGGCTTCTCTGTCCATGGAATTCTCCAGGCAAGAATACTGGAGTGGGTTGCTAATGCTGTCCTCCAAGGGATCGTCCTGACCCAGGGATCAAACCCATGTCTCTTATGTCTCCCACGTTGGCAGGTGGGTTCTTTAGCACTAGCACCACCTGGAAAGCCCCGACTTGAGAGCAAACATATTTACAAAATAGAGCTAGGATATTATGATGTATACGATATATACACATATATTTCTCATATATATTTTGTCTTAGGCCACTGTTCTTGGCTCATAGCTCCTAAAACCCTGGGAATAGCCTGTGTTTAAGAGCTATAAATGTGCCTTTTGTTATGTTAATGAGATGACTTTGGAAAAAGTCCCTAGGTAACCTGATGATGGGGAGCTGGTTGCCTGGAGAATCAACCTGGTGATTAGAAAGTTGTAACCTTCAATCTCACCCACCTGCTTCCAACTTCAGGGAGGGAAGATGGACTGGAGATTGAGTTCAGTTGCCAAAGGCTGGTGATTTAATTAATCATGCCTCTGTAATCAGGCCTTCATAAAAACAACAGTACATATGTGAAGGTGTGGAGAGAATGGGGAGTCTAGAAAGGGCATGGAAGCCCTGCTCGCTTTCTCATGTACCATTCCTTATGTGTCTCTTTATCTGGCTGTTCCTTAATGATATCCTTTCATAATAAGACAGTAATTTATAAGTAAAATATTTCTCTGAGTTCTGTGAGCTGCTCTAGCAAATTAACTGTGTCCAAGGAAGAGCTTGCGGGGATCTCTGATTTATTGGCAATTGGTCAGAAGCTCAGAGACAACTTCAATTTCCTATTGTCATCTAATGTTGGGGCAGTAGGGTCATAGTCTTATAGGACTGAGTCTGCAATCTATGGAATCTGATAATGTCTCTGGGAAGATAGTGACAGGATTGGGTTGAATTATAGGGTGCCCCGCTGGTGTTGGACAACTGCTTGTTGGTATGGGGACACCTCCTCTCCACCCCATTCACCCCAACATGTTGAAATTTGGTGCTGAATTTCAGAGGGACTGATTTTTCTTTTGTACCTAGGGATGAGGGGCTGTATTATAAAGAAAATCAAGTCTACTGAAAAAAAATCATCCTTCCACAGAATAACATTGCCCACACCATGTGAGTGGAAATCTGGTTGACTTGGCATGCTGAAAAGGACAGGAACTTGGAAGAAAGATTTGGGCTCAGATTTTCACTCAGTATCCCAATGACCTTGAGAAAGTCATTCACCCTCTCTGAGCTGGTCTCCTCATTTGAGAATGGATCTGATACTACTTACTTTGTAGGATAATTATAAGGAACATATGAGTTAATAAATAGGGAAGTAATTTGTAATCTATGAAGATTTATCTTATTTTATATTATTTTTGTTTTTATCAGTTTTTTTTTTTTGTTGAATGCTCTTCACACTCTTTCCTTCCCAGTATGCAAGCCACCATATCTCATCTGCTTAGATTGTCTGCAGATTAAGTCTCATTATGTCCACAGATACTTGATCTATTTGATGAACACAGCTCTGGTTCTCCTCAGGAGGCAGCCTGGTTAATAGAAAGAATTCAGAGTGTGGACTCCAAAGCCAATGATCTGTTCTTTATATCTCTTTTCCACCACTTGCTGGTTCTATGACTATAGGTAAATTATTCAAACATTCTTAGTACCATTTCCCCATTTATAAAGTAGAGACATGAAACTCTACTTCTCAGCATTATTATGAGGGCTAAGTGATATGTACAGTATGCCTACATAGGAAAAAGGCCAAATAAAGATCCAGATATCTAAATTTTCCAATTTAGGCCTTTTTTCTGTGTTTTCCATAAAATGCACTAGGATATGCTATTTTCTACACATATACTCCTGTTAAATGATTAAAAGCCGAGGTGTTTTTCTTCTCTCTTCCCCTTCTTCTCCTTTTCCTTTTCCTCTTCCTTCTCCTCCTCTTCTTCTTTGTGGTACACTTTGACTTTTATGGCTGCATTAAAAGCACCTTAGACATTCACACGGTGAAACGCTTTTCCTTTCAAATTTGTCAGCACTTCCCAGTCACCCACGGACCACAAGCAAGCCTTGGACCCTAGTTCATAGTCCATAAGAAAGCTCTAGCAACGAACCCCCTGAGCCTAGGCAGATACCCGTTCTCTGATCATTTCTCACATACAACTGGTCTTTTCCTTTGTGCAAAGGAAACTTTGTGCAAACTCTTCTACAAACCATAGAGTTGGAAGATGATCTCCTTCTGAGACTTTCTAATCTAGCTGCCTCATTTCAAGGGCCTCGCTGGTGGCTCAGACAGTAAAGAGTCCGCCTTCAATGCAGGAGTTCCGGGTTCGATCCCTGGGTTGGTAAGATCCCTTGGAGAAGGAAATGGCAACCCACTCCAGTATTTGTGCCTAGAGAATCCCATGGACAGAGGAACTTGGCAGGCTACACTCCATGGGGTTGTAAATAGTCAGATATGACTGAGTGACTAACACACACTCCAAAGCTCAAACAGAGAGGGAACAGTCAGCCCTCCTGTTTTCCTCACCAGTGTTATTGCTATATCTGGTTACTACCTTTGCTTTATTTACATTTAATCTTAACAACAAATTACTACTGTTACTCCTATATGATACATGAGGAAACAAATTTCAGAGGAGTGACATACCTAAGTCATTCAGTTAATAAATAACAATTGATTTCAAATCCAGGTCCTATTCCCCCGCATGGAGCTACATCAGCTTGCTGCGGTTCTAAAGCCTCAAACTGCTTATAAATCAGTGCCATGGTCAGTCCAGGCACATGCGACATTCACATGTGGGTAGAGTTAATTCTCCAACAGTAATGGGGGAGAGTTCCAGGCAAGCAGGTTCTGGTAAAAGATCTCCATTTCAAAATGCATTTATACCATTTTTCTTAGAAATCTTGCTCAGTCTAGTATCATTTGACCTTCACTTTCTCTTCTACTTTCTGATGATTGTAAAGGATTTTATTGTACACCAGGGTTGTAAGTGGGGCAAGGTAGTCTAATTCATTTTCCCATAGGAAATCTATAGAATTAAGATACATGTATGGTATTTATTTATATGTTTTGTTTGTTGACCAATTTACTTTTAATACCATTTGCCATAAATTCTTTGGAACGGATGGTAAAATTACAGAGCTTGTCATTTCCTCCAAGGTACCCAGCTGGCATGCTTATCTTTTCAGCTTCATCTCTAGCAACTCTAAAAATGACCCAACTACATGATCTTCCTTCAGTGCCAAAAGATGCTAGACTCTCCCACTTTAGAGACATCTCACAAACTGTCCCTTTTGCAAAATTACTGAAGGGGAATGAGAAAGCCAAGAGTAAGGTTAATACCTACATTTGTTGGGGTTGAGTAATAAACTTGACTTTTCCTTTTCTAGCAACCAAGGCATGGAAAGATATCAGATAAAGCACAACGTGGGGTCACACTATCCATTACAAAACTCAATTCAGTTCTTGGGCAAAATACAGCTTTTACTGACACTGAGACCCAGGGAAGGGGAAAAGGGTAGGTAGCCTTGAAAATATATAGTTGATAATGTTGTAAACAACATTCTCAGACATATGCTTAACAGCAAGAGAAAAGTCTAATGGGCCTTTTCCTTATATCTCTCATTGTCATCCTTTGTTATCTGCTATGCTGATAAAAGCAACCATAAAAGAGACTACAATAGTGTTCTCTTGTGCCCTGGCTCAGTCCAGAGGTAAATTTTAGAGTATCTCGGGAAGCAGATTAGCTATATACATGTTAGGCTACTTTCCATGTATTTTTTTCTCTCTCTCAATCAATCTTTTCTTAAATATGGAATGGCAAGAAACTTAAGCTTGAGTATCTGACAGTTATCTTACTAGTATAATTTATGTAAGTTTCCTAAATAATCAGTGATCTGTATAACTCTTTTCCAACAGAATGTCTCTATAATCAAACTTATTTATAAATTGGAGATAATAGTTGTCTCAAATGGGTGTTTTAAAGATCAAGTAATATATTATTATTATAATAATATTGGTAAATAATGAAGTAGTGGTTAACAGACACTGAGACATTCCTAGAAGTCCTATACTGCTAATTGCTTTATTTGCATGATCTCATTTAATCCTTACAACAAACTCTAAAAGAGAAATGTTGTTTTACCCATTATGAAAAAAATAAAAAACTGAGAATCATAGAGTTTAAGTAAGTTGTCCAAGATCACAGAATTGGTAAGCTGGTTGGGGGCGGGGGGCGGGGTGGTGGTGTCAGATTTGAATTGCAGGTGGGATTCTGCAGAATTCCAGAGTTCTTATTCTTGTCTACTATACTATAGTTAACCATATTTGGTGTTCAATAAATGAGTTAATAGTATTTTAACAGAGATACAGTCTAAATTGTTGTTAATCAGTATAAGATTGATTTGATTAGAACATTTTTCTTAGAAAATGTGACATAGCCTGCAGCATTTTATTTGGTGTGACTTACCACATTTCATCAAATTTAGGAAGACTTCAACTATAAGATACACCATAATTTATGAACTAATGAGAAAGAAAATATTGTCAATTAAACTCTGACACAATTGCTTTCTTACATTGAATTTGTATTTTATATTTCCAGGAAGACCTCTTTCAACTTACTTATACAGAGATTTTCACCATAGATCTCTCTTGTGCATAATGGAAAGAACATGCAAAAGAAATACTAAGATATTTTGAAAATATTTAAGATTCAAACTACTCCAAAATATTTGACTCAGAGTTGTGAATAGACACCTTTTTTTCCACACAGTAGCAGCTTCTGTGTCTTTCAGAAGTGGTGGTGCAGTCTTTTCTTCGAGNCTTTCAACTTACTTATACAGAGATTTTCACCATAGATCTCTCTTGTGCATAATGGAAAGAACATGCAAAAGAAATACTAAGATATTTTGAAAATATTTAAGATTCAAACTACTCCAAAATATTTGACTCAGAGTTGTGAATAGACACCTTTTTTTCCACACAGTAGCAGCTTCTGTGTCTTTCAGAAGTGGTGGTGCAGTCTTTTCTTCGAGGGTCCATTATTATCTTGGGATTTTCTCCTAAACTACTGACATATTAGCAAATACATATGCACTCAGGCAATGTCAGTGAATCGTGACTGTCACAGAGATTGTATGATGTATCTGGATTTCAGAAATGTTAAGGGGGGAAATGTATGACTTAACATTGACCATGAACCTTGTGTTGAGTAACATGTGCTATGCTTGGCTTAAAAATATAACCATTCCAATAAGTATTTTCATCTTCAGTCTCATTTCAGTCCAAGCACAGTAAGTATCTGATACATATTTGTTGACCCAATTGGAATAGATAATAGCTCTGGGATACTGGCCACTGCCTTTATATAATTTGCTTATCCTCAGGTTTTCAGGCAGGTTCACTATGATAATGAGAGTACATTTCCCCCTAAAACCATATCATAGAATATATTATAATATCTTTATTTCAATAGAAGAACAATGATATAGAGAAAAGATACACGTGCTAATTTTAGCTTTTACACTGACATTTTATGTGACCCTAAACAAGTGTCCATCTGTGGAATCAGGAGAGTTATCTGAATAATCTTCAAGAGCACTTCTGTCCCAAACAGGATTTATTGTTACATGCTGAAAGGGGAGCTAACACTTATCATAAGCCAACTATGTACTCATTATTTCATATTTATTATCTTGTTTAGGGCTTCCCAGATTATGCTAGTGGTAAGGAACCCACCTGCCAATGCAGGAGACTTAAGAGACTCGAGTTTGATCCCTGGGTGAGGAAGATCCCCTAGAGGAGGGAATGGCAGCCCACTCCAGTATTCTTGCCTGGATAATCCTATGGACAGAAGAGCCTGGCAGACCACAGCCCATGGGATCACAAAGAGTCAGATACAACTACTAAGGGGAAAAATCTAAAAAGAAAAAAGCTGGGATTCTAAGCATGTGTTAATTGATTCAAATCCCAGGCTCTCTACATTATACATACTGCCTGTCTCAGAGTCCTTCAGACTTTAACTCTGCAAAACTAGGCAGTTGCTAGAATTTTGAAATTAGTACATCATATTGTTTGAGATATAAAAATTAGAATGTGTCTCAATTTATTTCTAAAACCTTCCCAAGGACCTACAGTTTGTTTGTGATAAACGCCTGAAAAAGTGGAGAGAATTCATATCACTGTCCTTAGGAGCTCAAAGTTAAGTATCTTTCAAGGTGTATTCCTTGCAGTCTTAGAATTTATTCAACATTATTTAACAACTTTTTATTGAGAACCCAGTCTTATGGCAAGGGTTAAAAATTGTTGTTTAGTTGCTAAGTCGTGCCTGACTCTTTTGTGACCCACCAGGCTTCTCTGGCCATGGGATTTCCCAGGCAAGAATACTGGAGTGGATTGCCATTTCCTTCTTTAGGGGATTCCTGACCCAGGGATCAAACCTGCATCTCCTGCATTGACAGGTGGATTCTTTACCACTGAGCCACTAGGGAAGCCCAAGGATTAAGTATACTTCAATAAATAAGATATATATGGTTTCTTCCGTTATAGGCTTTGTGATCTAATGGTAGAGAGAAACAGTATACAAGTAAACAAATTCATATGTAATTTAAAACTGTGATAAGCAATGAAAACTTAACAGTTTAGTGTTAGAAAATAGCATAAGGGTCAAACCTAGATGGTATGGGCAAAGGAGGCCTCTTGGAGAAGGTGATATTTAATCTGAAGCTCTAGGGCTTCCCTGGGGGCTCAGACAGTAAAGCGTCTGTCTGCCTGGTTGCAAGAGACCTGGTTTGATCCCTGGGTCAGGAAGACCCTCTGGAGAAGGAATTGCAACCCACTCCAGTAGTCTTGCCTGGAAAATTCCATGGACAGAGAAGCCTGGTAGGGTACAGTCCATGGGGTCTCAAAGAGTTGGACATGACTGAACGACTTCACTTTGAAGAATTAGAGGAGGGAAGTGAAGAGCACTGAAGATCATGCCAGGCAGAAGGTAGAGGATGGTTGAAAACCCCTGGTGGGAATTGAAAACCCCTGGTGGGAAAGATACCATAGAATCTGAAGAACTGAAAGGAGGAAAGCAGCAGATTAAATTGGACAGAGAGACAGGACTAAAATCAGGTAGGACTTTAAAATCACATTAAAACATTTGGCTTAACTTCATGATGCAAAGGGAAGGCATTGAAGGCTTTTTGGTGAGGCAGGTAGTTGGAAGGGAGGGATTAACATTTAGACAAACTGATAGTCTGGAAAATTCTGAGAGAGATGGGAATACCAGACCACCTGACCTGCCTCTTGAGAAACCTATATGCAGNCAGGGTTGCAATATACACCCTTGACATACTCCTTTTCCTATTTGGCACCAGTCTAGGTGTTCTAAAAAGAAAGAAAGAAAAAAAAAAAAGAATGGTGGGGAAATGACATTTGGGACAGTATAACATTTGCATTTATATTTTATTTGGTGTAGAGCTCTGGAGTTATTTTTGTTGTTGTTGTTTTTCGTCCTTTTTTCACATAGAACCTCATATTTTGATGGGCTCGTTCTTTCCTTTAATTAATGAGGAGAGAGCTTTTCAGCCTCAATTGCCCTGTGAGACACACCTTTCCTTCATTGGAGACACCCTTATAAACAACTGATCTATGGATCCAGCTGGAGCAGTGTTTTCGAGTATGTTTTCATAATATATATTTCAGAAACTACAAAAAATAGCTTGCATTCCTTCATAAGACCTCTTTCTCACAAATGCTTTTTCTCCCTTCTTATAAGCAACACTCAATATAAAAGACACACTAGTGAACAACAAAAACAAGTGAGACCCTAACAGTTTTGAAATACAGAAAATGTTTTTGAAGTTGTTTTTGTTGAAGGGGATTCCTCTGACCATGGGGTTGAATCTGAACACAAGTGTTCTTAGCCAACACATGGGCTATTATAATAATGTACGCACACACAGATACTGGGGTCCTTTTCACTCAATTATATTCAGTTTTAGCCTGGACAAATATGATAAGTGGTGACTAATTCTGTTTCATGTTGAATAGAAATTCTGAAGAAATTATTGTTTCCACTTATGACTCCAAAAGGATAACATCTCCCTCATGAGTTATATACATACTGTGGGGGCTTGCTTAGGAGTACTGCACTTATCCCACCTGATTAGGTTACAAAATTTCTTGGTGCACATTTCTGGATGAGGAGAGTAAAAGAGGAGAGTGAAAAAGTTGGCTTAAAGCTCAACATTCAGAAAACGAAGATCATGGCATCCAGTCCCATCACTTCATGGGAAATAGACGGGGAAACAGTGGAAACAGTGTCAGACTTTATTTTTCTGGGCTCCAAAATCACTGCAGATGGTGACTGCAGCCATGAAATTAAAAGACGCTTACTCCTTGGAAGAAAAGTTATGACCAACCTAGATAGCATATTCAAAAGCAGAGATATTACTTTGCCGACTAAGGTCCATCTAGTCAAGGCTATGGTTTTTCCAGTAGTCATGTATGAATGCGAGAGTTGGACTGTAAAGAAGGCTGAGCGCTGAAGAATTGATGCTTTTGAACTGTGGTGTTGGAGAAGACTCTTGAGAGTCCCTTGGACTGCAAGGAGATCCAACCAGTCCATTCTGAAGGAGATCGGCCCTGGGATTTCTTTAGAAGGAATGATGCTGAAGCTGAAGCTCTGGTACTTTGGCCAGCTGATGTGAAGGGTTGACTCATTGGAAAAGACTCTGATGCTGGGAGGGTTTGGGGGCAGGAGGAGAAGGGGACGACCAAGGATGAGATGGCTAGATGGCATCACTGACTTGATGGGCATGAGTTTGAGTGAACTCCGGGAGTTGGTGATGGACAGGGAGGCCTGGTATGCTAGGCTTCATGGGATCGCAGAGTCGGACACGACTGAGCAACTGAACTGAAATGATTCTAACCTGTGTCATTTATTTAATAATAATTATAAATGCTCATTTTGATGCTAAACTGGAGTTTGGAGTATCTTAAGAAAACACAGTCAAAATCTTTCCCATCCACATGCTTCTTTTCCAATAAACATGTATTTGAATTATTTGCTTTTAAAATAATCTGATAAATGAATTTAAGCTAAGTGAAAGAGATCTGCATGCTTACAAATAAAAAAATTAAGTTTTGAAAAGTATGTTCTCATGGCTGTTGATTTGATTTCGAAATACTTAAAAGATATCTTGAGACTGAGTTTATATATCAAACAAAAACAAAGACATTTTTAACACTTTTTTTTGTTCGTTTGTTAACTCTTCATAGATATGGTCATCCTTTTGTTTGGCAGTTTTCTCCAAGTGTTATCTCAATTAGATTACCATGTTGATAAATATAATTGGTTCATTAAAAAGAACTACTGGAGGCACCCAAGATAAGGGAATATATCTTTTCGCCATTATTGCCAGTTGAGAAACGTACCAAAGGTATTTTTTATTATTGTTATTACTTTAACTCAATAATGTGCATTTAAGTTTCCCCCTTGTCTTTTCATTTCTTGATAAGTCATTTATTTTAGTGCCATATAATATTCATTGTTTAGATGTACCTCTGTTGATTTACCCACTCACCTACTAAAGGATATCTTGGTTTCTTCCTAGTTGTGGCAATTATGAATAAAACAACAACCATGTGCAGATTTTTGTGTGGACTTAAATTTTCAGCTCCTTTGGTTAAATACCAAAAAGCACATTTCCAGGATCGTCTGGTAAAAAATATGTTTGGTTTTATAAGAAACTAGCAAGTTGTCGTCCAGAGTGACTATACCATTTTGCATTTCCACCAGCAATGAGTAAGAGTTCATAATGCTTCTTTTTCTGTCCAGCATTTGGTGGTGTCAAATGTTCTGGATTTTGGCTACTCTGTGACAGGTGCGGGGCTTCCCTTGTGGCTTAGTGGTAAAGAAACCACCTGCAATGCAGGAGATGTAGGTTCAATGTCTGGGCATGGAAGATCCCATGGAGAAGGAAATGGCAACCCAGACCTATATTCTTGTCAGGAAATCTCATGATGAGCTACAGTCCATGAGGTTGCAAGATTTGGACACGACTTAGAAACTAAATCACCAATAGATGTAATATTTTGTTTTAATTTGTATTTCTATGATGATGTAAAATGTGGAACATATTTTTACACCTTTACTTCGCATATGTTTATCTTCTTTGGTGAAGTATTCATTAAAGTTTTTGGCTCATTTTATAATCGAGTTGTTTTCCTATTGTTAAGTTTCAGATATTTTCATATATAGGATAGCAATCCTTTATCAGATGTATCTTTTGCAAATGTTTTTCCAATCTGTGACTCATTTTCTTGTTTTGACATTGTCTTTTACAGAGAAAATTTTTATTGAATTTCAGTTTTTCATTTTTTTCATCAATAGTGCCTTTAGTATTATAACAAAAAAGCATTGGCATATCCTAAGTCATCTGGATTTTCTTTCATCTTATCTTCTAGCAGATTTATAGTTTTGAATTTCCTTTTTAGATCTATGATACATATTGAGTTAATTTTTGTGAAGAGGGTAAGTCCTCTGTCAAGATTGATTTATTGATTTTTTGCATGTGAATATACAGCACCATCTGTTTAAGACACAGTGTTGGCTCCTTTGTATTGCTTTTCTTCCTTTGTCAAAGATCAATTGACTATATTTATACAAGTCTGGGTGTTCTTTGGAAGGAATGATGCTAAAGCTGAAACTGCAGTACTTCGGCCACCTCATGCAAAGAATAGATTCATTGGGAAAGACTCGGATGCTAGGAGGGATTGGGGGCAGGAGGAGAAAGGGACGGCAGAGAATGAGATGGCTGGATGGCTTCACCGACTCAATGGACGTGAGTTTGAGTGAACTCCGGGAGTTGGTGATGGACAGGGAGGCCTGGCGTGCTGCAATTTGTGGGGTCGCAAAGAGTTGAACACGACTAAGCAACTGAACTGAACTGATGCAAGCCTATTTCTGGCCTCTTTATTCTGTCCCATTGATCTGTCTATTAATTTTCTAATAGTACACCATTCTGATGTTTGTAAGTTAAGTTTTAAGCTGAGAAAATTCAGTCCTCTAACTTTGTTCTTCGCTTTCAACATTGTGTTGACTATTCCAGATCTTTTGCCTCTCTATCTCATCTTTAGAATCAGTTTGTTGATAGCCACAAAATAACCTGTAATTTTGATTGGACTGCATTGTGATCCATAGATCAAGTTGGGAAGAACTAACATCTTGACAATACTAGCATAGCTAATTTTATTGCACTTTGGTTTCTATTTTTTGCAGGTACTGTTTTTTTACAAATTAAAAGCTTATGATAACTCTGCATTGAGCAAGTCTGTCAGAACTATTTTCCTAGCAGCATTTGCTCACTTTGGTGCTCTGTGTGACATTTTGGTAACTCTTACAGTATTTCAAACTTTGTATTATTAATATATTAGTTACAGTGATCAGTGATCTTTGATGTTACTACTGTGACTCACCAAATGCTTAGATGATGGTTAACAATTTTTAACAACCAAACTAAGGTATGTGCACTTTTTTTTATACATGATGCTATTATATACTTAGTAGACTATTATGTAAATCTAACTTTAATATGCACTGGGAATCCAAATAACATGTGATTTGCTCTACTGTGATATTCATTCTATTGCAGTGCTCTAGAACTGAACCCACAATATTTCCAAGGTATGATGTATTGAGTCTTCTTATACATTAACTTGGACTAGTTTTCCCTTTATTTAGTTCTTCCTTGTTTTCATTTATCAGAGTTTTGTAATTTTCCTTCTATAGACCTTTAGATATTTTGTTAGATTTATGCCTAATTATTTCATTTTGGGTAAGTAGTAATATAAACAGTATTACATTTGTAATTTCAGATTCTACTCATTTTGTTTGGTATTAATGCAGAGATTTTAAGACTGAAAATCTAATAGATGAAATGAGTTCTAGCCCATTCTCACTTCATGGCTTTTCATTGGCCACATAGATTCCTTTGTCTCCATCATTGCTGTTTATAGCTAATGTGCATCTTAGTTTCAGACTATATCAAGAATCTACTGAGACTATAACTGATGAATGATAGCTAAGAGTGTGTCACCTTCTGGCAATGTTTTGTACTGATTCTTATGTTACTATTATAAGTTGAATGGTGTCCCTTCTGAATTCATATGTTCAAATCCTAACCCTTAATGGGACTGCATTTAGAAATAGAGCTTTGAAGGATAAAATTAGGTTAAATGAAATCATAAAGATGGAACACTAATCCAATATGACTGTTGCTTTTATAAGAAGAGGAAGAGAGACTAGGACATATGTATGGAAAAAAGGCTATGAGAGGATATTTGAGAAGTGACCATGTGCAAGCAAAGAAGAGATGTCTCAGGAGAAATTAAACCTGTCAACCTTGATCATAGACTTCCAGCTTCAAGAACTGTGAAAAAAATTTTGTTGTTTAAGCCATCATGTCTGTGGTATCTTTCTATGGTGGCAGACTCAGCAAAGTAATGTACTAAACTGTTGCTGATATCCAGATGCTCAGTTCTGCTCTACTGACTCAAATGTGACCCAGTAGTTTTTTTCTGACTTTGACATNGGGAGGGATTGGGGGTAGGAGGAGAAGGGGACAATAGAGGATGAGATGGCTGGATGGCATCACTGACTTGATAGGCATGAGTTTGAGTGAACTCTAGGAGTTGGTGATGGACAGGGAGGCCTGGCGTGCTGTGATTCATGGGGTTGCAAAGAGTCAGACACGACTAAGCAACTGAACTGAACTGATAGTCTTTATTCCATTAAAAAAAATATTTTGGCTTCTATGGTGAACAGAATATAGTGAACTACATAGAATATATGGAGTTAGTAGACATCTGTTGTAGAAGTGAGATTATAGGGCTTGGGTCAGGATGGGTAGCAGTAGAAGTGAGAAAAGTTAAAGGATTCTAGATATGTGTTGATGAAAAATTAATCAGTTGTTCTAAGAAAGAAAGGAAAAACTTTATTTGAGCTAAATTGAGTATTAGAACCTGAGAGCAGCAGTTCAGAAAGTTCCAAGAACTGCTCTGCCCTTTAGAAGTCAAAGCACAGTTATATAAAATTTTTGAGACAGAGGAAGATATATTAAACGATGTATTATTGACAGTTTACACAATACAGATCTAAACATCACAGTGGCACCTTATAAGATCCAGAAGGTATGTTATCTTTTAAAGATCTGTCTTGTTGATAGTAGGAAAATGTTAATCTTTGTGAATGAGCCGATATTTCTACTGAAGGAGGAGGCTTGGTCAATGCACAGTGCAGATACACAATGCACAGCAGAAGGGAGAGAGGCGCAGAGTAAATTTTTTATGTTTAAATTTTCTTGTCTTGCCATAAAATATAAATTTTATGTCATAGGTGTGTACTAGAAGTTAGATTATTGTTGAGATTAATTATATCTGAGAATAAAGGGAGAATGAGAAATCAAGATTGAGTTCAGGTTTCTGGTTTGGGCAACTGGTTGAATATCACTGCCATTGGCTGTATTGGGAAGTTTTGAACGATGACGAATGTGAGTGGAATAGGGAAGTTGGCATGTTTGTTTTAGAAATGTCCAATTTTAGGTACCCATGACATCTCTAAGGGAAGATATATAGTATTCTTTTGGATATATAAGGCTGGAGCCCAGAAAGAAAGCTTGGGTTAGAGGTGTATATTTGAGAGTTTTTAGCATATGGATAATACCTGTTTTAGAATGAGGGAAACCTAGGGGAAAAGGGGGAGAAAAAAACAATAAAGTTGTATAGGGTCAAAACCTAGGAAATTTCCGTATTTAGAGGTTGGACAGAAGACAGAAGAGACGGGTACTACATAGAAATCATAAAATAAATGGCTAGAAGTAGGAGGAAAAGCAAGAGTAAAGTGAACAGTATTATCACTGAAAAATATGAGGGGAACTGAACTGTCCTTGAAGAAATGAGACAGTATACATGTATAGAAGTATGGCAAAGAAGAGAAGATGAGAAATGGGCAATAGCTAATGGTGGATGGAATGTGGAATCCTGGGATCACATTCATTTGCTAATGGTGATGATCCAGGGAGAAAGCAGAATGGATGATTTAGGAGACACAGCAGAGGACCAAGAGTGCAGTCCTTGAGAAAGTGAGTGTAATGGGATCTAAAGGACATGCTGAGGGCTTTTGTTAGAAAGAAGGACACCTTCATCCCTGGTAATGGGATTATAGAAAGAAACCTAGGCATGTTTCTAATTTTAGTTGTGGGAGTATGAGGATGCTCCTGTAAGATGATTTCTAAAATAGAAAGCATTAGATGAGATTATCCTCTAAGAATGGTGGTGAAAGGAAAAGAATAATGGTTTCCAAGAGATAGAAGAAGGTCTGAAGTAGGTTTTTGGTGTTTTTTTTTTTTTTTTTCAGGGCAAAAATGAGAAACCTACTTACCAGCATTAACCATTAACCTTGTAAAATTGCTGGGTAGTGATAACACTGCTTGAGGACTGATACCATGCATTAAAAATGTAGTCAGTTTACTTAGGTATGTAATTTCCTCAGGTTACTTGGGAACTGTATAAGTAGGTAGAAGAGTTCATTCTAGGTTTGCATTTTGTCACATGAGAAAAAAATGGATAGAGACAAGGGAATTGAAGGTGTTTGTGAGGACATAATTATAATGTTGGACATGTATGGGAGGAGAAAGCAGGAAGGGAGCAGATGAGTGTGAAGTAGAAGGATCAGTAGGTTAGACTTCAAAGAATTTAAAGTAAGTTGCTTTATTTTTGCAAATCAGCTTGAAATTTACAGTCAAGAATAAGATGTGGACATCTGATATTGTAGGTAGGATAGAGTGTATATGCATATGTGTTTGTGTGTGTTTTTGAGAGTGAGATGGTGATGGCAAAAAGGGAAGTGAAGTGGAGTGAAAAGGAAAGATTGGGTGATGTCCTTTATATTCATCCAAAAAGTCTTTATTTGGTAGTAACTGTGAGCCAGGCATTATTCTGTTTGCTCAGGGTACAGCACTAACGTAAATGAAAGGATCATCTGTGAAAATGAAAGTGAAGGCACTCAGTCGTGTCCGACTCTCTGTGACCCCATGGACTGTAGCCACTAGACTCCTCTGTCCATGGGATTCTCCAGGCAAGAATACTGGAGTGGGTTGCCATGCCCTGCTCCAGGGAATCTTCTCAAGTCGGGGATAGAACCCAAGTCTCCTGCATTGCAGGCAGATTTTTTTTTTACCATCTGAACTGCCAGGGGAGCTCCAGGATGATCTGTAAGAATATAAAAATCACTAGAAAAAGAAGCTATAAAATATGTGGGGAGAGAAAGAACTGATGAGGCAAAATCAACACTATTGATAGGTAAAGATAGAATCTAGTGATCCACCAAAGTATAAGCCATGGCACTTATGTAATACTGTTAATAGCAATAATTGGATGAACAAAACCAACAACAATAAAGAATACTCAAATAATATTTATGTGCCAAGCACTGTACTGAGTATTAACATGTATTAATTAATTTAATGCAAAAAACTGCCCTATGAAGTGGAAACTATTAGCCTGTTGCTCAGAGTGAGCAGTGTTTGGGAGGAAAGAAGGGAGGAGAGAGTGAGAGCTTGAACTGGATTATGGGAGGTAGCAATGGAGAGGAATTATCAGATGAGAATAGATGCTAGAGGAGGCCTGGAGAAGCTAGAAGAGACCTGTAGCTGTGACTGGGGGAACTCCATAGCTAAGATACAGTGGAATGATCCCCAGTGACCTTTCGGGTGAGGTGGGCAGTGGGCTCTACTGCGGAATTCACCATGTGCGATGGCCTCCATGGCAGCTGTCTCCTCAGAGAGAGGGAGGGGTGTAGCCCAGATAACTGGAGACTCTCTTCCTCACATCAAGGGAAGTAAAGTAAGTAAGTAAAGTCACTGAGTCGTGGCCGACTCTTTGCGATCCCTACAAAGCTCCTCCGTCCAGGGGATTTTCCAGGCAATAGTACTGGAGTGGGTTGCCATTTCTTTCAAGGGAAGCAAAAGGTAATTCTGCCAAAGGGAGAAGAGAAGGCGAGCTCCTATCTGCTTCCCAGCCCCTACTACTCTTACAGCAGTCTCTGCCGTCTCTGGGGTCACACAGAGTCGGACACGACTGAGGTGACAGCAGCAGCAGCAGCAGCTGTTAATTGCTTACGATTATAGGGCTTAGCTCCCAGTTTAGTGACACTTCAGGGAAGAGTTGCTGGTAGAAAAGCAGATAGAGAAGTGGGAAGAAAAGTTCCTTCCATCAGGAGCTTCCATCCAAGTTGAGTCAACACCTAATACATAAATAAAAATGTCATGTAACGGCAGCAGCGTGTGTTAGGAAGAAAGCGGAGCAGGGGACGGGAATAAGGATGCAGAAGTTCAAAGAAGTTTTGAAAGGCCAGTATGATGAGGTGTCTCAGAATAGAGAACTTGGTCAGTCTGAATGGAATGAGAATAGAAACTCTGTCCACATTGGGGAAGAACATTTCAGGCAGAGGGACCGGCAAGCACAAACGGCTGAGTAGGCCAGTGTGCTGGAGCGAAGGCTATGGGGAGGGTGGTGGGAACCAATAGGTGCTCTCAGCCTTCCCCAGCCTTTTGCCCTGCCAGGAAGGATTAGACGTGCCCACAGGCTGCTCAGGGAGACTCAAAGCCATATGAATGCCCCTATGGCACACCTCAGTCACCTCTGCATAACCAGTGATCAGGATGATGAGATGGCCTTAGTGGACCCAGGACCAGGCAGTCAGCTTTCTCCTCCATGTAAAATAATGACGTTTTCACATGGACCACAGCCTTGTCTAATTCAGTGAAACTATGAGCCATGCTGTGTAGGGCCACCAAAGACAGATGGGTCATACTGGAGAGTTCTGACAAAACATGGTCCACTGGAGAAGGGAATGGCAAACCACTTAGTATTCTTGCTTGAGAACCCCATGAACAGTTTGAAAAGGCAAAAAGATAGGACACTGAAAGATGAACTCCCCAGATAGGTAGGTGCCCAATATATTACTGCAGAAGAGTGGAAAAATAACTCCAGAAAGAATGAAGAGATGGAGCCAAAGTGAAAAAAATACCCAGTTGTGTATGTGACTGGTGATAGAAGTAAAGTCTGATGCTGTGAAGAACAATATTGCTTAGGAACCTAGAATGTTAGATCCATGAATCAAGGTAAATTGGAAGTGATCAAACAGGAGATGGCAAAAGTAAACATCGACATTTTAGGAATCAGTGAACTAAAGTGGACTGGAATGGGTGAATTTAACTCAGATGACCATTATATCTATTACTGTGGGCAAGAATCCCTTAGAAGAAGTGGAGTAGCCCTCACAGTTAACAAAAGAGTGCAAAATGCAGTACTTGGATGCAATCTTAAAACAACAAAATGATCTCTGTTTGTTTCCAAGGCAAATGAATCAATATCACAGTAATCCAAGTCTATGCCCTGACCAGTAATGCTGAAGAAGCTGAAATTGAATGGTTCTATGAAGACCTACAAGACCTTCTAGAACTAATGGCCAAAAAAAGATGTCCTTCTTATTATAGGGGACTGCAATGTAAAAGTAGGAAGTCAAGAGCTAGCTGGATTAACAGGCAAATTTGGCCTTGGAGTACAAATGAAGCAGGGCAAAGGCTAACAGAGTTTTGCCAAAAGAATGCACTAGTAATAGCAAACACGCTTTCTATCAACACAAGAGACAACTCTACACGTGGACATCACCAGATGGTCAAAACTGAAATAAGATTGATTACATTCTTTGCAGCCAGAGATGGAGAACCTCTACACAGTCAGCAAAAATAAGACCAGGAGCTGACTATAACTCAAATCATGAACTCCTTATTGCCAAATTCAGACTTAAATTGAAGAAAGTAGGGAAAACCACTAGACCATTCAGGTACGACCTAAATAGAGTACCTTATGATTATACAGTGGAAGTGACAAACAGATTCAAGGGATTAGATCTGATAGACATAATACCTGAAGAACTATGGACAAAGGTTTGAGACATTATACAGGAGACAGGGATCAAGACCGTCCCCAAGGAAAAGAAATGCAAAAAGGCAAAATGGTTGTCTGGGGAGGCCTTACAAATAGCTGAGTAAATAAGAGACACTGAAGGCAAAGGAGAAAAAGGAAGATATACCCATTTGAATGCAGAATTCCAAAGAATAGCACAGAGAGATAAGAAAGCCTTCCTCAATCATCAATGCAAAGAAATACAGGAAAATGATAGAATGGGAAAGACTAGAGATCTCTTCAAGAAAATAGATACCAAGGGAACAATTCATACAAAGATGGGCACAATAAAGGACAGAAAAGGTAAGAACCTAACAGAAGCAGAAGATATTAAGAAGAGGTGGCAAGAATACACAGAAGAACTATACAAAAAAAGATCTTCATGACCCAGATAGCCACGATGGTGTGATCACTCACCTAGAGCCAGACATCCTGGAATGCAAAGTCATGTGGGCCTTAGGAATCATCACTATGAGCAAAGTTAGTGGAGATGGTGGAATTACAGCTGAGCTATTTCAAATCCTAAAAGATGATGCTATGAAAGTGCTGCAATCAATATGCCAGCAAGTTTGGAAAACTCAGCAGTGGCCACAGAAATGGAAAACATCACTTTTCATTCCAATCCAAAAGAAAGACAATGCAAAAGAATGTTCAAACTACTGTACAATTGCACTCACCTCACACGCTAGCAAAGTAATGCTCAAAATCCTCCAAGCCAGGCTTCAACAGTACATGATCGATGAACTTCCAGATGTTCAAGCTGGATTTAGAAAAGGGAGAGGAACCAGAGATCAAATTGCCAACATTCATTGGATCACAGAAAAAGCAAGAGAGTTCCAGAAAAACATCTACTTCTGTTTTATTGACTATGCCAAATTCTTTGACTGTGTGGATCACAGCAAACTGTGGAAAATTCTAAAAGAGATGGGAATACCAGACCACCTTACCTGCCTCCTGAGAAACCTCCATGCAGGTCAAGAAGCAACAGGTATAACTGGACATGAAACAACAGACTGGTTTCAAATTGGAAAGGGAGTACATCAGGGCTTTATGATGTCACTGTGCTTTTTTCACTTATATGCAAAGTATTGCTACTGCTACTGCTAGGTCGCTTCAGTCGTGTCCGACTCTGTGCGACCCCATAGATGGCAGCCCACCAGGCTCCCCCATCCCTGGGATTCTCCGGGCAAGAACACTGGAGTGGGTTGCCATTTCCTTCTCCAATGCATGAAAGTGAAAAGTGAAAGTGAAGTCACTCAATCGTGTCTGATTCTTAGGGACCCCATGGACTGCAGCCTACCAGGCTCCTCCATCCATGGGATTTTCCAGGCAAGAGTACTGGAGTGGGGAGCCATTGCCTTCTCCCTATATGCTGAGTACATCATGCGAAATGCCAGGCTGGATGAAGCAGAAGCCGGAATCAATAATTGCTGGGAGAAATATCAATAACCTCAGATATGTAGATTACACCATCGTTAAGTCAGAAAGCAAAGAACTAAAGAGCCTCTTGATGAAAGTGAAAGAGGAGAGTGAAAAAGCTGGCTTAAAACTCAACTTTGAGAAAACTAAGATCATGGCATCTGGTCCCATCACTTCCTGGCGAATAGATGGGGAAACAATGGAAATAGTGAGAGACTTCATTTTTTTTGGCCTCCAAAATCACTTCAGATGGTGACTGAAACCATGAAATTAAAAGATGCTTACACCTTGGAAGGAAAGCTATGACCAACCTAGATAGCATATTAAAAAGCAGAGACATTACTTTACCAACAAAGGGTCTGTCTAGTCAAAGCTATAGTTTTTTCCAGTAGTCATATATAGATGTTAGGGTTGAACTATAATGAAAGCTGAAGTTTTAATGCTTTTGAAATTTGGTGTCAGAGAAGACTCTTGAGAGTCCCTTGGACTGCAAGAAGATCCAACCAGTCAATCCTAAAGGAAATCAGTCGTGAATATTCATTGGAAGGACTGATGCTGAAGCTGAAACTCCCAATACTTTGGCTACCTGATGTGAAGAACTGACTCATTGGAAAAGACCTTGATGCTGGGAAAGATTGAAGGCAGGAGGAGAAGGGGATGACAGAGGCTGAGATGGTTGGATGGCCTCACTGACTTGATGCACATGAGTTTGAGTAAGCTCCTGGAGTTGGTGATGGACAGAGAAGCCTGGTGTGCTGCAGTCCATGGGGCAAAGAGTTGGACATGACTGAGTGACTGAACTGACCGACAGATACAGCTTTAAGTTCGTTTTTCTTTCTTTTTTTTTTTTTTTTTTTTTAATGAAGGCTTTGTTTAAAAATCCTAATGCTATGAACCTTGGTCTAGAAGATTGCTTAATCTTAAGAATACCCAGTCTTGCCCCATTTCTCTGATAAGGAGCTAAGAGCCCAGAGTGGCGTTGGGACTAGCTCAGGCTCACACAGTGAGTTCTTAGTAGAGTCGGGTTTATTTCTCCTGACTTCCAGTCTAGGGCTCTTCATCATACTCACTTGACTCTGGTTTAGAGCCTTACCAGACACTCTAGGTAAGGAGGGCCGCAGGATTGTTCTGGGCCCGCACTCCTCTGTGTCTAGCCTATCCTCTAGCAGCTCACATCTGGGATATTTGAAAATTCACATTATGTGGATTATACCACAACCCCCATATCTGTGACTTCTACTAAGAAATCATTCACTGTTTTGTCAATAACAGTGGGTTTCCTCTCCTGACAGTTCAGAGAGATGAGGCCTCCCAGCAAGCTTTGCTAAATTCGTAGCAATGCTGGACCCTATACCTGCAAAACGACAGACAGAAAGCATTTTCCCTGAGGGCTTGGCAACTCGAGAGAGGACGCTTTGTTCTTTCTTTCTTTTTCTTTTTTTTATACTTTACAATATTGTATTGGTTTTACCACACATCAACACGAATCTTCTTATATGGAATCACCAGAAAAGTCACTGTGCTCTCATTAAACAGAGCCCCCTCATCTTTGCCCTCCCCCATCTGCTTTTCTATTTTCTACTTTCTTTTATTCTCTTTTAAAGTGTGTAGAGACTTCTTGCTATTAAAAATCTGGTGTCCAAGAATGGAACGCAGAAATTTTCCTGTTTTTGTTCACTGACGTATCACAAGCATTTAAAATAGTGGCTAACACATAATAGATGGTCAGTGAAGATTTGTTGAATGAGTGAGTGATGAACAAATGGATGGATAGTTGATGCTAAAAGCCTGATATCAGAGAAGTAGCCATGGAATGGACCACGTGCTCCAACTTTCTCACAGTACAGAGAGCTGAAAACTAAGAACCCTAGGTACTAATCTTGACTAAAGAAATGTAGAAGAGAGAGATAACCTGCCAAGGTCATCTGTCCAAACAAGCTATGCAAATTAGATGTCAGCTATGGTGTCCTGTTGTTTGAGATTCATATGAAAATATCTAAAAGCTCCCATCCCAGGTGCAATGAAAGCTCTGCATTCCTTTCAATCTCTCCCAGAGTTTATTGTGGGTTGAGGTGAATTTTGCTATTCTGAGTTATTGTTGGCTCCAGGCTCTCTGAATAAGTTGTTTCAGATCATCTTGTCGTCCTGCATATGAGGCTTTTCTGACCCAGACAAGGAACTCAGTTCCTCTCCTGGGTATACCTAAGTTCACACATAGGCACACACACACACACACACACACACACACACACACACCCCCCAACATATACACACAGGTGTATTCTTGCATGTCCACACATACACACATATACCTACAAGAAATTAACCTACTGTATAAAACTTTTGTATTTGGATCAAATGTTCCTGAAGATTTGGGGAGATGAAAAGAATTATATAAACTTAAAAATTATATTACTCAAAAAAGCCTTAACTTTATATTAGTTACACCTGTTCTTAGGGCATCTTTAATTATTTCTATTAATTTGGACTTCATTTTCCTCATATCATAATCTTTATATATATATATATGTAGGTAGGTATATAAGTGTGCATGCATACATGCTCAGTTGTGTTCCACTCTTTGCAACCCTATGGACTATAGCCCACCAGGCTCCTCTGTCTGTGAGGTTTTCCTGGCAAGAATACTGGAGTAACTTGCCATTTCCTCCCCCAAGGGATCTTCCTGACCCAGGGATCGAACCCATGTCTCCTGCATCTCCTGCATTTAGGCAGATTCTTTTCTGCTGAGCCACTGGGGAATTGCCCTGTAGATATATAGATGTCTTAATTCATCCATCCTACTTCCCTTTTCTTTTTTATCTAATTGTCTCATCTTCAGATTTCAATTTATTTTTTATAAATTACAAGAATTCTAGACTTTGTTTCTTACTTCTAGTTGAAGCTAGTGACCTTACAATTATAACAGTATTTTTTTCAAAATAAGGCAGTTCCCTTCTCAAGATGTTTCCTTCCAGTGATACCATTAGAAGGATACTAAGATATTTCATAGTATTTATAGAAAAGTTGAACAAAGGCTTGAGGAATTCTTCAGCATCACTTGGGAAATCTCAGCAGTAAAATTCATGGAATGTCTAATTAGGTATTAACATGGAATTTGATTCAGTGTCAACAAATGTAATCTTGGTTTTCCGTTTTCCAGTTTCAGCTCTACCAGGAAGGGACTCTGATTGTCTTAACATGTCACAATTCAATGAGCTATGTCCAGGGAGAAAACCATGTTAAGCAGTCAAGGCCATATGCCCACCCCTAGATACTGGAACCATTTCCAGGGCAGGCAAAATCTCTGGGGATTCACTCTCCACCCCAAGCAGTATATTCCACACTGCTTCTCTTAGGACTAAAATTTATGCTAACACTCTTTATTTGTTCAAAAGTTATGTACTAGGAACATGCTAAAAAATGGGCCCTGAATGCAGAAATATAGAGACAAATAAAAAAGTGCATGTCCAGGGAATCTTGGCATTACTGCTAGTGAGTGGAGTGAGGGACATTTATGAGGTTGTGTATGTGATCTAAGTGAGAAGATAAAACCCCTTTAGTAGTAATGAATTGAGCATACAAAAAAAAGCTAGCTGGAAACACCCATTACCCCTTGTTACAGTTATCTCGGGAATGTTATAGAGTTCTCTAGTCTTTCAGAAATGCCGTGAGAGCAGCTAGGAAGTACTGGTGACCCTCACCAAAGAGCTATTTTTAATTCATTGTGGTTAGGCAAACTGAATCCCTAGATAAAGTTGTGGGTGATGTGTTTTCAAAATATATATTCACCCCATCTCACTTAAAGAATGATATTAGATTCTCCCTTCATTCTAAAGGGATTTTTGTATTCACTTGTCCTTTTTATATAAAGGAGAGATAGCCAGTACTTGTAATTTTGCTCTTAGAGTTATTCAGGACATAAAAAGAAAAAGAATATAGCCACAACAGAATTATCATGAAAATGAACATTATTGAGAATTTATTGGGTAAGACATTATGCTAGGAGTTTTCCATACATTCACACGTTTTGTCCTCACAGTAATTCTGTGTATTTAAGGACTCATATGAAGTAAGGATCTTTATTACTTGACATTACAGATGGGAAACAGGTGCTCAGAGAGACTGAAGAACTTTTCCATGTCATATACCTACTGAGTGGCAGAGGCAGGATGTAAACATATATCTACTAACCCAAGCCCTTATACTTATTACCATTATGCTAAGATGCAAGCATAGTGAAATGATGATGGTATCGAAATCAATATATCAGAATATCTGGATTTACCTATCAGTTCATTGTACTCCAGTACCCTTGCCTGAAAAATCCCATGGGTGGAGGAGCCTGGTAGGCTGCAGTCCATTGGGTTACTAAGAGTCTTACATGACTGAGTGACTTCACTTTCACTTTTCACTTTCTTGCACTGGAGAAGGAAATGGCAACCCACTCTAGTGTTCTTGCCTGGAGAATCCCAGGGACAGAGGACTGGTGGGCTTCCATCTATGGGGTCTCACAGACTTGGACGTGACTGAGGCGACACAGCAGCAGCAGCAGTTCATTGTACAACCTTAGACAAACTGTTTCTTTCTGCAATTCACTTTCCTCACCTGCAGTTGGTGGGGCATGCATGAACTTGTGTGAACCATTTTAGTGCCAAGGTTCTATAAGCCTCCAGTCGTTCAGAGACCTCTTATAAAAGCCTTGTGCCCTGTGAATTTTTTGCGATTCACAAAGACTATACTTGGAGAGGCTCTTAGGACTGATTCTTGGGAATATAATTCTGAGGTTTCTTTTCAGTGCACTCTCTCCATCCAGAGAAAATTTGCAAAAGTCACTTCGTCTTGCCACCTGGCAGCATTTGTTTACATGAAGCTATTCAGTGTATGATAGATCACTATACTCTTAATGTCAGTGCCTAAAATAAATAAATAAAGGCGTAATATCTCCTCTGGGTCTGGTAAAATGCATTCTATGTAAAATTATAAATTCACATCAGCAAAATATTTAATATTTATTTGGGGCAAAAGGTCTGGCCTAGAGATTGAAATTCAGATGGCTGGCAGACAGCCCATTTTCCACATAAGGAATGTGATATAGTCCTCCAGCTCCAGGGGGATTATTGTATGGGATTATGGACGGAGGAGCCTGGTGGGCTATAGTCCATGGGGTTGCAAAGAGTCGGACATGACTGAGCGACTTAACTTTAACTATTGAATCTGTAAACAGAGCAATTTGGGATACATTTTTTATTATGCAGTTGATAGGAAAAAACAATCTTACTCATATTTGGAGGTGAATATTTTGGTCATTGCAAAACTGCAAAAATTCTCCTCATTTCTGTAGGGCCTTCTGAAGCCTATTCAGAGTTAGGGTGGTCTACCATAGGAGAGGAGATTTGGAGTTCCCTGAGCTTTCTTCCTGTAGCTTGGAGGCTTTGGGGTGAATGGATGGGAGACAACAGAAGTGTGACAGAAGAACTCTTAGACTTTGATTCAGAGGACCTTAGTAGAGTCCCAGTTCTGCCAAGTTCTGTAATCTTGATCAAGTTACTTAAATTTTATGATTCCTCTCTCATCTTCCCTTGTAAAGTGGAGGCAAAGATCCAAGGGGTTAGTATCAAGTGAAATGAAGGGGAAAGGAGAGGAAATATTTTATTAAACATTATCTACAACCTGGTGCTTTTCTGTACCTTCTTGATCTATGAAATAGAATAATTATACTTGCTTCTCATTTTCATATATAGTAATGGTCATCCCTTAAAAACATGAATCATACTCTGCCCTCAAGGTGATCCAGGCAAATGTGGGATTCAAATAGATCACAGGATATTTTTCAAAAGACTTACAATGCCACAATCGAGGCACAGAGACAGAGAATGAACACTGAATTTTACCACAAGGACTCAGAAAATGCCTTCCAGAGCAGGAAGCATGAGAATGAGAAATATTTATCAGATGAAGAACAAGAGAGAGAGTGCTAAAGCAGAGGGTAGGAGAGATTGGAATGAAAATGGCCTGGAGATGTGCCAGAGCTTGTTCATATAATGAAGAATCCCCCGTAGATTGAGCTTGAGTCAGTGAAATGGTGAAGGCCCAGATTGGTTTTGGTCTAGATTATTGAGGTGTTTGAAAGCTAAACTCAGACTTTATCCTTTACGTGATAAGAGAGTCAACACAGTTTTGTTTTCAGTGGAAGGAAAATTGCAGTGAATTTGCTTCATATATAAGTGAATGGTAGAGGTTTGGGGTCTGAACACTAGAAATCAGAAGGACAGACCTCAAATATAATATGTTTTGCTGGGTGACCATTGGCAAGTGGCTTAAACTCTGTACCTAGATTTCCTTAGGCTTTGAATGGGGGCTGTAGAATGTTCTTAGTAAACCAAATGCCAGTTATTGATTCTGCAAAGATTTAGGAGGACCCTTCTAGGTGAAGGGCCTTGTGCTAGGAAATAAACAAAGAGATGTGGGGTTGAGGGTTGGGAGGGGAGGAGTGTGAGACTCTTGACCTTAAAAGGCTAAGCCAGCATGCCTTAGAACTTCATGACCTTGGAAAAATTTTTTCTGCATTTTGGGCTGTGGTTTCCCCAGCTGCACAGATGGGCCAGGTGACTTCTGAGGTCTTTGCCACTTTAACATTCTAAGTTTTCACCTTTCAGAATTGTCCCCAAGCCTTTTCTTACCTATGCTCTTTTCAACATCTGGTCTTTCAGCCTGGGCTTCAGCGTTACCCTTGGCCCACTTACCTATCTGGAAATATTTGCAGTACTATGTATGCATTCTCCTAAGAAGCCAAGGTTAAAGGACCTCTTTCTCTGTTTTGCAAAAAGCATTGCTATAAACAGGGAGAGAAAAACCATACGCCTTTAGCAGTGGACTGTATTCCTAAATTCTCAACTTTGCACCCCACCAAACAGAAATTGTTGGGTTATAAATAAAAGGAATTGAAAATGCTGAAGATAACGGCTTCACTGAGTAAGCAGGAAATTAGAGCTAAGGAGGTGGTTTTGTGTTCTTAAACTGAGCCATGTAGAAATTTATATCAGATACGAATATCTGAAAACTGCTGACCACAGGTGCTCATTGCAGAACAAGGATCTGAATCATGAGTCAACAGACAGACCTAGAGTGGATCTTAGAAAAAAATTTTTCATGTCCTTTAACAGCTTAGCTGTGGGCTTGTGGCTGGCATGGGAGTGAACTGAGAAGAAGTGACAGAATTTTGTTTTAGTGGAAACAGCAAATGACCTTGGAGTCAGAAGAGAGAGGATCAGTACAATCATGTACAAGCTGTACATAGCTTTCAACAACTCAATCTTTCTGAGCCTTGATTTTTCTCATCTGTATATTGGGTGTTAGAATATTTATTTCACAGAGGGATCATGTAACTCGCTTTTCAAAATGGATTTTTTCATTCATTAAATTCATGTAACAGCTATTTACTAAAATCCCATTATGTGTCAATAACTGTAAGCCATTAGAGATATGATAGGGAATAAGACACAAAGTCTAATACTATGAAATTGTGTTAGTTGTTCAGTTGTGTCTGACTATAAGATCCCAGGGACTGTAGCCCGCTGGGCCCCTCTGTCTGTGGAATTCTCCCACAGGAATAGTGGAGTGGGTTGCCATTTTCTTCTTCTGAAACTGTAAAGCACAAATCAAATTTAAGATTATATTATTATAATGAGGACAGAAATTTTACTCAGTCCACACAATCAAAACGTAACATCTTCCCTTCTGATCTTCTTCAGGAGTTCCCGTGTGCTCAGAAACAAACAAACAAAAAGCCAGCAGTTATACGAAATTTTATTCCAAACCAGTAAACTTATTCCTGTGTCTTAATCAAATTGCTCCTTCATATATTCATTGCTCTTTAGGTAGAATTACCTAGTCTTTCAGATTTCTGCTTCCCTCCCTTGCTCTCCTCCTCCCTTCGAAAATAATATCTGAAGTACTGACCTAGTGGCAAAAAGAGGGCTCTTGCGTTCTGAATCCACAAAATGTTTTCTGGATCCTACTTAATCTTGGCTTGCCTGGGTTCCTCCCCAGACAGAAGACCACTGAGCCCTCCTGAGGGCTTCTCTCTTGTCAGCTTGGTCCACTCTAATGGATACTATAGACTGAGCTGGCACCCCACTCCAGTACTCTTGCCTGGAAAATCCCCTGGACGGAGGAGCCTGGTGGGCTGCAGTCCACGGGGTCGCGAAGAGTTGGACACGACTGAGCAACTTCACTTTCACTTTTCACTTTCATGCACTGGAGAAGGAAATGCCAACCCACTCCAGTGTTCTTGCCTGGAGAATCCCAGGGACAGGGGAGCCTGGTGGCCTGCAGTCCACGGGGTCGCGAAGAGTCGGACACGACTGAAGCAATTTAGCAGCAGCAGCAGCTTAAATAACAATTTCTTTTTCTTCCCCTCACAGTCCTGGAGACTAGAAATCCGAGATCAGGGTGCTAGCTAATTCAGTTTCTGATGAGGGCCCACTTCCTGTTTTCAGGTGTCACCATCTCACTGTGTGCTCACGTGGTGGAGAGAGAGATTATCTCACTCTTGTTTCTTCTTATAAGGGCACTAATTACATTCATGAAGGCTTGATCCTCATGACTTAATTTCTTCCCAAAGACCCTACCTCTGTATATGATCACAATGAAGATTAAGCCTTCAATGTATAAATTTTGCAGGGAATACACACATTTAGTCCATAGCAGCATATGCTGCGGAAACCTATTGCTAGTGCCCTTCCCCCACCCTACCTCATTCTCTCTCTCTCTCTGTCTCTCTCTTTCTCTTTATCAAGGCTTGGACATCCTCTCTGGAGGACACAGCTTCATATTCCCTCTCGTATGATCTATCTTGGGTAGTCTCTGCTGTCATAAGGATCTCTCACTAAGAACTACCAGCCAGGTACTTAGTTAACTGCTGAGTTCTCTACTGGGGAAATATGGGAATTCTAAATAGTTGTTCACACTCTAAAAGAACAAAACTGTTCCTCCATAAGAACCACTCAGAGGAAGTTTGTTTTATAAAGCCTACGGTGAAAATGGAACACCCTCTGAACTTTATTTATCTCATTCTTTCTAGATGCTTTTAAAATATCTCACCTCAAACACACGCACACTCACTCACACACACACACACACACANTGTAGCCCGCTGGGCCCCTCTGTCTGTGGAATTCTCCCACAGGAATAGTGGAGTGGGTTGCCATTTTCTTCTTCTGAAACTGTAAAGCACAAATCAAATTTAAGATTATATTATTATAATGAGGACAGAAATTTTACTCAGTCCACACAATCAAAACGTAACATCTTCCCTTCTGATCTTCTTCAGGAGTTCCCGTGTGCTCAGAAACAAACAAACAAAAAGCCAGCAGTTATACGAAATTTTATTCCAAACCAGTAAACTTATTCCTGTGTCTTAATCAAATTGCTCCTTCATATATTCATTGCTCTTTAGGTAGAATTACCTAGTCTTTCAGATTTCTGCTTCCCTCCCTTGCTCTCCTCCTCCCTTCGAAAATAATATCTGAAGTACTGACCTAGTGGCAAAAAGAGGGCTCTTGCGTTCTGAATCCACAAAATGTTTTCTGGATCCTACTTAATCTTGGCTTGCCTGGGTTCCTCCCCAGACAGAAGACCACTGAGCCCTCCTGAGGGCTTCTCTCTTGTCAGCTTGGTCCACTCTAATGGATACTATAGACTGAGCTGGCACCCCACTCCAGTACTCTTGCCTGGAAAATCCCCTGGACGGAGGAGCCTGGTGGGCTGCAGTCCACGGGGTCGCGAAGAGTTGGACACGACTGAGCAACTTCACTTTCACTTTTCACTTTCATGCACTGGAGAAGGAAATGCCAACCCACTCCAGTGTTCTTGCCTGGAGAATCCCAGGGACAGGGGAGCCTGGTGGCCTGCAGTCCACGGGGTCGCGAAGAGTCGGACACGACTGAAGCAATTTAGCAGCAGCAGCAGCTTAAATAACAATTTCTTTTTCTTCCCCTCACAGTCCTGGAGACTAGAAATCCGAGATCAGGGTGCTAGCTAATTCAGTTTCTGATGAGGGCCCACTTCCTGTTTTCAGGTGTCACCATCTCACTGTGTGCTCACGTGGTGGAGAGAGAGATTATCTCACTCTTGTTTCTTCTTATAAGGGCACTAATTACATTCATGAAGGCTTGATCCTCATGACTTAATTTCTTCCCAAAGACCCTACCTCTGTATATGATCACAATGAAGATTAAGCCTTCAATGTATAAATTTTGCAGGGAATACACACATTTAGTCCATAGCAGCATATGCTGCGGAAACCTATTGCTAGTGCCCTTCCCCCACCCTACCTCATTCTCTCTCTCTCTCTGTCTCTCTCTTTCTCTTTATCAAGGCTTGGACATCCTCTCTGGAGGACACAGCTTCATATTCCCTCTCGTATGATCTATCTTGGGTAGTCTCTGCTGTCATAAGGATCTCTCACTAAGAACTACCAGCCAGGTACTTAGTTAACTGCTGAGTTCTCTACTGGGGAAATATGGGAATTCTAAATAGTTGTTCACACTCTAAAAGAACAAAACTGTTCCTCCATAAGAACCACTCAGAGGAAGTTTGTTTTATAAAGCCTACGGTGAAAATGGAACACCCTCTGAACTTTATTTATCTCATTCTTTCTAGATGCTTTTAAAATATCTCACCTCAAACACACGCACACTCACTCACACACACACACACACACAGAGAGACATACACACACACCTACCTATGAAAATTTTCATTGTCAATGAGTCAGGATTTGAACCCAGGTCTTTCTGACTCGAAAACCCATGCTCTTAGCCATTTTCCTGTATAGAACGGTCTTATTTGGAAACATTTGCCAGTATCATTAGGTTCATATACTGACAGATAATAAAATTTCTAAAGAACTTTTTATTTGTTCATTTGGTTTCTTTGAAAAATTAGAAAGCCAAGTCTCCACACAGGGGTGATCTACCCTGTGCACACAGGACCTTTAGGTCTCTAAGCCTTCTTTCCGCTGGCCTTATACACAGCTAGCTCTTATACACAGGAAGCTTGAACTGCCCTGGGTCTAGGTGCTTTCAGTTTCACTAATTTGGATGTGAATGTCAGCCCTACAACTTATTAAGACATCTTATGAAATCTTTTGTGCCTCAGCACCCTCATTTGTAATATGATATAATATAGCACCCTATTTTGGAATTGTTAGGAAAAAGTGTGGAAACTCAAGAGATAGTAATTTCTCTATTTCCCAATTTCTTAATGTTACTTTCTGGAAGTATTTTAGCTGCTGGCTTTGAATCTGTGTCTGTGTTGTCAGTCAAGCCCTGCCTCACCCTGTGAACATTGCCTGACTCCCTGGGCTTGAGCCAATGCCAGCTTGGATTTCTGATCCCTGGTCCTGTCGTGCCACTTCCAGGACCCCAGGGTGCTTGACCTGACTTCTACTCTGGCATATGTTCTCTTATCCCTCTCCACCAGCTGTCCAGTCTTGTCGAAACTTTATGCCCCTTGACCCTTTGCCAGTCAAACTTAGTGACCTTGAGCGCTATTGTAAACACTGATGCTACACCCAGATTTCCTTTCAAGGAAGACTTAACTGCCCAGATCTGGGAATGCTCACAGCAACAGTTAGCAGCTTTAAGTCCCCGAGCGACTGCCTCAGCTGCACAGAGATGCCCAGCTCAAAGTCATGCTTCTATCTGAGGGTTCCACATCCAGAGGCTGATTGTACGGGCCCAACTTGGGACAACTCTGAAAGACCATTGTAACTCCATCCAGAGTTCCCCAAAGATGTAGCTAAGGCCACTCCTGTGCTTCTATCACAGATAACTTTTCCCTCCACTTACTCCTCCCTTTGTCCTCTCCTTTCCATAGGTGTTGGTTGATCCCAGGGGTGCTCCTTGATATCCTATGTGCTTCTATCTATTTCAGTTTCTGCTTCATGGGTCCATGAACAAGGTTCCCTCAAGTTGCACTCAGTTCCCAACACTATCAGTCCTGACATTGTCTAGTAGACCCTGAGCTGTTCTCACTCACACTCTGTAATGATTGTGTGTGTGTGTGTGTGTGTGTGTATGTGTGTGTGCACGTGTAAGAGACAGTGTTCCTGCTGTGTTGTCAAAGAAGCCAACAGCACAGGGAGGCTTCCTCACAACTTTCTACTCCTAGGTTGTATTTAGCGAAGTCAAAGGTCAGTTGGACTTTAATCTCAAACAACCCTTGCTCTTCTTCATGTGCCTTACTCTGACAGGTCCTGGACACTAGGGACACAAGGTTAAATCCACCCTGTTTTGCAGTGAAGGTGTCACAATCTAGAGTGAGATGCAGGCATTGCATAAATAAATTACAGCAAGGAGTGATAAATGCAATAGAAGAGACAGTTTCTGCCCCCAGGAAGTTGGATAATGTTTTCCTGGCAGAGTAGTTAAGCTGATTAAAGAAGCCACACAGCACAATGTCTAGCACAGTAGAGACAGTTATTGAATCAAATCATCTTATTTCTCAGGTTAGGAGATTAGTGCCTGAGACATTAAGCGTCTTGCCTAGGGTCTCATAGGTAGTTACCAAGAAAGATGGTGCTAGAACTCAGGTCTCCAGATTCACACTCCATGACTCTTTGCCTCAAGAAGGTAAAATGTGTATACCCATCTCATACACACCTAGTGGTATTGTTTCAGACCTGAACTTTTGGAAAATTGGCTGTCTCCCCATAGTTTAGGCACACCATATACCTGGTTTGAGGCTGTGCTTTGCAAGTTCCTTTGTTGTTTGCTGAAATGAGCCCAGCAACTGGCAAGTATTTCTGTTTCCACATCCCATTCCCCTTTGTGCTTAGTGGGTTGGCGAAGAAGCATCAGATCACAGCAGTGACATTTACATGAAAAGAACCCATTGTGTCCTTTGTAAGGAATAGCACGCAGCTTTCAGCCATACTGCTTTTCCATTTGCCTTCCTCTGGGAGGCTCTGGCAAGAGCTTGGCCAGCCTGAGGGAGCTGCCTGACTCCTTATGCCAGAAATTATATTCCGTAATTAAAATCAATAACAAAACAGACATACAGCAAAAAGGTCATAGAACACAACAGAAAACCATTGGGTAGCATATTGCCAAGTGTCAAAATAGATTTCTGGACTTTTCTTCCATCTGCAAAAGCCATCCGTGGGAGAGAGGCAGTGTGCCCCAAGTCCAGGCTCACATGGGAAGGGTTTAGCTAAAAAGAAGTCTCCTTGCTTAATTCATCAAGAACCAACTTCTCTGTCCAACAGTACACCTTTAAAATCTCTGAGTACCCTCATGTTAGCCAGGTTGCAGTGAACTTATAGCCCTGAGGGATGCTGTTCATAGCCCAAAACCTTCACCTTTGTCTATGCTAATTTCTATTCCTTGCATGCATGTTGGAATCCCTGCTTTCTGACCTATTGCTGTGACTACACCACAACTTTTCCCTTTAGTTATGGTAATTGGCAAAGTAAAAATACTTCTCTGTTATTTTTCTCTGTCTCAGGTCATATCTGTTCTCACATCTCAGGCCGGTACAGCTCTGCCTTAAAGCAGCTCAGTTTTTGAGACCTTTCCCAGGGCTGTCTTGGGTCTCTCTCATCCAGTTTGACCAGACAATGAGGGCTTAGACATATTCCACCTCCTCCCTTCTCTATACCTTCCTGGGTGAAATCTCCCTTGTTCAGATAGACTACATTTATGCTGGTCTGGAAGGGCCAGGTGTGGAGAGCTACTGGGAGTATTTTTGTATCGTATTGAAACCTTACAGACGACCTTAGAGTGCAGTAACTTGTACTGGAGCAGATCAGTGATGGAGCCGAAATTTAACCTACATCTCCTGCTTCTCCAGCCCATGTTTTCTCCACCATAACAAAGCTCTTCCTTGCAGAAGCAATTACATGACTCCATTATGGCATGTAACATGCTGAATTTTTCAATCAGGTGGAGTAATATGTCTGTAAAGTCACACACAGTAAGAATAAGTCTGTAACAAGCATGAAAGGCTTTTCTGCAAACCAAAAAGAAGCAGACATTATTAAATAATTACTAGGAGCCAAGTCTTTCTAGTTTTTAAGCCCTGGGACTTAGGCAAATGCCCATTGACCTTGCTTTCATAGGTAACCTCCAGAGGGTCCAGGTGCATCAGTGAGTCAAAACCATGGTTTGTTTCTAAGCTTTTTATTAAAGTTTAATATGCAAACATAAAAGTGCACATATCATAAATCTACAGCAAAATAAATTTTCCCTGTCTAAACACTCCTATGTAACCAGCACCCAGATCAAGAAACAAAACATTGCCAGCATCTTAAAAGCCTTCCATATGCTCCTCTCCCCCAAGGATAATTACTGCCTTGATTTACTTGCACAATATATTTGTCCATTATATTTTTGATGGCATTTGGGTGATTTCCAGCTTTGTGTATTACAAATAGTATTCTAATATTATCATTTTATTTATTGATTGATTTTTTGACTTAAAACAATGCACATTTATTCTTTGACAGTTTTGTAGATTGGACGTCCAAAATTAGTTCTGTAAGTCTAAAATCTAAGTATTGGGAGGGCTCAAACCTTTCTTCTGGAGACTTCGGGGAAAGAGCTTCTTCAATATGGCACTCTAGGTGGTCACTCCCAATTGATCAGAGTTTCTCATATCATTTGAGACTCATTTTGTTTCAGTCAGTTCAGTTCAGTCACTCAGTCGTGTCCGACTCTTTGCGACCCCATGAATCGCAGCACGTCCAGGCCTCACTGTCCATCACCAACTCCCAGAGTTCACTCAGACTCATACCCATCGAGTCAGTGATGCCATCCAGCCATNACTCATCTAGAGTGTAATTATCCAGGTCATGAAGATCAGTTTTGTACAGCTCTTCTGTGTATTCTTGTCACCTCTTCTTAATATCTTCTACTTCTGTTAGATCCATACCATTTCTGTCCTTTATCGAGCCCATCTTTGCATGAAAATTTCCCTTGGTATCTCTAATTTTGTTTCAACTAACAGAAAACCTACCCCAAGAAAAAAGTTGGGCTCATACTGTAAAAATTCAGGACAGATCTGACTTCAGACTCCCCTCTTCCTCTTGATTCTGCCTTATCCATGTCAGTTGCATTCTCAAGTTTCACATGGGGGCCCCTAGCTACTCCAGGTCCTCATCATAATGACACCAGATCTTTCAGAAGAGAGTCCAAAGAATATTTTTCGATATGTCTTGTGATGCACATATGTTTATACTTCTGTTGAGTGTCTGAGACAGGAAGTTTTCAGTCATTGAATATGCACATTGAATTAGTTTCCTGTTGCTGCTCTAAAAAATTACCATCAAGTTAGTGGCTCAAATCAACAAAAATATATTCTTAAACAGTTCTGAAGATAAGAAGTCCCAAATGAGTCTTGAAAGTGAACGTCGCTCAATTGTGTTAAGGTAGAACACAATATGTTCTACCTTATAAACACTGCCGGTAGGGCCAAGTGATACTCCTACCAACAATGTATGGGAATTCTGGTTGTTCCAAATCCTCATCAACTCTTGGCCTATTCCATTCTTTTCACTTTAATCAGATCTTTTATTTCCTGTCTAGCTTACAAAACTCTGGAAAGTCAAAAGTTCTGTATCCACTGCTATGTCCAAGCCCTTTCTCTTGCTAAGCACAGAATCTCCTCCTGATTGCTATTTCTGTTAGGCAAGAACATTTAAAAAAAAAAAAAAAAAAAAAAGCTCTATCTTACAATGAAATGAGATACTTAATGAGGTGATACACATTCTGTCCCTAAATATATTTAAGCAAAAGCTAGACAGACATCCATAGAAAAGCTGTAGAGGCAAATTCTATATTCAATAGAGGTGCTTTCTCAGGACAAGCCAGAGATTTCAAGTTGAGGACCTCGGTTTTTGCTTCCCTCCTTACTGTATAACCATGAGCAAGTTACTTAACTTCTGTGAACTTCAGTTTCTTTATTTTCGCAATGGAGTTTTTACTAACTTTCATGCATTTGCAGTGATGGTCAAATGCTACCTCTTCCTAGTTACCTTAAAGAAGGAAATGGCAACCCACTCCAGTATTCTTGCCTGGAGAATCTCATGGACAGATTGGGGTTTCAAGAGTTGGACACAACTTAGTGACTAAACCACTTAGTTACCTGGTCATATTTCTGTAATATGGGGATATATTTTAAAACATCATTACCTATACTTTTATTATAGCCTTGATCACATTGGGCTATAAAGGCATATTTATTTACTGCTTCTTGCATGGTCTTCAAATTCTGTAAAGGCAAATATCTTATGAGTGTGTCTATTACTATATTTTCATTAATATTGCTTAGCAGAATAAATTGCACATGGTAGGTATATAATGAATGGATGAATTAATCTTATTTCTGTTATAAGACTGATCTGAGAATCTAGTAAGATATTGGCAGTGAAAGCTCTTTTCAAGATGCATTGTGCTATTATTGTCATTAGTATCTTGTTGATCAAGGCAGTTAAGTGTCTTGAGTCAGCCACTGAAGCAGACTGGAACTCCTTATCAGGGAAAGATGCTGGGAGGGGAGTGACATCTGTCCCATCTGAATTTTTCCTTGAGGAACATGGGGTGCTCTCTACAGGACACTATTTTTTTTCTCTCTGAAGAGCAACCCTAATTACTGGTGATAATTAGTTGCAATTTAAGGTCCTCAGGGCAATCTGTAGAGGTGCAAATTGCATCTAAGCTCTTCAGGATTTGATGTCCTTTCCCTTGATGTCTCCTCTCATCTCTCTTCCTATGAAACAAGAGTAAAAGCAGGAAAAGGGGGCTTGAAGGGAGCCAAAATCTAAAGGTCATCTTTACAAAGGGCCTTTTTACCACTCTCTGCACAGTAAGCTACAAGTGCCATTCAGGTGGCTGCAAGCATTTGGGCTGGCAGAGCACTGTTCAGAGAAGGAGAGCCATTTACTTTTTCATTCCTTTGACAAATATTTGAGAGTTTTCTTTGTGAGTGCTGAGAATGCAGAGGTGAGCAGACACGGGCCCAATACCCTTGAGTTGGTCATAGTCTAGTGGGAAAGACAGATATGAAAATAGACAATTGTAAGGTATTCTGATGATATTGCTAGAAAGAGAAACAACCCAATTCATGGATAGCTACCATTCATTACTCAGATAATAGTGCAGAGCTGCAGTCCATGGAGTCACAAAGAGCCAGACACAACTGGGCAACTGAACAACAGCAACAACGGTCTAGTTTTACATCTATTTTCGCTAATTTTTATAATAACCATAAGATGTGATGATTCTTTTTTATTCAAATGAGGGAAATGAAGCTCAAGGAAATAATTGGAAAGGTAGTGGCAATTTTGGTGAGGTGACTAAAATGAGGGAGACAGAAAGATTCTCTGTGACTAGGACAAACATAGTGTTTAGATAAAAAGATAAATCTTCATTGGCCAAAACTGTGAGGTGAACGTAAAACAATTAGCCCAACAAATTAGTTCTGGCCTTGCCTCCTAAGTCTGTTTTTCTCTTTTCCCTGAGTTGCCATCCTTAGGGCATTATCCTTTATCTTAAGATTTTTGAGTCTTCTTGATACACAAAGTTGGCAGGCGAAAAGAACTTAGGATTTGGAGTCAGAAAGGACAAAATGATGGCCTCAAACCCAATCCTTTAATAGCTGACAACCAGATGTGTGGCTGTGTCGAGCCAGCCAATGACTTGGAAACCCTCTAATCTGATATAGTTTAAAGATTTATTTCGTAGTTTAATCTAGGAAAGAGTCTTAGTGCTGCATGGGGGAAGAGGACAGAAGGAAGACCCCTGGTTACAGGATATAGCTTCTGTCCTTATTATCTGGAAAATGTCAGCATTGACCTCAATTTTGCAAATCTCAGCAAAATGAAAGCCTGAAGCTAAGGACCTACCTTACCTCTCTAAACTATTAGTAAAAATCTGTTGTAGTACAGGCATAGGAGTCTTCTCTCCTATACACACACCTCTACCCCACCATCAAGGTCTTATTCCAACCGCACAAAGGATAGTTCTGTTACACACAGTGGTTACCATCATCTCATTATACTTTCAGTTGTGTTGAATGGATCTTAGAGGTTAGTATGATTGGCAGCTGCGCCTATGTCCCTCCTCCTAAATAAAATATGGTTTGACTTTTACCTTGGTTCTTACCTTCTAAAATTGACCCNAGGTCTTATTCCAACCGCACAAAGGATAGTTCTGTTACACACAGTGGTTACCATCATCTCATTATACTTTCAGTTGTGTTGAATGGATCTTAGAGGTTAGTATGATTGGCAGCTGCGCCTATGTCCCTCCTCCTAAATAAAATATGGTTTGACTTTTACCTTGGTTCTTACCTTCTAAAATTGACCCCAACTTCCAGGGTCTAGTAACCATTCCTCTCTCACCTTTCCATTTCTTGCCTCCAGCTGGTATTTAACTCTGGTTACAACACTATCCATACTGGTTTTCCACCTTCTACAACTGGAATAATGCTAATACCTATTGTTGCTCCTAAATCCATCCTCATTTGCTGCCAACTTTGCTAGGGGAAGATTGTGCCAAGCATGTGGATCCAGTGGAAAAGGTCATTATCCTAGGTTGAGGTTTCAGGTTTCCTATCTTCAGCTCCCCTGCCCCTGCCTTGGATTTTAGATACCACAGAATTGAAGAGTGATTTCACTTCTACTGGAGGCATTAAAAAAAAAAAATCTTAGACTATGCTTTCCTTTTCTGTGCTAAGACTTAGAGAAATACATGGTAGGATATATGGGTCTTTGGCTTAGCTATTGCCTTTGTCCTGGGGACTAAAGAATGATAATACAGAGCCCATAGGAGAGAAAGCAAAGGACTCCTTTCTTAGGACTAGTTTCAGTTCTGGTGTGGAAGATGAAGGCAAAGAGATCCTTAAGTGAGAATGAAGGCAGAATATCTGAAAGAAGCCCTAGCCAAGAATAAAGGCGAATCGATAATACCTCCCATTTCCTGAACATCTTCAAGGTGCTAAGCACTGTCATAGAATCCTTCTGTATTTTATTTACCACAGTTCTCAAAAAGTTGCTCTGAGTTACACATTATTTCACACATTTTGTAGACAAAGAAACATAGGCTTAGAAATGTGAAGACACTTTGCAAAATCACAGCTAGTACACTACAGAGCTAGGACTTTCATCCAAGTCCCTCTAACTCAAAGGGCTGTGTTCCTTTCATATGACATGCTTCTTTTCATATTTTGTGCTCTTTTTATTCCTCTGGGATTAGCCATTCCAGCTTAAAATTATTTAAAATTATTGAATATACCTTGAATGTTTCTAAAACACAATCCTTTTTGTTGTTTTAAATGAGTTGTTTGTTTTATATTCCCTTGAGTTTTAGTTAATGAATGAATTAAATAATTGATTAAGCCCATTTTTCTATTAACATTATAATAGCACTTCCATTAATATCAAAATATGAATATGTCTCAGAAAAGTTTCCTTTGACATTATAATGACTATATTAAAATTTCAAATATAATAATGAAATTCTAATTGTTTTACAGAAACAATTAAAAAGGGCTATATATAAATGCTCTGAAAGAACTGTGGGATGTTCATGAAGTACCAAAGAGAAATTTTCAGAGTTGATATGAAAAAAGCACATAATTTTCATTAAATTGGGCTGTAATTGCAAAATCATAGTCATTTAAAGAGAATCTTTTGTTTTGAGCATTATAGTGAACAAAACAAGAGTTGGCAGGTTAAAGCATACAATGTGGCAATTTAGACAAAGTAGTATAATCCAAATGCAGGTTTATTTAAAACCGTGCCTGGCTTTGTTCATGGGGTATGCTACATGTTCCCCATTTGTCCCACCTAATCCTCTCTTCACCCTTTTGTTCTATCTCCCACCTTGCCCCCAGACTGGCCTGTATGGATCCCATCAACAGACTCCCTTGACATTTGGTTTCCATTCAGCCAATCAGGACTACCACCAAAAGATGAGAATCGGGGTGGGAGAGGGTAGCGAGAAATAGTAATGTGATTTTTGTTTCTCTAGGTTCCACTCCGAGGGGTCATACTGGCGGGTTATGTCCCTTGGTTTAAGTTGTACTTGTTGTAAAGTGGCCCTCTCAACTCAACCTCTCAACTTCCAGGGTCTAGTAACCATTCCTCTCTCACCTTTCCATTTCTTGCCTCCAGCTGGTATTTAACTCTGGTTACAGCACTATCCATACTGGTTTTCCTATACTATGCTTCCACCTTTAAAAATAGTCCTGCTTTAAACTTTTTTCTGTATTAGCTAGAGTATGCCACCTAATTTCTTGTTCAGATCCTAAATATTAACCTCTATGTGATGTTTTATTTACTTATCTCATTTTTTATTTTGTTTTTCACAAAATCATGAAATTGTCTTAGTTCAAATTTTATATAAGTCCCATCATCTCTCTAGACATTAATTATAATATATCATCTCTAAATTGGGGGATAATGATTTCTACATCTCAGATATTTATTAGCATTAAATAAAGTTAGTTGAGTAAAGTACAATTATTGGCACACAGTAGATGCTCTTTCCTTTTCTTTTTAGATTTGCTTAGCACTTATATTTGTCAAAGGATGATATGTGATTTGGGAGAACTGATGTAGCTGGCAGTTCAGTTCAGTCACTCACTCATGTACGACTCTTTGCGACCCTATAGACTGTAGCATGCCAGGCTTCCCTGTCCATCACCAACTCCCGGAGCTTGCTCAAACTCATGTCCATTGAGTTGGTGATGCCATCCAACCATCTCATCCTCTGTCGTCCCCTTCTCCTCCTGCCTTCAATCAGGAAACTTTCAGTAAATGTGACAGTGACTTTTTAGGCACTGGAGATGTTTAAGCCCAGCCTGGGTGCTACTTGGCAAGAATACAAACTCTGCAAAGTAGAATGAAAAGGCAGTCTGAATGGAGATTTCATCCCCTCCTCCATCATGTGAAACCCAGCTCCATCATTTTCAAAGAAGGAATTGATTACCTGGGTAGGATTGTCTGATCAGTAATACACTGCAAGGTATAGGATTTCAAAGTGAACCTGTTCTTTGGCCTACTCACCCATTCTCACCTAGACTCTCTGCCATACCTTGAATAGGACATGAAAAGCGGCATGCTAAGTAAAATAAACCAAATAAAGGAAGACAAATATTGCACAATATCACTTGTGATTTCCTTTAAAAAAAAAAAAAAAAAGAACTCATAGAAACAGTAGTTCAAAAGGTGGTTGCCAGAGGCTCAGGTTGGGGCGTACAGGAAAAAGTTGATAAAAGAGTACAAACTTCCAGTTATAAGATAGTAGAGTCTGAGGATCTAACATAACGTGTTGAGTCTCGTTGATAATACCACATTAAATAATTGCAATTTGCTCAGAGAATAGATGGAGAAGGAAATGGCAACCCAATCCAGTACTTTTACCTGGAAAATTCCATGGATGTAGGAGCCTGGTAGGCTACAGTCCATGGGGTTGCAAAGAGTCGGACACGACTGAGAGACTTCACTTTCTTTATTTTTATAGTTCCTTTTGGAGAAGGAAATGTCAACCCACTCCAGTGTTCTTGCCTGGAGAATCCCATGGACAGAGGGGCCTGGTGGGCTACAGTCTATGGGGTTGCAAAGAGTCAGACACAACTAAGCAACTCACACACACACACACACACACACACACACACACAAGAGTAGAACTTAACTGTTCTCACCAGAGGGAAAAAACGAGGTACGTATATGAAGTGATGAATGTTTTAGTTAACTCAGTGATAGGAATCCTTTGTACTTTATATGCTGTTGTTGTTTAGTTGCTAAGTCATTTCCGACTCTTTTGTGACTCCGTGGACTATGGCCTGCCAGGCTTCTCTGGCCATCAGATTTTCCAAGCCAGAACACTGGAGTGAGTTGCCATGCCCTCCTCCAGGGGATCTCCCAACCAGGGATCGAACCCATATCTCCTGCATTGGCAGGTGAATTCTTTACCACAGAGGCACCAGGTAAGCTTTACATATACATACTGAAATCATCCTGTTGTACACATTAAATATATTGCAATTTTGTCAATTACACCTCAGTAAAACTGGAAAAAAGTGACCTTGCTACCTTAAGTCTGGCTGGTTCAAAACACATTTCACTCACATACCACACTCCCT